>JAVGWX010000015.1:41033788-41208788 GCA_036924085.1 Ariolimax columbianus
TGGACCGTCATCCGCTTCCATCACGTGTGTCATTTACCAACTCTGTTGTTGATTGTCGCCCGTGCCATTCTCCCAGGCTGTTCAACATCTTATCTCTCGGCCTTCCTCTGTCTCTCTTATCTGCTAGAGGTCCCGTTATCACAAAATGTTACAAGCCGCCTCGTCACATAACATGCCAGGAAGAGGATGACTGCCTTGTTCTGATCCTTGCAATGTTTTGTCTTTGTGTTTGGGCTTTTCGAGTACTGCATCATTAGCTTTCCTTGCAGTCCATGGGATCCGCAGAATTTTTCTGTAAAACCACATCTCCGCTGCTTCCAAAGATCTGTGCACTTGCATGCTGATTGTCCATGATTAACTGCCATATGTCAGTATTGGTATCCCGTAGCAATAAGTTATTAAGTCTACTTACATTTTATTAACTATAAAGCAACTTGTAACTAACGGATCCCGAGTGGTCCGTCGTGGTCTTTGTGTATGACAAGGACAAGAAAAGCACCACTGCCCCACCGAGAGGATGTCGTAAGAGGCGACTAACTGTGTGACATGCCATACCACCGATCATGGTCATGTGGTTTGTTAACAGCTGCATAGATGCGCCTTACAGGCTGGGGGTCTACTTTACTGTAATGTTTGAGTCAATTAAGATGGACTCGCACATCGATTCACCACCCTTGATGGCACTTGTTCCAACACAACGGTGTAATAAGCTGCACGAGCCTAGCCCGTTAAGCAGCAAACCTTCCTTGGCTACATCCAGCTCACGTCAGAGCTGGCGCCTGCATATGGACATCAGCCACTGTAGAAGTACAGGTCAACTGACCAAGATAATATAACTAGTAATACGCCAGCTTGTCAACGAATTGTGCAAAATAAGAGAACGAACAGCAAATTTACAGTGTAAGTATCTACCCATTCCCGCACCACATCATTGCCTGCCTCTCATTCCCTGCCCAATTTAGAAAAGAAAATTATCACAGAATAATATCTCTGGAGAGTTTACCTGCCAGACACATGGATACATGTATAAACAGATGACTCAGCTAACAAAGTCTCATCCAATGGAGGTGAAGGGGTCTACTACAGACAAATAACCGAGACGAAAAAATCAAATTACTGATAACGAGAAGATATTCTAAATACTTTAGTTTTCATTAATTTAGTTTTCTTTCCACTTGTGGGGAGCTTAAGTTGTCTATCCTGCGTCAAGTGCGTTGCGTCGGTCAATGTGAGACATTGTCGTTGCACAATCACTCTAATGTCATCTATCCACTTATCTCGCGGCCGGCCCCTTGCCCTGTAGCCAGATCTACCAGCATTGTAAGCCATCAGTGGAAGATGATGAGGGTGCATTCTCAAGATGACCAAAGCAACTTACTTTCTGCCTGGAAATGTATTCGGCACAAGACGTAGTGGCGACCATACTTCGAATGTCGTCGTTCCGCATTCTGTCTCCCCTGGTAACACCGATGACTTTCCTCAAATACTTCATTTCACAAGTCGAAATTCTTCTCTCTGCGCCCTTGACAGAGGCCATGTTTGGCACTAGTAGCACAGAATCGGCATAAATATACTGTTTATCAACTGTTGCTTTGTTGCCAAACTAATGCTCGGGTGTCTAAGCAGTGGGGACAGCTGATAAGTCACCACGGTTGCTTTCTGAAACCTTGTCTCGATTTCCCTGTCGATCCTACCGACACATACTTCCTTGCAAACGTAGAGGCACCGAAGGCCACTGCTGAGCTTGTAATATAAAATGAAGAATCCTACCAAAAAAAACATATAATTCCTGACTGATGTCTCGGCAACACAACACAACAATTTAGATCTCGAACAATGTATGCTCTCCCTAACCCAGCTTTCAGCAGGACATCCAAGGTTGGTCATACAGTGGATCGCATCCCACTGCGCACAGGCAATGAAAATGCAGACAAACCAGCAAAATGTGGAGAGGTTTCCATACAAACAGACCTGGGCATCACGTATAATGTAAAAGTAAAGTAAAGTAACCCATAGCATTACCGCCCTAGGGGTGTGAGGTGTTAGCGAAGCCAGCGCCAGCGAGCGAAGCCGTCGTCGCAGCTTATCTTCGCACACTTTTGTCACCATACACCGCATGTGTTTGTCGCGTAAAGCGATACATTACTAGGCCAATAACTTTTTTCAAGAACGCAAACAAATTTACAAATGCCTGATCTAGTCGCCTAGTTCCGACTGCAGCAGAAGAATTCGTGCGTCAGGTGGAGGAAATTATTCAACCTAACAGGCGAGTAACGATAGACTGTGTAATACGGTGTTCGCATGGTTTAGCCTACAGTTGAAAATATAATCCCACCTTGGCCGGGGACGTTTCGCGATAACGAAGAGGTTGAACATGAAGTACAAATGGGGCCGAGACAGCAGACCAAATACTTCTATCCTGCAGATTATGGTGGACGGATAAAGCGACGAGATAAAAATCTCAACGTTGGTGGACACTTTCTTGAGAAAAGGAGAACAATCTAAGTGAAATAAATGGTTTTCAAATGCGAATACATTTTTATTTTAAAAAAAACAATAGCAATGTGCGACGTATTTATTGACTTGTCCTCGTATGTGTATATATACAACTTTATCTAGTGCTCTATAAAAAATGTGTCCTCATATTTCTGTTTACTTTCTTCAAGTTGCGTACAACTTACCTACTTCACAAAATTCTCTCGAAAGCGGTGCATAATTTCCTTTAAGCATCTCCCTCACCAGACTCCCCCTCCTGTCTCTCTCTCTCTCTCTCTCTCTCTCTCTCTCTCTCTGCAGCACACTATCTCTAATCTACCCCCAAGCATATAGCACGTGTTGTAACAATAACTCCGGGTCTCCATCTCTATTAAACGTTTGTGCTGCATTTCCTCTAACTCCCTCTGTGTCTCTCTCTTTCTCTTTCTCTCTCTCTCTCTCCCTCCTTCTTCCGCTGTATCCCCCTTCATTTCTCTCACTTTCTCTACGTTTATGCCTCCCTACATCTCTCTTTCTTCTCCATTCTCCCTATCCCTTTCTCCGTCACTTTGTTCTTCTCTCTCCTCTTCCCCTCTCACTCTTTATCTCTAGCCAAAGCTGTCCCTCTTTCTTTATTCCATCTTTCTCCTCTACTTCCCTTATTGACTCTCCTCCTCTCTTTCACTATATCTTCCTCTCTCACTCTTTTCTTCTCGCCCCCTCTCCCTTATTCTCTCTCCCCTCTCATTCTTCCTCTGTAATCCATTCCCCTCCCCCTCTTTTCTCTCTCTAACCTGTTAACCTCTGTCTCACGGTCTCCCTCTCTCTTTCACTCATCCACTTTTTCCCTCTCTCCCTCTTCCTACCTCTTTTTCTACCTCTCAAACTCATTTTCACTCTATCTACACCCAAGCATATAACATGTTTAACAACTGTAAATCTGGTTCCCCTGCTCCATTAAACGTTTACCCACAACTCTCTTCTCCAGCGACCCATCAACAAATAAAACCCGCTTCTACTTCACCAGAACCCGCTGCCCGTATTGTAACTTTCATCCTATCCCCACCACCACATAACCATAACCAGGCTCCCCTGGAACCGTATCCCGCCGTGTAATAGAAATTCTAGATCAGTGCTCTTCAACCTGGGCGCTACAGCCTACAAGTGGACAATTTTAGTCTTGAGATGGGCGGTGAGAGATTAATAACTTGCTGGATTAGAAACACAACCTGAAGAAAATTTGGCAGAATACCAGCATACCAACAAAAGTGCAAACTTTGAGAACCGGTTCTTTTCTCGTGGCAGCATGCGGAAGTGAAACATGGTAAGGTCAGGTCAGGTCATCCCGTAACCGGTGAGGTCGTTGGGGCACACATGAAGACATCCTCACAACCCCACGTCACCCTTCTCTGTCAGCGGCCGCTGCCTGTGCCTCTTCTGGTAGGAGATTGGTCCATTCTTTAATGTTGTCCTCCCACCTCTTTTTGGGACGGCCTTTTCTTCGTCTGCCTTGCACCTTTCCGCGTAGGATCGTATTTGCAAGGCCATTTGATCTCGATGTGTCACCGTACAAAGCAAGTTTCTTTCTTTTGACAGTTGCCAAGAGGTCTTCAAAAAGGCCCTATTTCTGTTGTAATTCTATCTCATATTTCCTCATTTGTAACTCAATCTTCGTACATGATGTTTAAAAGTCTTCGGAAACATCTCGTCTCCAAGGCCTGTATCCTTCGCTGAAGGTTAGCTGTAACTGTCCATGTCTCACAAGCATAGATGAAAATTGACAGGACTAATGTACACATTAATCTGATTTTCATGCATAGTGCTAACCGTTTATCTTGCCAGACTTTGTTGAAGCTGTGCAAGCGACGCTATCTTCTGTGCTATTCTGGCCAACGCTTCACATTTCGATCCTTCTTTCACTGAACCCAGATATTTAAGACGGTCAACCACTTTGAGTTCCTGACTAATTATATAAAAAATAAAAGACAAGCAAAATTCATTCCACACATACCTCCTGGATGACCCGTCCTTCAGGAATATTGACAGGACCAGAAACATGGACAGCTACCCAAATCTAGAATCCTTCCAGTCGGAATCTGGTAGTAGAAAGGTTCTCAGAATACCGTGGACCGAAAAAAAAGATGAATGCAGACATTCGGCATAGAGGAGAATTGGTGAATAGTGACCCTAAATTTAAATACTTTGGCCATATCAAATACACAACGGTCTTGTGAGAGCGGTAATGGACGGTTTGATGCCGGGAGGCAGAGGCAGACCAAGAAGGTGATGGCACCAAGATGTCAAAGAAATTCTTGGGCATGACTGTGAAGCAGGTTGGAGGTTTGGCAAGAGATCGAGTTTCTTGCAGACGGGAGCGACGTTCTGCAAAGAAGAAACTACATGTTGATTAAAAACATCAAAAATAGACTCAGTGAACGAGTACGGAGCTTTCTTCAATTTAGATTTTAGAGGGCGGAAAATTGATCCTCACGAAAGTTATGAAAAATGGGAGCCAGATATAAGATGGTTGAAGATCACTGGTCTCAAACATTCTGGAACAGTCCACGACGCTGGTTACGCCGTCCCGCCCTCCCCCCTCTCATTCTCTTACGTCTTTCGATAACTGTCACAGATAGCTTATCAGGTACTGTTGTTTACTTAAATGTTCACGGTATACATAGCCCACGTAGATAGGTTAGCGACAACGGTTGTTTACGTTAATTTGTGTGGTAAACGTTTCACACGTCTATAACTTGTTGGTGTAAATTTAGTTTACGAATGTGTAATATTTTACGGAAATGATAGCACACGTAGGCATGTTGGAAGCACACGTTGTTTACGTTATTGCTGCAGTAATTGCAACACACGTAGACAGTGTAGAGTGTGTTTAGGTTAATGTGTGTATTATTTGTAGCACACGTAGATATTTTAAATGTAAATATGGGATATGTTAATATATTTATAGGCAGGTTAGAGGTGATTTGTTGTATATGTTAATATATGTAACACACATATGGAGATTGGGGGTAATAGTTGTTTTATACCCTTTGTTTAAGAATTTGAATCACACGTAGGCAGGTTTTAGGCAACGGGCGTTTATATAACTTTGTGCTGTAATAGTAGCACGCGTAAGCACACTAGAACAAAGAACGTTTGCGTTACTTTGTGTTGGGAGGGGTGACTATCTACTGGTCAGACAAAATAAACTGGCCAAGATCCACACCTCGTTCCTCGCCATTCTCCCTGGAAACGGGCTGTTTTCATGGCAGCCTGGCTGAGGACGAGAGGGATCGACATGATGTCAGCAGTAGTGAGTGACTCACAGATGAAGGCAGGCGCAGCACAACCCCATGGATGACCTCGGTGCATCTTCATCAAACAAAAACAACACATTACTTTGTGCCAGAAATTATAGTCCACGTAAGAAGGGTCAAAGCAATGGGCGCTTTCATTACTTTGGGCTGTACTTGTAGAACACAAGAAGCAGGTAACACAAAGATAGCTTATCGGGAACCTTTGCTTACTTGAACTTTACCTCATGTCTAGATACTTGTACAGTAGACCTATCTGTTGTTAACGGCAATTGGTGTAGCACTTGGCAGCTCACGTTTGCAGGTTAGAGGTAGCAATGGGTTTCCTGACTTTGTGTCCTAATTATATATGCAGTGGGCATGCTAGTGTATAGTACACCAACCCTGACAAAGGCACAGGGAGGAAAGATCGTAGAAAGCGGCCAATGTCATTAGAAGAAGCAATGAGAAAAGATTAAATCTGACTGATGGTGGGAAGAATATATAGCATGTCACATATTGTTAGCAGATGAATTAAAATTGCTTTGGATATATGGCAGAAGTATATAGCAGGTCCACCAAACGCACGAATCTGTGACACCTTACAACATGGCTTCAGAATAAGAGATAGGTCAAGAGAATAATGAATTGACAATACTGAGGCAAGGGTTGAGAATAATCAAAAGACTGCTGGTCAGAATAGGACATACAACATCAGCGCTTGCACGACTGAACCATATATGGGAAGATAAACGACTCTCCCTCGCCATAAAGGTCAGACCAATGCGCTCACTGGTTATTTCGATATTCCTCTACGCCTGCGAAACAGACCATTACAGCAGACCCCCAGAATCCAGGTCGTGGATACGATTTGTTTTAGAAGACTCCTAAATATCACCTACAAAGACCGTATGGCTTGGCTTGGCTTCGTTCGTTCTCAATCTCCCGCTACCAAACCCTGACACGGGCCTAAGTAGCAAAATGTAGTCCAGAGAACGGAATTACGTTGAGTTGTAGTTTACAGCTTGACTGCGATATTTGCACCTTTCGGTCCTTCTTCTTCTTCTTCGTTCGTTCTCAATCTCCCACTACCAAACCCTGAAAGGGCTCAAGTAGCAGAATGTAGTCCAGAGAACGGAATGCGTTGTGTCGTTGTTTACAGCTTGGCTGCGATATTTGCACCTTTCGGTCCAACACATCCGACTTCAGCAAGCATTTTTTGAGTACCAGGTTAGCATTCCCTCTTCGATCCCTTCTCCTTAGCCAGTCTGCCTTACTGCAGCCTGTTATCCAGGATCACCGCGTGGAGGTGTAGAAGGGTCTTGGCAGCTATGGTTCGCTGGCCCTGACGCTAGCAGTCAGCTATGGGTCGCTGACCACTGCAGCTCATGCGCTGCTCAGCATCTTGATCCCACCTTTCGGTCCAACACATCCGACTTCAGCAATCATTTTTTGAGTACCGGGTTAGCATTCCCTCTTCGATCCCTTCTCCTTAGCCAGTCTGCCCTGCTGCAGCCTGTTATCCAGGATCACCACGTGGAGGTTTAGAAGTGTCTTGGCAGCTCTGGTTCGCTGGCCGTGACGCTAACAGTCAGCTATGAGTCAGTGACCGCTGCAGCTCATGCGCTGCTCAACATCTTGATCCCCAAAGACCGTATCACAAATGATGACGAGCAACGAAGAATCGGGAATGCAAGTGGACTATACGATGACCTTCTCACAACGAACAAAAGACGAAAGCTGACTTGGTACGGCCATGTCTCAAGGTCCAAGTGTTATTGTTGTTGCTTAGATGTTTGCCTCACTAGTTTCTACTGGCGGAGGTGCGCCATTTTCCACCCCAGACTGTAGTCCATTGGGCAATATCAGGACGCATAAACCAGTGCTTGGATGAATGTGTGCGTTTGGATGTACCTATGCTAGGTTTGTGCGCCCTCAGAAAGCTAGCCCAACCAAAGTGCAATGGAAGGGCCTCACCATGAGGGCGCGTGTGAAAGTTGTGCACGTCCGAGAAAACGATGTGACGACAACTTCCATGAATTGAGTAACCTACGACCCGAGGAAGCACAAAAAGCAATCACAGACAGAGAGGGTAGCGCAGAATTCTGGAGGTGTGAGCAGGGGTGCCCCAAAGATCTCAAGAGGTCACCGCATGAACTGAACTGAACTGAACAGGAGTGAAGTTTGCATAACCCAACGGCATTAGTTAAGATGTTAATGTGTGATCAGTAAATGCATTCTTTAAGACACCTTTAGGGTTATAAGAATTATACACCTCGTTGAGGGAAGATATTGCTGTTACGGATCCTACAGCGTCAGGTCTCTTGCTCTTCAGCCCAATGTCATGTAATTGTATCTGAACGTGTTTGTTGTTTACTGCCGTACAAAGTGTTCCATTTATCTTGCCTCGGGGATGAAGCATTTTGCTAACACCATTGAGCGCCGATCACTCAAAGAAATGATGATCAACGATGTCGTATGGGTGTGTTACAGCTGTCACTATAGTGTCGGTGTAAGGATAACTTTGTATGTTTGAAATAAAGCTGAAATCGTATGCGGTACAAGCTCTCAAAGATTGAATTACTCGCATTCCGTATGGATTCAGAAACCGATAATCACACTAGAGTTGTGGTTCTTGGTCTAGGTTGTGACCTCACATTAGTGTTCGGGGCGAGTTCTGAAGGGGTGGGTGGAGATCTGAGCCCTTAATAAGTGTCGGGGAGAGTTCTGAAGGGGTGGGTGGAGATCTGAGCCCTCAATAAGTGTCGGGGAGAGTTCTAAAAGAAAGGGGGGGGGGAGACCTGAGCCCTCAATAAGTGTCGGTGGAGAGTTCTGAAGAAGGGGGGGGGGGAGAGAGACCTGAGCCCTCATTAAGTGTCGGGGGAGAGTTCTGAAGAAGGGGGGGGGGAGAGACCTGAGCCCTCATTAAGTGTCGGGGGAGAGTTCTGAAGAAGGGGGGGGGGAGAGACCTGAGCCCTCATTAAGTGTTGGGGGAGAGTTCTGAAGAAGGGGGGGGGGAGAGACCTGAGCCCTCATTAAGTGTTGGGGGAGAGTTCTGAAGAAGGGGGGGGGGGAGAGACCTGAGCCCTCATTGAAGTGTCGGGGGAGAGTTCTGAAGAAGGGGGGGGGAGAGACCTGAGTCCTCATTACGTGTCGGGGGAGAGTTCTGAAGGGGTGGGGGGGGGAGGGACCTGAGCCCTCAATAAGTGTCGGTGGAGAGTTCTGAAGGGGTGAGGGGGGGGGAGAGACCTGAGCCCTCAATAAGTGTCGGAGACAGTTTTGAAGGGGTGGGGGGGGGGAGAGACCTGAGCCCTCAATAAGTGTCGGAGACAGTTCTGAAGGGGTGGGGGGGGTAGACCTGAGCCCTCAATAAGTGTCGGAGACAGTTCTGAAGGGGTGGGGGGGGGGGTTTCAAGCACATATTGGAGGTCAAGAAGAGTTATTTGGGGGTCCGGCCACAAGTGGTTCCGGAAGAGAGTTATGTTGGGTCAGGACATGTGAAAGGGTTGTTAAGACCTTTGCGGTGGTCTGGAAGACTTATGTGAGGGTTTTTAACACCTTGCAAGAAACGATGGACAAAGTTGAAAAAAGAGATATCTTGATCATCATTGGCGATTTCAATGCGAAAGTAGGAGAGGAAAGAACCGAAGAGGAGAGAAGTGTTCGAGGACCTTTCGGTTTGGGACACAGAAATGAGCGAGGAGAAAAACTAGTTGAATTCTGCACGGGAAACAACCTCTCCATTGCCAACACCTTCTTCAAACAACATCCATGTAGACTATACACGTGGACCTCCCCTGATGGCAACAGCAGAAACCAAATAGATTACATCCTAGTGCAACAAAGATGGAGATCTTCTTCTTCTTCTTCATCGTACGCAGTCAGACATTAACCAATATTTTTTCGAAAAAAGCGGTGGTCATCCTGAGGCTGTCGACATTGCCATAAAGCTTGTCGTGTGGTTCCACTGGTGATGGCCACATCTGCTCTCTCTGATCCTCGTATGTCTGGCAGTTCTGCAGCAGATGTCCAGCGATCATTTTCTCGGTACCACACGGGCATTCGTCGGTACCACCTATCTTCAATTTGTTGAATAGGTGGTACCTCAGTCTATTGTGGCCAGTGCGAAGTCTGAAGACAACGACCTGCTCTCTTCTGTTCAACTGGTAATAGGCATCGTTTTTGGTGTAGCCGGTATGTTCAGTTTCCCATTTGGTCATGTATCTGGCTTTAATAAGCCGTTTTGACTCTTCGTACGTCATACTAGTATCTGTTTGTGGTAGTCTTGCACCTTCTTTTGCCAGTCTGTCTGCCTCCTCGTTGCATTGGATGTTGTAGTGTAATGGGACCAACTGTACCACTACCCTTTTTGGTGCGGACTGCTGGCATAGTTGACAGAGTTCTGCTCTTAAGTCATTAAGCTCAGTGTTTTTCTGGCTTTTTAGCGCTGTGACTACGGCCAGAGCATCTGTAAGCAGGACTATATGGCTTTCATTTTCTTTATGTGTCACCATTTCTTCCACTGCCGTCCTCAGTGCCTCTGCTTCCGCTCTGAAATTGCTTGTGTACTTACCAGTAGCGAATGACAGTGTTATTTTTCTGCCATTTGGTAGGTTAAGGAATGCTCCTGCCCCTCCGTTCTGTGTAGTGTTTGTTACAGAACCGTCGGTGTATACATGGGTCCAGTCCATGCTTGGGTAGTTTTTCGATATAAAGCTTAGGGTAGTATCTCTCTTTTCTTTTTTGTTTCCAATACCTGGTATATTTTCTACCACCTCTGGAAATATATCCTGCCTCCAGGTAGGTTTTCGTACAGTAGTGATGGGCTTTGGTGTTGTTAGTGCGTTTATGGGATCTTCGTGCATCTTTGCTTTGGCTATTTCTGCAAAGTTTCTCCGCTTCATTGGCGATTTCAATGCGAAAGTCGGAGAGGAAAGAACCAAAGAGGAGAGAAGTGTTCGAGGACCTTTCGGTTTGGGACACAGAAATGAGCGAGGAAAAAAACTAGTTGAATTCTGCACGGGAAACAACCTCTCCATTGCCAACACCTACTTCAAACAACATCCATGTAGACTATACACGTGGACCTCCCCTGATGGCAACAGCAGAAACCAAATAGATTACATCCTAGTGCAACAAAGATGGAGATCAAATGTGCTGGCAACAAAAATGCTGACAGGAGCAGACTGCGATACGGACCATGAATTACTGTTTGCAGTTTTCCAAACAAGACTACGTAGGATCAACAAAGGTTGCCAGCCAATACGCTTCGATGTATCAGCAATACCTACTGAATACAACATCAAAGTTGAAAACAAATTTGAGGCGTTGCTTGCGGTACAGGAAGAGATGACATCTGAGGAGTTGACATCGTACGCAATGGATATTTTCATCTCGACAGCGAAAGAAATGATTCCCAAGATGTCGCACAAGACACAGAGCTATAAAACAGAGGAAACACAGAAACTCATTGCAGAAAGGCAACAATTAAAACAAATTGGAAGTAAGGGTACCAACACAGCATATAAAAACTGCGCAAGAAAAGTTAGAAAAGAAATAAGAAAAGATAAAAGAAGATACATAGTAGAAACGTGTGAGGATATAGAAAACCTACAGCAGCAAGACAGAGAGAGAGATGCATTTGAAGCAATAAGAACACTGACAAGGGAGTTCCGTCCGGTTCCACATGTCATAAATGACAAAGAGGATAACACATTAACAGAAACCAAAGACATACTGAACAGATGGAGAGAGTACTGCAGAACCATGTATGAGGATAGCGCAAAGCGCTCAGTTACAATCCTACCAAAGGAAGAGAAAGAACTTGAACCAACATTGGAAGAAGTACGCTCTGCAATTAAAAGCCTGAAAAAGGGAAAGTCCCCAGGATGCGATGATATCACAGAAGAGCTAATACAAGCAGGAGGGGAGGCATGTGCTCGAGTCTATCACAAGCTGTGTAAACAGATATGGCACAGTGCAGAGTGGCCAGAAGCATGGAAGAAATCCATTTATATTCCTCTCCTCCAAAAAGGCAACCTGAAGCTGTGCACGCACTACCGAGCTATCACGCTGATTAGCCATGCTAGCAAGATACTCTTGCGAATCCTGTTAAGAAGGATAGAGAAAAGGTTTGAATCTGAAATTCACGTAGTCCAGGCAGGATTTAGGAAAGACAGAAGGACCCGGGACCACATATTCAATTTAAGGAATATCTACGAAAAATGTAGAGAGTTTAATGTAGACCTGTACATATGTTTTATTGATTACACTAAGGCCTTCGACACGGTAAAACATCAAAATATGTGGAGAATCATGGGGGAAATGGGGTTTCCTTTGTACATAGTCCATCTCATTGAAATTTTATACCAAGATCAACAAGCCGCTGTCCGAGTATTGGGCAAACATCAGATTGGTTTGCAGTACAAAAGGGAGTCCGGCAGGGATGTATCCTCTCACCTTATCTGTACAACATATATGCGGAATGTATAATGAGAAATGTTCGAGAAGATATGAACATTCAAAGTTTCGACCCAATTACGATTGGGGGGTACGAGATTCCAGATTTACGATACGCAGATGACACAGTGATACTATCAAGAAGTGCAGAAGGGCTAGAGCAGCTACTTTCAGCCGTTAATGGATCTAGTAAAGATCAAAACCTGTTCATAAACATAAATAAAACAAAGATAATGACCACCGACAAAACACAATGTCAACATAAATTTACAGGGGGAGGTGAGGAAATAGATCAGGTCACACATTTTGAATATCTGGGCTCCAGAATAGACGAAAATGGCGACTGCTCGAAAGAAATCAGAAGAAGACTAGCTATGGCAATGCAGAGACTGAACAGCCTGAAGAAATTATGGCAGGGCACCAAGAAAAGGATAAAAGTAAAAGTCTTGAGAGCCTGTGTTTTTCCTGTGGCAGCTTATGGCTGTGAATCATGGAATATTACCAAAACTTCTAGAAAAAGAATCGAATCCTTCGAGTCAAAATGCTACAGAAAGATCCTCAGAATACCTTGGACAGAGAAAAAAACAAAATGCGGACATTCGGCAAGAGTTGATCATAGAAGAGAACTGGTTTATCAATTCCATTTTGGCTAGAAAATGCAAGTACTTTGGTCACATCAAGAGACACAACGGTCTAGAGAGAACGGTGATGGAAGGTATGGTGCCAGACAAAAGAGGACGGGATAGACCACGAAGACGATGGCACCAAGATATCCATGAATGCCTGAGTATGACTGTGGCGGAGGCTGGTGTTTTGGCAAGGGGGCGAGTTTCTTTCAGACAGACTGTGATGGGAGCGACGTTCTACAAAGGACATGCTATATGATGATGATGATGATATATATATATATATGTGTGTGCGTGAGAGAGGTAAGAACGCTCGCGTTTCAAGAAACGAAAGCGAGAAAAGATAGATTTTGAGCGTCACAAGTTTCGAGCGTCTTCTGGCCTCAAGAAAGGTGAGGTGAGATCAGCGTCTAGTCATATTTGAGATTGGCAAAAAACGCAGTTATTCCATGTGCGCACTGTGTTCTTAAAAAGAAACATCGAAAGTAAAAAAATGCCTATCCAATACGCAATCTACATTCCCCCAGGTCTTGTAAGCCGGAAAGGAATTACGGTTAACCTTCGGCTATCTGGCAGCAGCGCATGACCCGCATGTTTGAGTACAAGTATTTCAAGAAAGCGTGTGTGTGTGTGTGTTCACATCTCTCGACCCTCGGGGTCTGTCCACACCTTCCCGACCTCATGGCGAGTCAGTACACACCTCTTCTACCTTATGACGAGTAAGTCCACACCTCGCAAACCTCAGGACGAGTCAGTTCACACCTCCCCAACCTCAGGACGAGTCAGTCCAAACCTCTTCTACCTCAGGGCGAGTCAGTCCACACCTCTTCTACTTCAGGGCGAGTCAGTCCACACCTCTACAACCTCAGGACGAGTCTGTCCACACCTCTTCTACCTCAGGGCGAGTCAGTCCACACCTCCACAAGCTCAGGGCAAGTCAGTCCACACCTCTACTACCTCAGGGCGAGTCAGTCAACACCTCCACAAACACAGAGCGAGTCAGTCCACACCTCTTCTACCCCAGGAAGAGTCAGTCCACACCTCCCCAACCTCAGGACGAGTCAGTCCACACCTGCACAACCTCAGGACGAGTCAGTCCACGCCTCCACAAACTCAGGATGAGTCAGTCTACACCTCTTCTACCTCAGGGCGAGTCAGTCCACACCCCCACAACCTCATGACGAGTCAGTCCCCACCTCTTCTACCTCAGGGCGAGTCAGTCCACACCTCCACAACCTCAGGGCGAGTCAGTCCACACCTCTTCTACTTCAGGGCGAGTCAGTCCACACCTCCACATTCTCAGGGCGAGTTAGTCCACACCTCTTCTACCTCAGGGCGAGTCAGTCCACACCTCCAAAACCTCGGGACGAGTCAGTCCACACCTCTTCTACCTCAGGACGAGTCAGTCCACACCTCTTCTACTTCAGGGCGAGTCAGTCCACACCTCTTCTACCTCAGGACGAGTCAGTCCACGCCTCCACAAACTCAGGACCAGTCAGTCCACACCTCCCCAGCCATAAGAAATATAACAAGAAAAGCTTGTATCTCAACATAAGTACTATTATCTCTTTCGCTATAAATACATAAGTTGGGTTGAAGAGTGTGACACAAGTGGAAGGAACTAGATTAAAGTGCTTACACCAAGCAGCAAGATAATATAAGGGTAGACGAGTAAGTCTAAAATACTAGGGGAAGTAAAAACAACAGTTACATTAATATTTTCTTAATTTCCAAAATATCTGATAATAATGTTATTTTTATGAAATACTTTCTCGTATTTTCAACATCAGACCGCAGTAAATTTCACATTTATGGATTATTTCCCTATGTGGAGGAAAGAACATAACCACCCCATTTGTTTAAACAAATAATGAAATCTGATTATTACATGAGAAAATTGAGATGAGTTTGAAGAGGATTCTATATGGCGTTTATTGTATAGAGAAAGGTTAACGATAGGTTTAAGTGAAATATACTGACCAAGATCCCACCTTACGTCAGGGCAGGTGAAATATACGATCCAAGACTCCACTCCAGGTTATGTGCAGGTGAAATATACTGACCGAGACCCAAATTACAGATTAGGTTCATGTGAAATATACTAATCAAGATACCACTTTATGTCATCAGGGTATGTGAACTATATTGACCAAGGTGCCACCTTACGTCATCAGGGGAAGTGAAATATATTGACCAAGATCCCACCTTACGCCAGGGCAGGTAAAATATACTGACCAAGATCCCACCTTACGTCAGGTCAAATATACTGACCAAGATCCCACCTTACGCCAGGTCAAATATATTGACCAAGATCCCACCTTACGTCAGGTCAAATATACTGACCAAGATCCCACCTTACGCCAGGGCAGGTGAAATCTATTGATTAAGGCTGAAACATGCTGGCCGCAAATTGACTGCATGTCACCTAAAATATACTGATCGAGACCTTAACTTAGATCAGGTCAGGTGAAACATACTGATTAAACCCCCCACCTGGGGGACGGCGTGGTCAAGTGGTTAAGTGGCACGGCTCACAACCAGAAGGTGCTGGGTTCGATCCCCATCACAGCACCGGCCGTTACCCCGGGGAAGCAAACCCTTAGAAAATGCAGGAGGAAGCAGACCCTTACATAAAATGCATGCTGAAGTCGGATGCACTGGGCCGACAGGCGCAAAATAAAAACCACAGTGTAACGCACACACGCCTTGGTGAATAGATAAATAAGGCAAACGCAAAAAAAAAACAACCCACCTCAGATCAGGTGAAACATACTGATTAAGGCTTCCACCTCAGGTCAGGTGAAACATACTGATTAAGGCCCCCACCTCAGGTCAGGTGAAACATACTGATTAAGCCCCCCCCCTACCCCCCCACCTCAGGTCAGGTGAAACACACTGATTAAGGCCTCCACCTCAGATCAGGTGAAACATACTGATTAAGGCCCCCACCTCAGGTCAGGTGAAACATACTGATTATGACCTCCACCTCAGGTCAGGTGAAACATAACGATTAAGACCAAGACCCTGCCCAACTTCCACATTGTGTATCTCAAAGCAGCCAGTGTTGCAGCAGCCTGTCCAACGACGAAGGTTTCGACACTGTGATCCCCGTAGTTGATAACCTGATGAAAAGCTTTGATTAAACCTACTGCGATGAGGACCAAGACACTCTTCTTTAGTACGCAATGTATTCATCAAGCGAGAACAACACAAATACGAACAGCTTCGAAAGCTAACGTGGAACAACTGCACTGACTCGTATATTCTGTCTAAAATGGCAACATGATTATCGTAACAATTGGGAACCTAGACTTAGGAATAAACATAGTGTTGTCAGAAATCGCAAAGACAACTATATTTTAAGTATTCAGAGGATATTAGTCGCAACAGTATGATTGGGCAAATTATTTGATTCAGCGAAAAGTGGGTAACCTATGCCAAACAACAGTATAAGCTTCCATATAATCTGACTGGGATCCGTTCTTGGAATCTATACTCCATTTTAAATCCGTTCTTGGAATCTATACTCCATTTTAAATCCGTTCTTAATATCTATACTCCATTTTAAATCCGTTCTTGGAATCTATACTCCATTTAAAATCCGTTCTTGGAATCTATACTCCCTTTAAATCCGTTCTAGGAATCTATACTCCATTTTAAATCCGTTCTTGGAATATATACTCCATTTAAAATCCGTTCTTGGAATCTATACTCCATTTAAAATCCGTTGTTGGAATCTATACTCCATTTTAAATCCGTTCTTGGAATATATACTCCATTTAAAATCCATTCTTGGAATCTATACTCCATTTAAAATCCGTTGTTGGAATCTATACTCCATTTTAAATCCGTTCTTGAAATCTATACTCCATTTAAAATATGTTCTTGGAATCTGTACTCCCTTTAAATCCGTTCTTGAATCTATACTCCATTTTAAATCCGTTCTTGGAATCTATACTCCATTTAAAATCCGTTGTTGGAATCTATACTCCATTTAAAATCCGTTCTTGGAATCTATACTCCATTTAAAATCCGTTGTTGGAATCTATACTCCATTTTAAATCCGTTCTTGGAATCTATACTCCATTTTAAATCCGTTCTTGGAATCTATACTCCATTTAAAATCCGTTCTTGGAATCTATACTCCCTTTAAATCCGTTCTAGGAATCTATACTCCATTTTAAATCCGTTCGTGGAATATATACTCCATTTAAAATCCGTTCTTGGAATCTATACTCCATTTAAAATCCGTTGTTGGAATCTATACTCCATTTTAAATCCGTTCTTGAAATCTATACTCCATTTAAAATATGTTCTTGGAATCTGTACACCCTTTAAATCCGTTCTTGAATCTATACTCCATTTTAAATCCGTTCTTGGAATCTATACTCCATTTAAAATCCGTTGTTGGAATCTATACTCCATTTTAAATCCGTTCTTGGAATCTATACTCCATTTAAAATCCGTTGTTGGAATCTATACTCCATTTTAAATCCGTTCTTGGAATCTATACTCCATTTAAAATCCGTTGTTGGAATCTATACTCCATTTTAAATCCGTTCTTGGAATCTATACTCCCTTTAAATCCGTTCTAGGAATCTATACTCCATTTTAAATCCGTTCTTGGAATCTATACTCCATTTAAAATCCGTTGTTGGAATCTATACTCCATTTTAAATCCGTTCTTGGAATCTATACTCCATTTAAAATCCGTTGTTGGAATCTATACTCCATTTTAAATCCGTTCTTGGAATCTATACTCCATTTAAAATCTGCTCTTGTAATTGCAGAGTTGCAATCTCGTACCGGTCTCTCAAACATATACACTCTCTTCAGGCAGCGAAGGCCACGATGGCTTGGTCATGGTCATCGCATGGAAGATGGTCACATTTCCAAAGATATCCTCTACGAACAGTTGGCGCATGGCAAGAGAACAATCAGCCGACCACAGCTGAGGTTCAAAGACGTGTGCAAGCGTGATATGAAAGTCCTGGATATGAGTCTGACATTCTGGGAAGTCGAAGCTACAGACTGACCCAAGTAGAGATATATCCTAAAGAACCACATCCTGCTTGGTGAATAGAAAAGACGCTCTTGCAATATTGAGAAGTGAAACAACTCCACAAGGAGAAAGAAAATCAGAACGCTAAATACAGAGTTACCACTCCAAGGTCTTATAATCCTATTGCCAGTCAGGACTGAAAGTGGCTACAATATAAACCACACAAAAAATCGAGCGAAATAACAGGCAATTCAGAATAGAACCAGTCATCCAGATGAAGAATACGTTATGCTATAAGAGAAGAACAGAAGGACTGACTGTTGCATGAGTGGAGAGTGAACCTATAGGCCTTAAATCGCTTGGAACTTGAGCGGATCGATCTAGTCCTGGTCATGGTAGGGTTTGAGGGAACGAAATATCAAAGGTCCTGGTCTCCAGGATAGTCGGCAGTAATGGGTGGAGGTGATATTATTGAAGTCCACCGACGACCGCCTTGTGGATGAATGTACTGTAGTTGATGAGTCTGCGATGTACAAATGGCCAGATTTTGAAATCGTATGTGGGTCCAGAAGGGAGGGGCGCATGAGAGAAAGGAGGGCAGGGCGTCAAGTTTGTCGATTCCCCTTACTCGCGTATGTGTTATAGCGAGGCGTATCCGCCACCAGAAAGTCTGTTCGCTTTACATCCTCTTGCCTGGTGTTTTTGCAAGTTTTCTAAACATTCTTGTCTTTAAGATTTGTGTCGCTAATTTGCTTAAGTAAGTTTGTGCCTTGAGACTGACAAACTCATCATGTAAAACACAGAACTTGAGAACCTACCGCTACAAGACAACATCCATTCGTTGATAGTCTTCCTATAAGAAGCGCATCTGTAGTGATTGGCCCATGTCATTATCTAGACCACGGGGGTCCTCAACCAGTGGAGACTACGGGGATTGTATGATTTTTTAAAAAGGTGGAGGAGAGAATTATGTTGTGGTTTAGTCTGTTAAATAATTAGTTACGAAAATTGAAAAGAAACTACTTTCGAGAGCGACTGGTTAGCGTGGAGTTAAGAGCACTCGCTTTTCATGGTAAACGTACGGGATTAAGCACCAGCTACCAGCAGCTCTAGTCAACCCAGCTGTAAACCGGTGCCTGCATGACGGGAACATTTATATGGTTGAGGAATAAAGGCCGCTTACCGGTATACAGGCACGATAGTTTTGTTCACTGCTGATCCTCTGCTCATTTATTAAGGAGACCGGTAACCAGAAGGATCGACCACCCGCATTTGGTGGAGTATAGGTAAACACTACATTTGATGGAGTGTGTGTCTAACACTACATTTGATGGAGTATGGGTCTAACACTACTTTTGGCGGAGTATGGGTCCAACACTACTTTTGGCAGAGTATGGGTCTAACACTACTTTTGGCGGAGTATGGGTCTAACACTACTTTTGGCGGAGTATGGGTCCAACACTACTTTTGGCAGAGTATGGGTCCAACACTACTTTTGGCAGAGTATGGGTCTAACACTACTTTTGGCGGAGTATGGGTCCAACACTACTTTTGGCAGAGTATGGGTCTAACACTACTTTTGGCGGAGTATGGGTCCAACACTACTTTTGGCAGAGTATGGGTCCAACACTACTTTTAGCGGAGTATGTGTCTAACACTACATTTGATGGAGTATTGGTCTAACACTACTTTTGGTGGAGTATAGGTCTAACACTACATTTGGTGGAGTATAGGTCTAACACTACATTTGGTGGAGTATAGGTCTAACGCTACATTTGGTGGAGTATAGGTCTAACACTACATTTGGTGGAGTATAGGTCTAACGCTACATTTGGTGGAGTATAGGTCTAACACTACATTTGGTGGAGTATAGGTCTAACACTACATTTGGTGGAGTATAGGTCTAACACTACATTTGGTGGAGTATAGGTCTAACGCTACATTTGGTGGAGTATAGGTCTAACGCTACATTTGGTGGAGTATAGGTCTAACACTACATTTGGTGGAGTATAGGTCTAACACTACATTTGCTTTACCCTAACCAGTTTTTATGAAAATCTGAATCAAGTTATTTGCACAACGGTTTCAGCAGCGTTGGTTTCTATATGTTTATATCACTAGCCCCACGCACAACCCTCCGTAGTCGCCTCTTGCAACATGCTAGGACGTAAACATCCGTCCCATTATGCTTGCCAAGAAAACTACACGGATGTCAAAGGCACTACCGGAGCGGAAGCAGATATATTGACGATAATGCTGACAGATGCGCGTGATAACCAGCGGGGTTATGGAGATACGTATCTTCATAAAAAAAATAAAAAAAAAGATGCCCTGTATCGTGAAGAAGAAGGATAGACCATCAATCTTTAAGAGTTACCTAGCAATGCTACCGTGTCGATACATATTTATATTGTTAGGTTAAGACTAATCAATGTCACTGCTCTAAATAGGTGCAACATTTCTTCAATCAGATGGGTTATGGTCTGTTGCTAAGAATCTGGGTTCGCTGCTCTCCGCGGATACCAATAGCTGCCTAGTCTTACTTAGTAACTGGCGAAGGGTGTAGATACCGATGGTTCCTGTAGCTTGTTAGTTGTACATACTTCTGCTCTGTCCTTTCTTGGGCACCAGTCCGCTCGAAACTCGTTCATCTTCTCTTTTTTTCTTCGTTTATTCTAAAATTAAGGTCCCAGTTTCTCTTACAAAGGCCACGATTGTTTGTAATGCTATTTTATCTCCATACAACTTTTGTCTGATATCTGTTGCGTGAGGCCAGTATTGTTCTCTCTTTTCCTGCTTTAGCTTGCAACTTTGAAGGACGTGTCCACCGTCATGACGTGCTCCCTAAATGGAGACATGTAATCTGTGCTAATCCTCATTTTGTTGTAAAGATGACTCTTGAGTCTCTTATGCCCAGTTCTCGTTCTGAATTCGATATCAAAGATCTGCAACCTGTGAATTGCCAATTCAGCTTTTGTTTTGTCATCATATAACAGGCGGTCATTGATAGATTTTACAATGTCACTTCTATCTTTGTCGTCATATAACAGGCGGTCATTGATAGACTTTACAATGTCACTTCTATCTTTGTTGTCATATAACAGGCGGTCATTGATAGATTTTACAATGTCACTTCTATCTTTGTCGTCATATAACAGGCGGTCATTGATAGACTTTACAATGTCACTTCTATCTTTGTCGTCATATAACAGGCGGTCATTGATAGACTTTACAATGTCACTTCTATCTTTGTTGTCATATAACAGGCGGTCATTGATAGACTTTACAATGTCACTTCTATCTTTGTCGTCATATAACAAGCGGTCATTGATAGATTTTACAATGTCACTTCTATCTTTGTCGTCATATAACAGGCCGCCATTGATATATTTTACAATGTCACTTCTACGCACATCTAACGTACCCGTAATTGATGTCCGTGAAGTCAGGATGGCATATCTTTCGCTGACTTGAATCTCAGAATGATCAGGACAGTAGATACACACTTACACTTCCAGATGTGATGCTACTACAGCAGACCTTCACTCATGTCGCATCTTCTTCTTCTTTTTCGTCTTCAACTTGTTCTTCTTCTTCTTCTTCTTCTTCTTCAATTAACTGATGCTATACTTCTTCTTCTTCTTCTTCTTCTTCTTCTTCTTCTTCTTCTTCTTCTTCTTCTTCTTCTTCTTCGTCTATGTCTTCGTCTTCTTCTTCTTCTTCTTATTATTATTATTCTTCGATTAACTGATGCTATACTTCTAGCCAGGCGAGGTTCATGAAGGAGATTGTATGCTTTAGGTCTTCGCCTGTCCCCCACAGCTTTTCGAGCATGGTCGCTTCCCCAGGTCAGACTGCCTCATTTTGTGGTCTATATAAGTAGGATAGTCCTGCGGAATTTGTTCTGGTGTTCACCTGGGCGCTCCACAATCACACGTGGCGGTGTCTCTGAGACCCATTCTGTGGAGGTGAGCCTTGAGTCTACAAAGCCCCTTTCTGAGTCTGAAGATCTTTGTCCGTCCATCTCTACCAAGTTTGTCTTTGGTGTTATTTTCTTACTTGTATTCTTTGTGCTGGTCTCCCCATTCCATCGTCATGGATCGTTTTATGAGTGTCTGTTTCATTATAGCTGTGGATGACGTTTACAGTTTTCTAGTTTTCTAGTTTTCAAGGATCCCGCAGTGGACCAGACTAGGATTAGATCTGTAGCCAGCCCACCAGCACCTTCCGAAACAAGGATTGGGAGTCTGAAACGATGAAGGCTCCTGTTAAAGAGATCCCAGATAGCCATCTCAGAGCAGCAGTCACTTCTTCCATCTCCATTCTCAGACTGAAGGTTACTGTTCTGTTTGCCCCTCTCTGCTCAGCGACGACCAACTCTCTCACTCCGCATAAAAGCTCCAAATAGATATAAGATGGCAACACTATACTGCATGCTATCGTGTGTCAGTTTGTTAACCTCGAGCTCTGCTCAGCCGTTCTACCATTCTCTGCATTCTGTGCCTAGAGTTAATATGACTGTGGTAATCTGGCATTCTATCGCCAGCCTGTGGGAACCAATTCTTCTCCCTTGATTAGCGTCACAACTGTGGACACGGTTGGAGATGTTTTCTGTGCCTGTGCAATCCATGGCGATGCGTAGTTCATAAGAAACAGAACATTGCTTATCTGTTATGTAAACAAGAAGGATAGGCCATAAGTCTATGTCAATGTTAGTTAGTCAGTTAGTTTTCTTTCCACTTGTGCTGTTAAGCGTCGTGGGACGCTTAAGTCGTCTATCATGCACCAAGTGCGTTGCGTCAGTCAATGTTAGCCCTTGTCGCTGCACAATCACTCTAATGGCATCTATCCACCTACCACGCGGTCGCCCTCTTCCTCTCTAGCCAGATCTACCAGCGTTGTAAGCCATCAGTGGAAGTTGATGAGGGTACATGAGATGACCAAACAAACTTATTTTCTATCTGGAAATGTATTTCCCACTCTCACAAACCTAGCATAGGTACATACAGACACACACATGCATCCAAGCACTGGTTTATACGTCCTGATATCGCCCAATGGACTACGGTCTGGGGTGGAATAGCCGCGCCTCCGCCAGTAGAAACTAGTGAGGCAAACATCTAAGCATCAAAGCAACAACAAATTCGACACAAGACGTAGTGCCGACCATACTTCGAATGTCGATGTATATATCTATATTGTTAGGTTAAGACGAATCGAAATCACTGCTTTCCAGGAAGCGCCATAGGTACGGTCTCTTCAATCAGATAGTCCAGGCACAAAGAGCAATAAGTGTCCGGAAAACATACTGATAAAGACCCCCATATCACGTCCTCGTTTATGCTTATGGAAACGGGCTGTATGACAGCAGTCTGACCAGCAAGGTGGGTTTCGATACTGTGATTCTCAAAGAGGCGAGTCTACTGAAGAGCATCGTATTGCACTACAGTATGTCCACGGTTCACCTTCTCAAATTCGTCTTGGTATCTAAGAAGACCCATTGTAGCCTGCAGCCAAAGAAACAGTACAAGGTAACTCAACTCAGCGCGAGCAGCTTCGAACAACAACATCAGCTGGTTCTGGCGTTCGCTGATTGTACACACTATTGATCTATCTTGCCAGGTTTAGTTCCCTGAAGATTTAAGGACATCAACCCATCAGCCTGGAGAAATCTGATTCTTCGCCTGCAGCTTTTGGATAGCTAATTCTTCGCCTGCAGATATTGGATAGCTGATTTTTCAAATGCAGCTTGTGGATAGCTGATTCTTCGCGTGCAGCTTGTGGATAGCTGATTCTTCGCGTGCAGCAGCAGCTTGGGGATAGCTGACTATTCGCATGCAGCTGTGCCATTAACATGTAGTCATTGAGTGCTAATAATACGACTGGATTTGAACCTTTACATAAGTAAGGAAGCTTCACGTGCCCCGGGTAAGCTACACGTGCCCCAGGTAAGCTACACGTGTCCCAGGTAAGCTACACGTGCCCCACGTAAGCTACACGTGCCCCAGGTAAGCTACACGTAGCCAGGTAAGCTACACGTAGACAGGTAAGCTACACGTAGACAGGTAAGCAACACGTACACAGGTTAGCTTCGTCCACCAGTAAGTAACATGCACGTAAGTAAGATACGTGTACATACGTAGGTCACTTTTAAACAAGTACGAAACACGTACACAAGTAAGTGAGCTACATAAACACATGTAAACTAGATGTACGCGATAAGCCACATTCACGAAAGCAAGAAACATGTCCACAAATTCTCGTGATGTACACACATGCGATACGTGTACAGAATTGCACACATCTGCTTCACTGCGCCAGAAACGTACATAATCTATTGTCACAATCAGGGAGAGGAGACTAACGTCTGGTCAGGCAAAACGTATTGATCGGACATGTTGGTCAGGGTCAGGCAAAACGTATTGAACGGACATGTTGGTCAGGGTCAGGCAAAACGTATTGATCGAACATGTTGGTCAGGGTCAGGCAAAACGTATTGATAGGACATGTTGGTCAGGGTCAGGCAAAACGTATTGATCGAACATGTTGGTCAGGGTCAGGCAAAACGTATTGATCGAACATGTTGGTCAGGGTCAGGCAAAACGTATTGATCGGACATGTTGGTCAGGGTCAGGCAAAACGTATTGATCGAACATGTTGATCAGGGTCAGGCAAAACGTATTGATCGAACATGTTGGTCAGGGTCAGGCAAAACGTATTGATCGGACATGTTGGTCAGGGTCAGGCAAAACGTATTGATCGGACATGTTGGTCAGGGTCAGGCAAAATATATTTACCAAAACCCTCACATGGGATTTCTCGTAGACCTTCCTGGAAACGGGCTGTTTTCATGGCAGCCTGGCTAACAAGGTGGGGATCGACGTGGTCCGCGTAGTACGCAGATGAAACCAAGCATATGAGAAAAGCTACTGCAATCTGCCACTTAACGCACTTTTCAGGCCGCACACAAAAGTAAGCTTATTCGTTGTGGGCATTGTTATTATTATTAGCAGCATCAGCAGCAGCAACAACGACAACAACAAAACAAAACAACAACAACAGCAACAACAACAGCAGCAGCAGAAACAACAACAACAGCAGTAGCAGAAACAACAACAATAACGACGACGACAACAACATCAACAACAACTGCCACATATGCGCCTACCTGGATCGTAGTTTTAAATTGTTGTCACAAAATACAGATTTACATTTGTCCAGAATTAGTATGGTTCGCAAGTTGTGCACGGCGTCTCAAAATTATATACATTTCAACATAAGTCCGTGAAATTGTAGCTTTTTCGAAAAACGAAGAAAAAGTTCACAGTAAGCTATTTAGTTGTTCACAGTAGGTATTTAGTTGTTCACAGTAAGTATTTAGTTAATCACAGTAAGCTATTTAGTCGTTCACAGTAAGTATTTAGTTGTTATATTGGCTTGAATTATTGTTATACAATTGGCAGAGATGTGCAGACTACGATATTCAGACTCAGAACAGGACATTGCAGACTCAAGACCCACCTCCACCAGTAATTGAGGAGCACACAAGCAAACACCAGAACATATCCTGCAGGACTGTCCTACTTATGCAGACCAAAGAGAACAAATCTGACCCAGGAGAGCGACCATGCTCGAAAAGCTGTGGAGGACCGGCGAAGACCTAAAATGCAGTCTCTTCGTGAACCTTACCGGACTAGAAGCATAGCATCAGTTGATCGTGAACTTTACCGGACTAGAAGCATAGCATCAGTTGGTCGTGAACCTCACCGGGCTAGAAGCATAGCATCACTTGATCGTGAACCTCACCGGCCTAGAAGCATAGCATCACTTGATCGTGAACCTCACCGGGCTAGAAGCATAGCAATACTTGATCGTGAACCTCACCGGGCTAGAAACATAGCATCACTTGATCGTGAACCTCACCGGGCTAGAAGAATAGCATCAGTTGATCGATGAAGAAGAACTGCTTTCATGATCAATATCATGATCAAGTACCATCTCCCCATCGGAGGTTGACGTTAATGGATCCCCAGCTGTCTCTGCCCCGTGCCAGGTTGGTACACTCAGCCAGGCTGTTTCCGACCACATCTTGATGTTGTCTGTCCACCTGTACCTCTGCCGCCCTCTGGCTATCTTGCCGTACACTTTAACCCTCCCCTCCTCCCACGAATATAACTTTCACCAGACTGTCATGTCGCTTACCATGACCACAATATGTTATTTTTCTGCTTTTTATTTTCTTTATAAGTATATTCTCCACCTTGAGTTGTTCCAGAACCTCACTATTTGTTTTTCTATCTTTCCAAGAAACTCGTCCAAGTTTTCCGAGTACCCACATTTCAAGGCCGATAATAATCTTCTCCATTTTCTTGGTCAGGGTTCAGGTTTGCTGTGTATATATTTACACGTTTCTTACCAGCAAGTTTTCGACGATGTATACATGTGGTCCTACTTCTTATCAACAGTTTTCACATTGTAAATATAAACGTGGCTTGAGGTGAAAATATTGCGGAGTGAATAAGTTCAAGAGGATTCCGTGGCGAAGTGGTTAAGCCTCGTGATCAGGTGGTGTGGGTTCGACTCCGGAATCCGCCGTCTTTTTCATGGGTGCTTGATGCGGAGTCCCCTGCATCTCGTAGTCGTCCCCTAGTCATCTTGTCCTTGACTTGCTACTGGGGTCGGGTGGCTCGAGACGAGAGAGTGAGGATAAAAAGTAGCGAAGTTAAACTTTACTAAAAATAGCGATGGCAAAATTAATTATGCCGTCATCGTCTACGATTGGCGGCGGCCTTTGCCTTGAATAAGGTCAAGTGTGTTGTATCCAAGAACAACGTGTTCTTCTAACCTTCTGTTCAACTGTTGTCTGACTCGTTCGTTTGAACATGTCGATATCAGCGACCTTTCCATACTCGTGTGTAGTCGTTATGCCTGGATCATACTATTTACATACTCGTATGTAGCCGTTATGCTTGGATCATACTATTTACGTACTCGTATGTAGCCGCTATGCTTGGATCATACTATTTTTATTCTCGTATGTAGAAGTTATGCTTGGACACCAAGTACAGTACACAAAACTGAAGGCTAGACGAAGTTTCTTACAATCAAGACAGTCCCTACAGACTAGTCCGCGAAGAAGCAGCATAAAACAATTGAAAGAACCGAGGCAGATTCCATGGATCTATCTGCGTTAGGAACATGTGCCATACACTACTTTGCGTTGCGCAACATGGACGTTACTAAATAGACTCCGAAGTAGTGTATCAAGATACAGAAAGACACAGAAAGATACAGAAAGACACAGAGATGTGGATACAGGAATGGTGAGACATGCGACTGTGGAGCACTACAACACCCAAACTACCTGATGATCTGTCCAAACATTCAGGAAACATGTTGAGGAAAAATGACAATGCAATCCATGTGGCCGGACATTGAAAACATGATGTCTCAGGTGACGCCTATGACAGACATATTAAGTAAGTATAGCCATTTGCTCTACAACGTAAAACTACTAGATCCATGTACACCTCTCTTCGAGGTAAACTCTTACGAGCCACTTGGATAGTTTAAATGATATATTATGTTATATCAAAGTCACAAAGGGAAAGAATTATGAAAATGAAATGATTGCATAACGTTAATGAGAAATTCAACATAAATCTTGTGGAAACTCGTAGAACCAATTAAAGGGAAAGCGTTGGTAGGTATGAGGAAACATATATAATGATAGCAGAAGAGGATTCACATCAGCTGGGGTCACAGGAGCTGAGCTCAAGAAGACGAACCAAATATGAATAAGAGGATGGTGATATGTTTGGGAACAAAGTGGCGCAGGATAGGCCCTCACTGCGAAAGTAGCAAGCCAATATCACCAGACGATATGTGCCGTAGAGCCCATAACGAAAAAAAGAGACAAATGAAGGTCAAAGAACATGGAGAAAGGATATAGAGGTAGATACAAGAAGAACAGGGGGAGGCAATGAATACCGAGAGAGAACAGTACAGGACAGGTTTGCTTGGAGAAGGTTGGTCTATGCACCCCAAGATGAGAAGGGATAAGAAGATGTTTGCTGCCTCATAGCCAAATGGACACCACAAGGGATAAGTCAAGTGAAATAGACACCACAAGGGATAAGTCAAGTGATATGGACACCACAAGGGATAAGTCACGTGAAATAGACACCACAAGGGATAAGTCAAGTGATATGGACACCACAAGGGATAAGTCAAGTGAAATGGACACAACAAGGGCTAAGTCAAGTGAAATGGACACAACAAGGGCTAAGTCAAGTGAAATGGACGCCACAAAGGATAAGTCAAGTGAAATGGACACCACAAGGGATAAGTCAAGTGAAATGGACACCACAAGGGATAAGTCAAGTGAAATGGACACCACAAGGGATAAGTCAAGTGATATAAAGACTATTAGTCGAATCATATCCAGGCAGAAACAAAAAACAGTCGAATTTCTCATGAGAATAGAACCCAATAAACTAGCATCATGCGCATGTAACCAGAAAATATTGCTACATTTCACAAGGAAAACCAAGAAGCATTTGGATAGACGAAATAGCTAAACATCACACAACAACACAGACTTTCTACAACAGCTAACTCAAGACAGGTAGCTATACCTTCGTATCGAAATTGAACACAAAAAGCGAGGAAATAATTAAGTTAAGAACTACTCCAATATTTAAATTTGTAAAACGTATTTATAAATAAGCATCTCTCTAGAACATGGAACAGTCTTCACACGCTGCATGTTTGTGGGCAAATGCTTTCAGTTTTAGCTTACAAAAGGCTTACACAAACACGCGTAATACATTTCACCAGCATAAAGTTGCACGCCTTAAACTCAAACGTTTTCCTTAACCTCAACAAATGTGGTTGTAAGTTTTGATGCCAGGCAGACCCAAAGTGCTCATAGCCGGCCTCCACACCGCGCGCGCTTAACATGGCAAGGTCACCCTCCTGATAGTCTGCCAGTGGGGCTGTGGCCGGCCAGACAGCGGTACCATAGTGACGTCACAGGGCGGGCAGGATTTCGGTTAGACGGTTATTACCAATTGCAGAAGTGGAGCAATGTATTCTTGAGTTTTAGATGAGGTACATTTTTCTTCTTCTTCTTCTTATTTCTTCTTCTTCTTCTTCTTCTTCCCCTTCTTATTTCTTCTTCGTCTTCATCTTCTTCAGCAATCATCCTGGAAAGAACTTTGCCACGTCGTGTTTTAGTTTACAGCGAGGCTTCGTCACATCCAATTTCAGCTGGCCTTTTTTTAGTACGGGGTTTGCGATTCCTATCCCATGACCAGACCACTAGTGACTAGTACAGCCTGTATCCAGGGCCATCATCTGGGGGCGGGATAGGGTCTTGGTCAGCTGTGGTTTTCTAACCCTGCTGCAAGCAGCCAGCTAGAGTCACTGGCTGTTGTCAGCTCATTCACTGCAGTATCTTCGGCCCTCAGGGGTATGTTTAAATCTCTCTTATATCCAGAAGCAAAAACTTATTACGTTGATAGTAAAGCAGAACTGTCATGCAGATCACTTTAACAATATCCCTTTATTTTTGATGGACGTAAGACGTCTCTGCTGTATCTGTTCTGTTAAGAATTGAGGACATTATTCTCACCCTGGGTGAACCCATATTTGCTCAAATTCTCTCAAGTAGTGACGAAAAGTGTAGATATTAATGGTTCCCATAGCTCGATGAATGTACACACTCCTGCTGTGTCCTTCCAAGCGCGCCTTTTAGCTTGACGCGCGTTTGATTTCGAAGCTTTGCAATCTGCATCGCAAGTTCATCGATTGCAATCTATCTACTGCTTGAATTCTGGTTATTTTAAACGGCTATAGAATTTTCATTTAGTAATATTAGTTTTTAAAATTAATAGACAGAATACTATATAAATAATGGCAATTTATTTCTGTCTGAGCGGTCCGCGAAAAATTGTTACTATTTTTGGTGGTCTGTCAACGGTGTTTTTTTCTCAAAATTTCACCGGTCCTCGAACAATTTTTCCTATTTTCACTGATCCGCGACCAATGTTTCATATTTTCACTGGTCCGCAAGTATAGAAAGATTGGAAAACATTGATGTATTCTTTGCATAAACTCCTGGCTGCTTATTTTCCATTCGCCAAATATTTGTGTTGATGCTGTTTTCTTTTATAAGATTCTAAATTGAACATTCAAACCATGTACGTCTCCACATGTGCCTCCATATGTACGTCTCCACGTAGAAAATATGTATGGTTGTCCAGCACCTTCGACCTTTTCTAGACCACACCTGGACAATACATTCTGGATCAACGTTTTTCTATCTAAAAAAATGGGTTTTCCTGTCAATTTAATTAAAAATCAACTACTGGAACTACATAGTTTATCCTATCTAGGACATTTAATAACGGAAGAAGGCAGCTGTAAAAACGCAATAAGAAAGAGAATAGGTCAAGATGGTATTCAGCAACTGGCAAAACATTCTGACTTCCAAACAGCACACATTGAAAGTGAGAATTGTCAAGTGTTATGTATACTCATCACTACTTTATGGACACTGAATAACAAGTTGGAACAGAATATTGAAGCCTTGAAAATGTGGGTTTATAGAAGATTGGGTCGCATTTAGTGAAAAGAGATGAACACAAATGTGGAGGCATTGAAAACGTAAGGGATGAAAAGAGAATTAATGATCGAAGTCAAGGTTAGAAAGTCAAAATATTTTGGCCATACCTCCTCGTTGAAGACAATACTAGAGGGTATATTGGAAGGCAGTCGTCCAAGAAGCAGACAACGTTATAAGTGGGTGGATAACATAAAGATATATTTACTGGGAAAAAGTCTGTCAGATTGCACCATTACGGCAAGAGATAGAATAGACTGGAAATCAATTGCAGCCGACTTTCGATGCGTAGAACTCATTTACCTTGTTAGGAGCGAAGGGAGACAAGAATAACTGATACGGTGCACATTGTGATCTATTTTGGAAGTAACACTGACGAAGGTCAAGGAACAAATCAAGATGTTAAAGCCAAAATTAACCAACGCAGATTTGCTTTCAAAACTAAATTGGAATACTTGGAATCCTGGTATTCAAACAGGCATGTTAATGTCTGATGCCAGGTAGCCGATAGCTTCGGCTATAATGTAGTAATTACAAAGGGCTTGTCATAAGTCTTTACCCTGACCATGAAGGAGTGGGAGACGAAAGTTGAAATTTGGTACAGTGCTTATTCCTTTTCAATGTAGCCACAACTTGAATTTATACATTTCTGCCATTTCTGTGTGACCTTGAAAAGACCTTCAGAATAAAGTAACCTATTTTTCGAGCTAAACCAGTTATCACAAGCGAGTATGACAACTTCGTCACTGTCAAAATGATTTCCGTTCAGTTGTGTTTTTAAGTTTTGAGAAAAGAATAAATCTGGGTAAAAAAAGAGTTGACCCAAGTCTCATCTACTGTCACCATGGTTGGCAACATGTTTTTCGACCGACACAGCAATCAACCCTCATTTGTTTCTGTTCACATGTCAGCAGACGCGGGACCCAGCGAGCACACACTTTTCTCATGTTCAGTCTGTTGTCTAAAATTATAAAAACTGTACTTACATTCAGTTTTGCTGACCTAGATATCTCTGCAATTGTCATTTTTCTATCCTGGTCAATGATTTTCTTCACTCTTGCAGCCTTTTCATTGCTGCTCTCACTCTGAGGATGGTCTTCATAATCTTGGAAGATCAGCAGCGTGGGAACGGCCTATACCAGATTTTTTTTACAGAATCACACGAAGGATAGAATTCATCAAAAACTGGTTCCATCTCCCTGTGTATTTTTATAGGTGTTTTTCCCTGCAACATCAAGAATTTTATCACAATTCTGGCCTATGATTTCTCCCTTGTTCTGACAAACCATTAGAGGAGCAGATCAGGTCAATAAGGTGTTTTGCGCCATGCTCCATACCGAATAAATCCGTCGAGGAGAGAAAATCATACTTCTCAAGCCCAATACAAATTTAATGAGCTTCATATGTGCCAAATTTCAACTTTCTCCTCCGACTCCTTCATAGTCAGGGTAAAGACTTATGACAAGCTCCGTGTATATTACATCTTTCTGTCGCTTATTAACGCAATCCACTGAATATTCAAATCACTCGTTGGTGTAGGAGATAGAGTTGTTTGATAGGACGAAGCAGTTGGTTACGGTCTCATGTGACATAAGTGGCAAAACACATTACAACGTAACTGGTTATATACAGACTCTGCAGGGTTTTCTAAACCAGTATAAAGACGTTAAGTTAAGTTAAGTAATCCTTCTTTGAAAAGAGGTAAAATACCCGCCAAAAAACAGAGAACAAAACAAGTTGTTCCCTCTTGGCTTTCACCAGTGGCTCCCTCTTCGCTTTCACTAGTGGCTCCCTCTTGGCTTTCACCAGTGGCTCCCTCTTGGCTTTCACCAGGGACTATCTCTTGGCTTTCACCAGTGGTTCCCTCTTGGCTTTTACTAGTGGCTCCCTATTGGCTTTCACCAGTGACTATCTCTTGGCTTTCACCAGTGGTTCCCTCTTGGCTTTCACTAGTGGCTCCCTCTTAGCTTTCATCAGTGACTATCTCTTGGCTTTCACCAGTGGTTCCCTCTTGGCTTTCACTAGTGGCTCCCTCTTGGCTTTCACCAGTGACTCTCTCTTGGCTTTCACCAGTGGTTTCCTCTTGGCTTTCACTAGTGGCTCCCTCTTGGCTTTCATCAGTGACTATCTCTTGGCTTTCACCAGTGGTTTCCTCTTGGCTTTCACTAGTGGCTCCCTCTTGGCTTTCATCAGTGACTATCACTTGGCTTCCACCAGTGGTTCCCTCTTGGCTTTCACTAGTGGCTCCCTCTTGGCTTTCACCAGTGACTCTCTCTTGGCTTTCACCAGTGGCTCCCTCTCGGCTTTCACCAGCGGCTCCCTCTCGGCTTTCACCAGTGACTATCTCTTGGCTTTCATTAGTGGCTCACTCTTGGCTTTCGCCAGTGGCTCCCTCTCGGCTTTCACTAGTGTCCCCCTCTCGGCTTTCACTAGTGGCCCCCTCTCGGCTATCACCAGTGGCCCCCTCTCTGATTTCACAAGTGGCCCCCTCTCGGCTATCACCAGTGGCTATTCTTGACATTCACTAGCGGCTCCATCTCAGGTTTCACAAGTGGTTCACTTTCGGCTTTCCCCAGTGGCCCCCTATCTGATTTCACCAGTGGCCCCCTCTCGGCTATCACCAGTGGCCCCCTCTCTGATTTCCCCAGTGGCCCCCTCTCTGATTTCACCAGTGGCCCCCTCTCTGATTTCACCAGTGGCCCCCTCTCGGCTATCACCAGTGGCCCCCTCTCTGATTTCACCAGTGGCCCCCTCTCTGATTTCACCAGTGGCCCCCTCTCGGCTATCACCAGTGGCCCCCTCTCGGCTATCACCAGTGGCCCCCTCTCGTTCACCAATGGAAGTCATGTGATCGATCTGCTATAGATTCCCGCTCTACGGTAAAAAATCGTTTGTTTTATTATGGTTCTGTAAATATAACAAACTGTTATTTTTTTTTGTTACACATTTCAGGGGTGACATTTTTCTGTGTTAAGTTCCCTAAACCTGGATGATTAAACCAGAAAGTAGAAGACTCACATACTTAAGCAAGATATGTCTACGCGGATACGTAATGGAAGGTACTGAGGGTAACGTGCAAGCTCCAATGATAGGATACGAATGTGCTTATCAAATTCATGCAGGACTAGTTTATCAACTGAAGACAGCTGTGCACAGCGCCTTGTCACGTCACGATTCCAGGCTCGCTTAATCGTGGGGTTTGTTAAAGAAGGGTGAATGTGGGAGAGAGAGAGAGAGAGGCAGTGAGGTAATATGGATGTGGGAGTGAGAGAAGTACAGTGAGGCAATGTGTGTGTGGGAGAGAAAGAGAGAAGTACAGTGATGCGATGAGTATGTGTGTGAGAGAGAGAAATACAGTGACTCAATATGTATGTCTGAGAGAGAGAGAGAGAGAGAGAGAGAGAGAGAGAAGTACAGTGAGGCAATGTGTGTGTGGAAGAGAAAGAGAGAAGTACAGTGAGGCGATGGGTATGTGTGTGTGAGAGAGAGAAGTACTGTGAGGTAATTTGTTTTTTGGGAGAGTGAGAAGTACTGTGAGGCAATATGTTTATTGTGAGAGAGAGAACTACTGTGAGGTAATGTGTATGTGTGAGAGAAATAAGAACATGTGTGCGTTGGTGTGTATGTGTATGGGCGCGCGTGTGTGTGTACGTACGTATATATACATATAACTCTTGACGGATTCCGTAGCAGACTCGCCATGTTTTCAACGGTCTGCTGAGAAAACTATGAGTCGGATAATGAAATTTTTCAAAGTTAACGGTTGGTATGTGCTGTTTATACCAGAAGTGACATCATCATGCGCATCGCACGTATGTTCACTTGTTGCAGTTTGGTCCGGTTTTATTTGAACACGCTTCGTATATATATATATATATATATATATATATATATATATATATATATATATATATAACAACGAGAGATAGAAATATAGGCTCTAGAGAGAAGATAGAAATAAAGGCTCTAGAGAGAAGATAGAAATATAAGCTCTAGAGAGAAGTTAGAAATATAGGCTCTAGAGAGAAGATAGAAATATAGTTAGGTAAAGAAATTAGGAAATTAGAAGTCGAGAGACTGATGATAGAAAGAGAGATGAAGAGATAAAACGAGTGTGAGATAAAGAGATTGAGAAATAAAAAAAAGAGAGCATGAGGCATATGTAGAGAGAAAGAAATAAAGAGGTATACACAATCTTGGAATCGCCTCGAAGCAGACATGTGTACAAATAGATAAAAACGTAGCACTGTTAAATAAACACGTACACAAACAACGTGACATAGAAAGATTTAGAAGAATGAATGTGTATTGAAGCAGATAGTTACAAGCAAAAATATAAATGGCATTTACATACATCTAGATTGACAAGACAAAAAAGCTGCGGAAAACGCGAGTTTTATATTTAAGTGTACTTGTTTTTAGAAGATTGATTTAGTCTTAGCCGACCTGTGCATCTACAAGGCCGGTTGCCTTTGTGCAGGTCTCATCTCTTGGACGAGTTGGTGGAAGTCGGTAGGGCCATTTCTCTGTTTGGCGCGCTGGGCTCGAGTAGTGGTGCGTGTGGTGTTTTTGTGTGGGTCCCAGTTGTTTCCAGTCGGTTCAGTTTCGGACACCGGTTGTCCAGTGGAAGGCTAACTTGTTTGTGTCAGGATCGCGAGTATTGTGCAGCTGGAGAAAATCTTGCCATCTAGTGTGAGGTCTTCTAGGAAGTCTATTTTGCCGCGCGGTTATCACTGAGTTGTTTCTGTGCTCTAGCGTTTGTCTTTCCATCTCACTTACATGACCAGCCTAGAGGCGCTTGGAGTTGTTGGCATGTTGGATGACATCCTTGACGTGTGACAATACCCGGATGCCACTGTTGTGTAGGCCCATCTGATGCTGTTGCCTAAGTGATAAGCCCACGAGACGGCGCTCAAGAAAGACATGTGTTGTTCTTAGCCCTTTCTCCCTTGCTTTTGTCAAAGACCAGGCTACACTTCCATTGCATAGTGCTGATAAGACCCCTGAATCGAATCGGCTGGAGTCTCGTGTCTTTTGTGGCGTCTGTTGGCGTCTTTATCGAGTTGAAGGCGCAACCTTGAAAATCAATTGTTACAAATACATCTCGAGAGTATCGTTTCTATGATGAATCGCCGCCGCCTCTCTTTCTTCGGTCATGTGGCCCACCTTCCCCCCAGGATATCCCAGCAATCCAGATTCTGCACCTAGTTTCTAAAATCAAGAATGCAAGAAAACTTTGTCGCATAGTGAGACGCTCCTGTGATCGCGACAATTTGTCGTCTTCTTATCAGAACTATACACTTCAGGACTCCGGCCATCAATCGCGATTACAGACGATCGACACGATGTACCATGGTCATTTAAGCGGATTATTACTATTTATATTTTTATTATTATACCTTTTCATTTTCACAACATCATGTGACCAGCACTGTAATTAGCGACCTTACAGGCATATAAGTATATATGTCCGCTTTTAGCGGTAGTTCCTGTTACACGTGTGGAGAACACTTAAAAGAAAATTCCGCGTTACTGGTTTATCAATAGAACTTTGTTTACATCCCTTACTTGCACATGCCAGCTGGCACATATCGTTTCCCTGGTTTGGCGTCTGGAAAAGAAAGCCACGAGAATAGTGGGAGAATTCTATGGGATATGTTAGACCTAACGGCTGGATAAACTACCTGGCATACTTGAGCTTAAGATCTTTGCTAATTCTTGCGATTTTCCACAGCTAAACTGGTGTATCTGTCTTTGCGATCTAAGTTTGTTTACAATCCAGTCTATTCAGATGTAAATTAGCACCTTACTTTTTAGAGTTTAGGGAAGAAAGGCATCGAAGAATGGAACTGAAATAAAGTTTGACTAAAGCCGACATTTGTTAAAATCCCAATATGGTTTCCAGGTTAGTTGGGGCGCGTTGCGGTTGTCGTTCGTACAATGTCTCTTGATATGCTTAATCGTATTTCAAATTGAGCATTCTAGTTGCAGAGCACTGGAAGTGCGTCTATGTTGCTCACAGCAAAACCGACTGGTTTAATATCCACTTTACGCTCCAATTCACCCAGTTGCAATTTGATGCATATTTGGTAATGTTAGGAAACGTAATACAGTTAGATCTGGAACTAGGCAACCTACTTCTAAAGACTGCTAGATACTTCAACAACAGCTTACTCAACACTGGGCCACAGAGAGGAACGGTCATATACGGCTATTCAGGAGCTTTGAAGGACTCAGCTAAAGCAACCTTTAGCTACATAACTGGTATTCACGCGGAAGCATAATAATAATAACGGTAAAGGTCTGTCCCGTGGCGGGATCAAGAGGCAGACCAGTGCATGAGCTGCAGCAGTCAGCAACCCTAAGCTGACTGCTAGCTTCAAGTCAGCGACCCTAAGCTGACTGCTAGCTTCAAGTCAGCGACCCTAAGCTGACTGCTAGCTTCAAGTCAGCGACCCTAAGCTGACTGCTAGCTTCAAGTCAGTGACCCTAAGCTGACTGCTAGCTTCAAGTCAGCGACCCTAAGCTGACTGATAGATTCAAGTCAGCGACCCTAAGCTGACTGCTAGCTTCAAGTCAGCGACCCTAAGCTGACTGCTAGCTTCAAGTTAGCGACCCTAAGCTGACTGCTAGCTTCAGGTCAGCGACCCTAAGCTGACTGCTAGCTTCAAGTCAGTGACCCTAAGCTGACTGCTAGCTTCAAGTCAGCAACCCTAAGCTGACTGCTAGCTTAAAGTTAGCGACCCTAAGCTGACTGCTAGCTTTATCAGCGACCCTAAGCTGACTGCTAGCTTCAAGTCAGCGACCCTAAGCTGACTGCTAGCTTCAAGTCAGCGACCCTAAGCTGACTGCTAGCTTCAAGTCATCGACCCTAAGCTGACTGCTAGCTTCACGTCAGCGACCCTAAGCTGACTGCTAGCTTTAAGTCAGCGAACCAAAAGTGCCAAGACCCTTCTCCACTTCCATGTGGTGATCCTGGAAAACAGGCAGCAACAGAGCAGACTGGCAAAGAAGAAAGGACCGAAGAGGGAAGGCTAACCGAGTACCCAAACATGCCTGCTAAAGTAGGATGTGTTGGACCGAAAGGTCCAAATATTGCAGTCAAGCTGTAAACTACGATACAACCATTCTCCGGACAATATCCTGATACTTGCAAAGCCATTTTTAGACCTTGGTATCGGACGACGAAGAGGAAGTCTCATGGCAATAATTGCCGTCGGGGAAGAAGCTAACTTCATATACTAAACCACAACCTATGTGAGGTGGGGTGGCCAGTTCCCTTCCTAGCTGTTTTATCTTGCCTATCTCAAACGTCAGGTACCAATTTACAGCTGGGTCGTTACAGCTGGGTCGACTGAATAAGCGGTTATACCAAGCCCGAACCACGGCCCTGTTTTTTTGTCCGTCTGTGATTTCGAACCATGGCACGCTGTAATCCACATCTAGCAAGCCAGCTCACTGTCGATTAAGCTCCACGCTACACGTAGACATAATAATAACATAATAGCGAACGAGAAGAAGATCCCACTTCACAAAGGCTGAGGCTTGGCATGGTGAAATCTAATACACTTCCTCCGTGGTAGTTTCTAAGAGATTTCTTTGACCCTACACGTAAGAGAGGGACATTACGCGGGACTTAGCCCGGTGATTTGATCTGGTTGCGGGTTCCCGTGGTTCTGAAGAAGATCGTAGTATAATTCACTATTGAAATTGCGCTTCCTTGGCACGCCTTGATACAGGGTCTTTGCAGTCTCAGAAGCGCATGGACACAAACTTACCGGTTTACTGCACAGTACGGAACTTCTTTGGCTTCGGCACAGATGAATGTCGCAAACGTCTTGCTGATTCACGTAATCTCTGGCTGAAATTCGTGTCTTGTCTTTCCTGTAACTCTAATAGATCTTAGAGGCATTATATCTGGCTCTCAGCTTGTGGGTGATGTGTCTTGGGCATGTTTCTAACCGGGCGGGGCCCAGCCCTCTCCTGGTGTTGGTTGTTGTTGAATGTCCACAATGAGTAGGTTTACACATTTGTACGCCCTAAAAAGGGCGTTAAGTGGCAGGTTTTCGTAGCTTTCCATACATCCCGAGCGTGCTGATGAAGGTGGACCGGGGTCCTCCAGGCGGTTGTGCTATGCTTGGCTTAAACTGCGTGTCGCTCACTACTACAGGTATCACGTCGAACCTCTCCATGTTAGCCAGACTGTTGTCCTCGACAACATCCCGTTTCCAGGACAACCAACGAGAAGGTCAGGTGAGGGTCTTGGCCAGTATATTTCTTCTGAACATGGCTAACATTCTCTGATCACTATGTTTTGCCTTACCAGACGTTAGCGGTTGGTATTGGCTATCTCTTTCTGATCAGTGGACCAGGCTTGAGCAGAATTGTTGGCGTCACTACTTCTTTCGGACTGCTGCGCAACGCTCATCCTGCCTCCGTCACCCTCTTGTTTGCTAGCAATCGACTGCCCCTTGGTAGTTTTGAAAACTGCACTAATGAGACATTATATATACACAATAGTAGTGGGTGGTAGCGAGGTCTGGGCTGGATGTCCCACTCGTTAAAGGAAAGTGAAGCATCTGATATAGCCTCTCCTTTTTTCTTCTTCTTCTTTATCGTACGCAGTCAGACATCAACCTTTATTTTTTCGAAAAAAGCAGCGGTCATCCTAAGGCTGTCGACACTGCCATAGAGCTTGTCTAGTGTTGCCACTTGTGATGGCCACATCTGCTCTCTCTGATCCTCGTATATCGGGCAGCTTTGCAGCAAATGCTCAACGGTCATTTTCCCGGTACCACACGGGCATTCGTCAGTGCCACCTATCTTCCATTTGTTGAATAGGTGGTACCTCAGTCTATTGTGGCCAGTGCGAAGTCTGAAGACCACGACCTGCTCTCTTCTGTTCAACTGGTAATAGGCATCTTTTTTTGTGTAGCCTCTCCTTTCCAGGTGTAGAGATCGCCGCTGGATTCACTGTTCGACTTGTCGTTCATGAGTTTCCATGGCAATGGCCTCTCCTACATTATTGTATCCCCAGCAGCATCGTTATGAGGGGGTCCCCTGTTTCTTACAGAGCCTGCTGTCGGGCGTGACCGAGTACCCGGCGATACAACTGGGCGGACAGATTGGGCGCATTAGACTTGGTTGGCAGCCAATCTAAGAGAAGGTAAACGCTTGACTCTAAACCCGGATAGACGGAGATCGTTATCCTGCTCAGGCAGTTCGCCTAGGAGATTGGGACTCTGATTTTTAGCCCACAAGTCTCAGAGAATGCTGGCTAGTCTTGGGACGATGGGAGTATCATCGGATGTCTCGAGTAACTAGCATCTGCGGGCAACGACTCCACTGCCTTGTGGAAACCTCGGGAGAGAGTAGGGCTACGGGAGTAAACCCAGACAGAAAATCCGGAGTGGAAGCACCTAAAGCGGATGGTTTCAAAATTGTGAACTCATTCCGGCAGCTCCTGTAGCTGAGCTAGTTCCAAATTGTCATGCTTTGCATTCCTTTGGATTACATCAGCGAGGCCGAGAGGGGGATCCTGCAGTTTGGGCAGCCCAGGGTCTCTATATTCAGCTCCCAGGCTTGCGCCCTGATAGGCTACTCACAGAGTGCCACTCGCATGGTCTGCAAAAACTGAGACGCCTATGCATGAATGAATGAATGAGTAGTGGACTCTGAATTCGCCAGCAGTGACTATACCATCTCCGGCTTTAGAATGTTCTAACATTCTTTCACAAACATCCACAAGACCTTCTTCCCGTTTGGTTGTGTGCTGTTTTGGTTCTAGCCTACCGACGACTTTGGGATACTGTAACACGTCGATAATAATATAAGTATGCCGGATTTTGTCTCATCTTCAATTCTAGGACCGCATAGACGAATATTACCTGTCGGTTTTCCATTATCACTCGTCGTTCCACTGCAGTTAAAACGTCATGGCGTATTAGCAGCGAGATGCATGTTAAAGCGAACTGTATCAGTCACACTTGACACCCCAATTTTATACTTCCTGTCATCATCATCAGGTGCCCTGCCGGTTGGCGTTGTCGATCATGGACCTCCATCCGCTTCTATCACGTGTGTTGTTTATACATTCTGTTTTTGTTTGTCGCCCATGCCATTATCTTAGGCTGTCCAGCATCTTCTCTCTCTGCCGTCCAATGTCTCTCTTTCCTGCTATCTTTCCCATTGTGACAATGTGCTTCAAGTCAGCTATTCTCATAACATGCCCGACAAAGGATGACTGTCCTTTTCTGATCTTTGCAATAAGTTGTTTTTGTGTTTGTGCTTCCTTGAGTACTGTATCATTAGTCGTTTCTGTTTGTGTTTGTGCTTCCTTGAGTGCTGAATCATTGGTCTTCTCTGTTTGTGTTTGTGCTTCCTTGAGTGCTGTATCATTAGTCTCTTCTGTTTGTGTTTGTGCTTCCTTGAGTGCTGTATCATTAGTCTCTTCTGTTTGTGTTTGTGCTTCCTTGAGTGCTGTATCATTAGTCTCTTCTGTTTGTGTTTGTGCTTCCTTGAGTGCTGTATCATTAGTCTCTTCTGTTTGTGTTTGTGCTTCCTTGAGTACTGTATCATTAGTCTCCTCTGTTTGTGTTTGTGCTTCCTTGAGTGCTGTATCATTAGTCTCTTCTGTTTGTGTTTGTGCTTCCTTGAGTACTGTATCATTAGTCGTTTCTGTTTGTGTTTGTGCTTCCTTGAGTGCTGTATCATTAGTCTCTTCTGTTTGTGTTTGTGCTTCCTTGAGTACTGTATCATTAGTCTCCTCTGTTTGTGTTTGTGCTTCCTTGAGTACTGTATCATTAGTCTGTCATGTGGTCCATGGGATCCGCAGCATTCTTCTGTAAAACCACATCTCCGCTGCTTCCAACGATCTATACACATGTTGATTGTCCATGATTCACTGCCACATGTCAGTACTGATTCCACGTATCGGCCAAGGACTCTCTTTCTCAGCTTCAGCGACATGGTTTTGTTGGCCAATATATACTACCTGTGCCACTAATAAACCTGCTGAAGTGACACACAAGCGCCAGCCCCCTCTTTCTCGCCCTCCGTCGACGAATGTCTGTTGTCTTGCCCTCACTTCCCACAAACGACAACTGCGTGGTGCTTCTCTCTCCTGCATACTTCCGGGGAAACGGCCATCTTGGCTATAATTTACTGACGTCATTCTTCCTCATACTTGGACAGACCGGACCCTGAGCAACAACGCGTACCCGACATACTTGGCTCACGTTTTAAGCACATTAAACATACCCGATGCTGGAACCATCGAGTCCAGAATGCCTGGAGATGGGCATTCCATCATCTGGTGACGCTCTCGTCCCATGTTCCGGTGGCCAGCTTGACTCCAACTTCAATTCTATGCCCCCATCATCTTGGCAGATTTCAACGCCTCGTCGAACACAAACCGAATCGGGTTTGAAACTGTCCTATGTGCTCAAACTGCAACATTGCCATATTTATTTCCCTTTGCGTCTCATTTGTCCTTAGGATTGCAATAACGTCGTTCAAATAAAAATAAAAAATCCGGTACATCTGGATATTCAATGAGCAAGCAAGGGAAAGGCCGCCGTCCATCTTAGACGATGATGGCCTAATTAATTTTGCTAGCGCTATTTTTAGTAAGGATTTACTGCGCTACTTTTTATCCCCACTCTCTCGTCTCGAGCCGCCCGACCCCAGTAGCAAGTCAAGGACAAGACGACTAGGGGGCGACTACGAGATGCAGGGGACTCCGCATCAAGCACCCGTGAAAAATACGGTGGAGTCCGGAGTCGAACCTACACCACCTGATCACGTGGCCGGCGGCTTAACCACTTCGCCACGGATTCCCCTTCAACAAGCACCGGGCCAATACGAAAAACCTGAACCACATCCATACAAGAAACCCAGGCCTATTGAATTCCTACAGGGTGTAGCCAGAACTTACCACCACCTACTTGTATTCAGTGTTGCCATTTTGCCCAGATAACACCAAAACAAAGCCACCAACTGGCAACTACATTGGATCACTATTCGTTGACCCTTGTCTTGGTCAAGCAATATTCCAAAACCGGTTTGAATTTTTGGACTCTTCGTCGGATCAAGTAGAAACAACTTGGAACATTGTGATCTCGGTCAGACACGAAGATACCAAGGAGGAGCTGCACCTCAGGAAACATACGCAGATACCATGGTTTACTACGTCAATGTGATCTGTTCTGGAAGTGAGAGGGGCAGTCGGAAGAGAGAGGTGGCGATAGAGAAGGAGAGAGATGTGGAGATAGAGAAGGAGAGAGATGTGGAGATAGAGAAGGAGAGAGATGTGGAGATAGAGAAGGAGAGAGATGTGGAGATAGAGAAGGAGAGAGATGTGGAGATAGAGAAGGAGAGAGATGTGGAGATAGAGAAGGAGAGAGATGTGGAGATAGAGAAGGAGAGAGATGTGGAGATAGAGAAGGAGAGAGATGTGGAGATAGAGAAGGAGAGAGATGTGGAGATAGAGAAGGAGAGAGATGTGGAGATAGAGAAGGAGAGAGATGTGGAGATAGAGAAGGAGAGAGACTGAGATAAATAAAGATGTGTTGAGCGAGATGGAAAGTGATAAATAGGGATGTGGATCGCAATGGAGCCAAGAGATGGAGAGAGAGATGAGAGACAGAGAGAAAGAGAGAGCTGGAGACCTCAAGGAGATAATGATAGAGTGAGAGATACAGGGAGAGAGATGAAGGCGCAGATGTACAGAGCAATTAGAGAGAGATAGAGAAAGAAATGAAAAGAGATGTGTGTGTATAGAGAGAGAGAGAGAGTGAGAGAGATAGTGAGAGAGAAAGAGAGGGAGAGATACATCGAATGAGAGAAGGTGAGAGATTATTAAGAACACGAAGAGACAGTTTGATAGATACAGCCAGAGATGACGAGGCAAAGAGAGAAAGAGAGAGAGAGAGAAAGAGAGAGAGAGTGAGTGAGAGAGAATTCAGATTAAAATAATTTGTAAAAATAAAGCCAGAAAAGAGATTTTAAATGTATCTAAATAGGAAGAAACAATTTCTAAAAGAAATAAACAATTAAAAAGGAAGTAACAAGTAAAGTAAAGTAACCCATAGCATTAATGCCGTAGGGGTGTCAGGTGTTAGCGATCTCACATTTCAAAGGCTCGGCTATATGAGACCGGTAGCCATCTTCTCTCCCACGCCGCTTTTACCACCCGGACTGAACCGGTAACCATTTAAGGCTGGGTTGACCCGGGATCCGTTGCGGCCTGAAAAAACATTACCCCAACTGGGGAATGAACCCAGAATCACTCAGATGCGAGCGACTCATACTGGGTGGTTTCATCAGGGTCAACAGACCAGAGTTGACCAAGACCATATCCTCACTTCAGATGACAGACCTGGTAACAGGCTAGCCTTGTCTGTCCAGGTGAATAGAGATCGCAGTGAGAAGGCAAACAAGAGTATCTAAAAAGAGCCAGTTGGAATCTGATTTGTGGGGCCAAAAGGCGCAGATATCGCAACCTTGCTGCAAACAACGACACAATGTCACGACATCCTTTTCAGGACGGACGCCAAAGAATAAGAATAAGGGAAGAAAAGACGAAAAAAAAGAAAAGGAAGTAATATAATATGCAATCTGAATTTGAACCCCGGACCTCTAGAAGACGGATACGGAAGACATTTGTTAGATTATTAATCTAACTATACACTCTCCGTGTTTGTTATATACTTGTTTATGATATTGTTGTGAATAGCATTGTTTATTTACAATGTCAAGACAGTACACTTGCACGGAGCAGAAACTTGAAGTACGGAGGAAACTCCAGTCTGTGTCAATGACTGTCTAGGGAGGAAAATGGGTAACCGTTAGCAAGGCATGACGAGGAATGAAGACATAAAGGAGCCAAAAACAACCAGTGGAGCAACAGATCTAACGTAGGACATGGAGTTGGATAGCACACACGCTACCGAAAACACCATCAAACGTGATCTGTCAGTCCCTGACATGGAATCCACAGGGGAAGAGGAAGAGAGGTAGACCAAAAAATACCCAAAGAAAAGACTGTGAAAACGAACTTCGGTCCCTGAACCTCAACTGGAGAGAGATAGAAAGGGCAGCTCAAGATCAAACTTGCTGGAGGAGGGTTGTCAGTGACTTGGGCTTCGAAAGAAACGACCGTCATCGGTTGATTGGCAAGTGACTTCAACAACACCAATAATATTGTAAACCAACTTAACAAATTTCGCCTGAACATAAATGAAAAAAAAAGGAAAATATTTATTAACGTCTTTCTCTTGTATAAAAAATTATAATAGGTAAATTGAATAGCTATAGTATTGCTACTTAGGAGGAAATGCAGTAGCATGCAGAGATCGAATCAAAATGATGGGCAGTGCATGAGCCGCAGCGGTCAGCGACTCATAGCTGACAGCTAGTGTCAGGGCCAGCGAACCAGAGCTGACAGGACAACTTCTACACCTCCTCGTGGTGATCCTGGATAATAAGCTGCAACAAATCAAACTGACTATGGAGACGGAATCGAAGATATAAGGTTAACCCGGTACTCAAAAATGCCTGCTGAAGTCGGATGTGTCGGACCGAAAGACGTAAAAATCGCAGTCAAGCTGTAAACTATGATATAACACATTCCGTTCTCCCGACAACATCCTGCTAATTGCGAAGCCCTTTTCAGGACTTTGTAGCGGGAGATTGAGAACGAATGAACGAACGAACGAAGAAGACGAAGATACAAAGATAGACAACAACTCTACTGAAAGACAAAAAAGTATAGCTGTTTGTGTTTGATACAGAACTATAGCAACATTCCACAGACATGAGACTTACCAGAGTCTTCGAAATACAAGCGGTAAGGGTTGGGAAATGCCTGTAGGTAAAAACAGCAGCGCTGAAAGATAATGTGGAGCGATTCGTTATATCCTTTGTCTAGTACACACTCGTTGCCAGGTTCCAGTGGAAATGGCTGAGAATAATCCTCGAAGTACGTCGGAGATACCTAACAGGTAAGAATCTCGAAAAGGGATGAAATGAACTGTACCAGATGTTTAGAAATTCTTCGCAAGTTCTTGCGAGTTTCCTAATCTTCGCTGTATTTTTCGCTCAAACTCTTTTTTTTCCTGTACACTTGCCTACTTTAGCTCCCTCTAATGTTACTCACCCGCGTGTTGCATTCGTCACTAGGCAGCCAATGATAATTTAGGCTCAGGTGCAAAACGGAATACTCCACCAGGCTACTGAAAATAAGAGACCGCTTAAAGGCAAAGTTACCTTATTTCGGGAAGGGATAAACAGACTTCCAATGAAAACAGTAAACGTAGGAATGTAGATTAACATGAGAAAAAATAATGAAAATTATAATAATAATGAGTAATATACAAGAAATAAGAGACAAAGAGTGGAAGTCGCATAAGAACGAATGTAGATTAAAGTTAGCAGAACAAAAGAAAGTTTGAATGAATAATCCCCCTTCTCCACTACTTCTTTCTTCATCTGTTGTTCTTTGAACGAGGTACAGGAGGCAGAGACAGTTAATGCATTTAAGAATTAATCGGATGTGCATAGCTTTTAAAGCAGGGTAATGCAAATGTGACTGGTTGTCTACAGACAGGGTGGCATTTTTGGGAACAAGTTTGCATTTCCCCTTCGATCCCTATTTTCTCAACCAGACTGCACAAGGTTAGCCTCCACTTGGAAGCGGAATATGGTTTTGACCAGCAGACAACATTAGTCGCTTCCTGCTATGAACTCATTCACTGCGTGCAAAAATAATGAGCAACGAGATATACCGAAAAGCTAAATAGGTCACAACCGAAAGCAGCAACTGGATGGCAGATTAAAATAATACAAGAAATTAAGAATAACTTAAACAAAATGAATCTCTTGTTGCTGTTGTTATTGTTGTTGCTGCTGTTGCTCTTGTTGTTGTTGCTGCTGTTATTGTTACTGCTGCCGTTGTTGCTACTGCTGCTGCTGTTGTTGCTGCTGTTGCTCTTGTTGCTGTTTGCTGTTGTTGCTGTTGCTCTTGTTGCTTTTGTTGCTGTTTCTGCTGTTGCTCTTGTTGCTGTTGCTGCTGTTTGCTGTTTGCTGTTGTTGCTGTTTGCTGTTGTTGCTGTTTCTGCTGTTGCTCTTGTTGCTGTTGCTGCTGTTTGCTTTTGTTGCTGTTTCTGCTATTGCTCTTGTTGCTGTTGCTGCTGTTTGCTGTTGTTGCTGTTTCTGCTGTTGCTCTTGTTGCTCTTGTTGCTGTTGCTGCTGTTTGCTTTTGTTGCAGTTTCTGCTATTGCTCTTGTTGCTGTTGCTGCTGTTTGCTGTTGTTGCTGTTGTTGCTGTTTCTGCTGTTGCTCTTGTTGCTGTTTGCTGTTGTTGCTGTTTGCTTTTGTTGCTGTTTCTGCTATTGCTCTTGTTGCTCTTGCTGCTGTTTGATGTTGTTGCTGTTTCTGCTGTTGCTCTTGTTGCTCTTGTTGCTGTTGCTGCTGTTTGCTCTTGTTGCTCTTGTTGCTGTTGCTGCTGTTTGCTGTTGTTGCTGTTTCTGCTGTTGCTCTTGTTGCTGTTTGCTGTTTGCTGTTGTTGCTGTTTGCTTTTGTTGCTGTTTCTGCTATTGCTCTTGTTGCTGTTGCTGCTGTTTGCTGTTGTTGCTGTTTCTGCTGTTGCTCTTGTTGCTGTTGCTGCTGTTTGCTGTTGTTGCTGTTTCTGCTGTTGCTCTTGTTGCTGTTGCTGCTGTTTGCTGTTGTTGCTACTGCTGCTGCTGTTATTGTTGCTGCCGTTACTGTTGTTGTTGATGCTGTTGTTTTTAGTGTTGTTGTTGATGTTGTTGTTGTTGCTGCCGTTACTGTTGTTGTTGATGCTGTTGTTGTTGCTGCTGTTACTGTTGTTGTTGCTGCCGTTACTGTTGTTGTTGATGCTGTTGTTTTTAGTGTTGTTGTTGATGTTGTTGTTGTTGCTGCCGTTACTGTTGTTGTTTTTACTGTTGTTGTTGCTGCTGTTACTGTTGTTGTTGCTGCTGTTGTTTTTACTGTTGTTGTTGCTGCTGTTACTGTTGTTGTTGCTGCTGTTGTTTTTACTGTTGTTGTTGCTGCTGTTACTGTTGTTGTTGCTGCTGTTACTGTTGTTGTTGCTGCTGTTACTGTTGTTGTTGCTGCTGTTACTGTTGTTGTTGCTGCTGTTACTGTTGTTGTTGCTGCTGTTACTGTTGTTGTTGCTGCTGTTACTGTTGTTGTTGCTGCTGTTACTGTTGTTGTTGCTGCTGTTACTGTTGTTGTTGCTGCTGTTACTGTTGTTGTTGCTGCTGTTACTGTTGTTGTTGCTGCTGTTGTTTTTACTGTTGTTGTTGCTGCTGTTACTGTTGTTGTTGCTGCTGTTACTGTTGTTGTTGCTGCTGTTACTGTTGTTGTTGCTGCTGTTACTGTTGTTGTTGCTGCTGTTACTGTTGTTGTTGCTGCTGTTACTGTTGTTGTTGCTGCTGTTACTGTTGTTGTTGCTGCTGTTGTTTTTACTGTTGTTGTTGCTGCTGTTACTGTTGTTGTTGCTGCTGTTGTTTTTACTGTTGTTGTTGCTGCTGTTACTGTTGTTGTTGCTGCTGTTACTGTTGTTGTTGCTGCTGTTACTGTTGTTGTTGCTGCTGTTGTTTTTACTGTTGTTGTTGCTGCTGTTACTGTTGTTGTTGCTGCTGTTACTGTTGTTGTTGCTGCTGTTGTTTTTACTGTTGTTGTTGCTGCTGTTGTTTTTAGTGTTGTTGTTGCTGCTGTTGTTCTTTAATGGCTACAATGCGTACGTTTACTTTTTTGTGCACCTTGAAAATGTCGTAACGTGGCGGGCTGTACTAACTTTCCTCATATCCCGAGCGTGCTGATGAAGGAGGACCACGATCTTCCAGGTGGTTGTGCTATGCTTGGCTACATCTGCTTGACGCTCACTACTACGGGAATCAATTCGATTAATATCTCGTCAGCAAGACTGTCTTGAAAACAGTCTGTTTGCAGGAAGCGCTATATGGAAGAGAGATAGTGGTCCTGGTCAGTATATTGTGCCCTGAACTTGCAGCGACATCCTGGTCAGTAAATTCCGTCTAACCGGACTATCATCTATTTCCCAACTAATCTCTTTAAAAAAATGATTAGATTCGTGACGGAGTACGCAGTTTTATTCATTTGCAAAAACATGATTTGAAGATCAAAGTGATGAAACAAATTAAAGAAAATGGGAATAAGACGCTATACAAGTTCTTCTGTTCTTTTTAAGTCTTTGGTCAATGACTGATCAGTCAGTAAACGCCTAATCTGGTTTTTCAGGACAGCAACAAGCTTCTACTTCGACCGTCCTATGGCCATCGTACTGTGACATATAATGAACAATAATCCAATAATTTATTGGTGAAAGTTACTAATTGTCCACTTCTAAAAGTAACGTAGGCGAACAAGGGAAATGTTTAGCCAAGTGAACAATTCAGACTTTCTTTGGAATCCTTTGTTCCGTCCAGAATGGAAAACATCATCCTTTTATTAGGGAGCGCTTTTGGGTATTTAGTTGGACGATTCACTTTATCCGTCTCTTACTTGCATTCTTCATTTTCTTCATTTTCGTCTACTTCTTATTCATCTTCTTTTACTTCTTCTTCCTCTTTTTCTTAATCATCTTTTTCATCCTCTTCATCTTTTTCTTCTTCTTCTTCTTCTTCTCTTCATCTTCTTATCATTATTTGGTTCTTTTCCTTAAAAGGACGTTTTGACGTTGTTTCGTAGTTTACTACGCTCTTCGGCCCGAAACATCCGGATTCACCTGACTTCTGTTGGGCACCGGGCTTGCCTCCCTACTGCGATCCGTATTCTCTTAGTCAGAGTGTGCTAGTGCAGCCTGCTTTCAGGGACGCAGCTTGCAGGCGGAATATGATCTTCGTTAGTTATGGGTCACTCTCCCCTTTGCAAGCAGCCAACGATGAGCAGCTGGCTCTCGTCAGTTCACTCACTGCGCTGTATCTTTGGCCTCATTTTTGTATTTTAGAACGTTATCGGTCAAGATGGCGGAGTATCTTCTTCTTCTTTGTACGCTGTCAGTCGTCAACTTGAATTTGTTCGAAGAAAGCAGCTGTCATCCTAAGGCTGTCGACACTGCCATAGAGCTTGTCTACTGTTGGCACTGGTGATGTCCACATGTGCTTTCTCTGGTCCTCGTATGTCGGGCAATTTTGCAGCAGATGTTCAGCGGTCATTTTCCCGGTACCACAAGTGTATTCGTCAGTGCCACCTATTTTCAGTTCATTGAATAGGTGGTACCTCAATTTGGTGTTAAGTGGCGAGTTGCAATAGCTCTAATCACATCGCGAGGGTGCTGATAAAAGACAACCGGTGTCCTCCAGACGGTTTTGCTCGAGAAGGGACTAAATACAGTTATGGTTCCTCCCAGGGGTAGAAAGGAAAACCATGTGACTCCAATTACTTATATCTAGAATATCCAAAAGCTTTTTGGTGTGGCTGGGAAATGTACACACGGGTCAATAATAATAACAACACATCGTTTACACGATGAACGATAATGTTGAGAGGTAGAGCACTCGCCCCTCAAAGCGATGAACGGAAATGGTGGGAGATCAAATCCTAGAAATTTCAAGCGACTCCTGGTCTCAAGGGAGGTGGGGCCAGAGTGTCTGCATTCTGAGTTACTTCCAGTCGTTTTGAGTTATGTCTTGCCACTCGTACAAGATAGCTCGAGATTAGAGAGTGAGGTTGATGACCAGCGCATTTTACTCCTCACTATAATCCAAATACAGCGAAAGTTACATCATCAACACACAACCGTCTGATAATCTCGCCATCATCGTTTGCGATGGGCAACTAACTAGCCCAAGGGCTAATCGCTCATTGATGGTGATTATAAGACAAGAGAAGAAATCTAGAACACTATTTCTAACAATATTCCTAATTCGCCGTTTAAAGAAAGGCTTCGTTTAAACACACATTAAACAGAAAAATAATAACAAAATGTGGGCTTTCGTTTAAACGGTCAATCAACAAACTGTTCTTCCAGGTAAATCGCCAGATGAGGGGCAAGAGATGGATACTGCATCCAAATAAGAATCAGCATTAATTTGATGAGTTAATTCTATCCTCTATATCATAAGTTGAACATTTAAGTGGCAATGTTGAAGAGTACTCGCTTCTCCGTGCAAATGTTCAGAGCTAATTTCTGTTATTGATCCGGTTAAATAGACCCAGCTCTAAATGGATTCATGCTTTTTTTGTCAGGGAAGGTAAGGCAGCGAGGAAGGGAACTGACCAACCGACTTAATAAACAAGCTGTGACTTCGTACACGGAAGTCTTTAACACTTCATCCCCGACAGCATGGGGCTACCTTCTCTTTGACAGCAGACCAGTTATACAAACCATTAGACACCTACTGATCAAGGTAATCACCACCCTCGTCTATTTTCACTTTAAAATAGCAAAGAATCACTACTTCAGTTGAACGATCTCCTTGCAGGAAGCCTAGGACATGCCAATAAATAACAATAGCACACTAACATGTTTACGATAATTTAACCCAATACTTTCAAATACTGACATACTTCTTCTGTGTTCGTTTTCAATCTCCCACTATCAAGCCTTGAATAGGGCTTTTCACATAGCAGGATGTAGTCAGGAGAACGGAATGCCTTGTGTCGCTAGTTTACAGCTTGACTGCCAAATTTGCACCTTTCGGAGCGACACATCCGTCTTCAGCAGGAAATATTGACATAATCTTATTTATGCAGCAAGAACGTTACTAGGCTAAGTCAGTAAGTAGGTCACAAACTGGTATGGGATAGCTAAGAAAATGTAGTTGGTAGTTATGGAGTTCCTCCAAATTTGTTGAGGTTTCTGTGGCTTAAAATGACAGCAGGACGAGGTAACCAGTCTCATGTCCAACCCTTGGTACTCGTCTCTCATCAGTCCAGTTCAAGTGCCATTCCCACATTGAAGTTCGACTGCAATGTATCTCCAGCGTCCTCAGACTTTTTTATTTGAAGCTGCAATTTTCCAGGATTGTTCATGTCCACCTGTTGATGTTGTGCTCTCACTTAAGGATGTTTACCTCTATCACGTTTACCTTACACTTTTCCTTCAATAATTGTATTAGGCAGAGTGGTATGCCTTTCGGGGTCTCACATATTCGCCTTTCATGACATGCATAATTAGATGGATTGGTCCTGTATTTTTCTTCTCAGTTTTTTACGTGACTTGACTTCGGTTCTTCTTGGACTATATGGCTGCAATGGGTACTATATTGGTGTCCTCTCATAAGACCCCAGCTGCTCTGGCTTTATCGTGCTTCTACTGTTGTCGCCAGATGTTCTTTGGACTCTACATTCTTCTCTTCTCCTATGGGTTCCTTCTTCTTCTTCTTCTTCTTCTTTTTCTTCTTCTTCTTTTTACGCTGTCAGACGTCAACCTGAGGCTGTGGACACTGCCATAGAGCTTGTCTAGTGTTGCTACTGGTGATGGCCACATGTGCTTTCTCTGATCCTCGTATTTTGGGCAGTTTTGCAGCAGATGTTCAGCGGTCATTTTCCCGGTACTACACGTGCATTTGTCAGTGCCACCTATCTTCAATTTATTGAATAGGTGGTACCTCAGTCTATTGTGGCCTGTGCGGAGTATGAAGACCACGAACTGCTCTCTTCTGTTCAACTGGTAATAGGCATCGTTTTTTGTGTAGCCAGTATGTTCTGTTTCCCATTTGGCCATGTATCTGGCTCTAATAAGCATTTTGAACTCTTCGTAGGTCACACTAGGATCTGGTTGTGGTAGTCTTGCACCTTCTTTTGCCAGTCTGTCTGCCTCCTCGTTGTCTTGGATGTTACAGTGGGATGGAACCCACTGTACCACTACTCTTTTTGGTGCGAACTGCTAGCATAGTTGACAGAGTACTGCTCCTAAATCATTAAGTTCAGTATTTTTCTGGCTTTTGAGTGCTCTATGGGTTCCAATCCAGCACATGTCTGGTTATATTGTTAGGTTTCTTTCTGGGCTCAAGATGCTGTTCAGTGTAAGAGCTGCAGCGGTTAGTGACCTATAGCTGCCTGCTATTGTTAGGGCCAGGGACCTAGGGCTACAAAGACCCTTCTACGAATCCAGGTGGTGATCCTGGATGACAGGCTGTAACAGGGCAGAATGGCTAAGGAGAAGGAATCGAAGAGGGAAGGCAACCCGGTACTAAAAAATACCTGCTGAAGTTGAATATGTCAGACTGAAAGGTAAAAATATTGCAGTCAAGCTGTAAACTAGCGACACAACGCATTCCGTTCTCCGAACTACATCCTGCTGATTGCAAAGCCCTGTTCCTGGCTTAGTAGCGGGAGATTGAGAACGAACGCAGAAGAAGAAGAAGAAGGTCGTACAAAAAAGGAAACTTCCTTATTGTGGACATTAAACAACAAGAATAACACTATGCATAAATGTGTCCTGTATAATTTTAAATGGTATCTTAATTGTGTCCACTAATTGTTCTAGAATCTGAATGTTTGGTTGCACGAGCCTTCTCGGGTAGCGTTATTAAGATAGATGTTATCAGGTCGCTCGTGTAGTTTATGTATCGCAGATATCGTTACACAGATCAGTGATTTTCTCTAGACCCAATTCTTAGAGAAGTTCAACAATTTCTATATTTTGGTAACGCCCATGCCTGTGTTCATACTTTCTCTACTTGTGTTCTGAGACTGCTGGGGCTGCCATTATTAAATGATGGTCTGTTGGGTCGTTAAACAGTTGAACATTTTTCCCACCAATTTGATACCTTTTGCACATCAACAATGACGTCTCTATACTTGTTCGTATTGCATCCTCGTTACAGTTGTTGTGCCACGATATGGGCTCACATTGACCGACGCAAAGCACTTGGCGCAGAGCATATGACTTAAGCTCCCCACGGCGCTTAACGGCAAGAAAACTACTTACTAATAGATCGTTCTCCCTGAGCCAGCCTTGTGTTTGAAAGCTGCTTTATTTCTGCATGCATAACTCTAGTACTGTGTTTCTCTGCAATGCTTACTTTAATCTTGGATTGTAATTCTACTGTTCGTTTGTATATCGGCACACGTTACTCATATCATTGTCTAGTACATTTGATTCTGAAGTCTCTTTTCCTTCTTTCATTTTGTTTAAGATGCCGTCTGTCATTCATTACATTTTTTCTTTAACTCTTGTATCGGCATAGTTTTATTTACTATTTGCATGCTTATTCTCAGACAGCTCTATTTAGTGTTTTCATTCTTTTTCTGGGATTTTTCTTTTGTATTGTTTCGTGCCTTCTGACAGTAAATTATCATATTTATTGTTGACTTCCTAGACATTTATGTTTGTCTAGCTGCTTTAACGTTGATAGATCAATTTTGCAAACATTAGTATAGTTTCTTTTCTATAATTTTCAGTTCGATGGCTATTTGAATCACTACATTATTGTTAAATGAATTTTTATCTTACACCTGGATCATGTTTTGTATCCATCATTTATCATAATAAAGTCAAATCTGATATCCCAATATATCTTCTACGCTTTTCTACGAGTACCATTGACATTTGCGCGTTTGTACACAGCCTTGAAGTCGTTACGTGGTCCTGCACTCTGGTGGATTGCATTTTTATGCTGATATTTAAGATATGATCCTTGCACACAATTCCGAGTATCTGTCTATAGCATCTCCTCTCTATTTTCGTTACATTTCAAGATTTAATCTCAATGTTTCACGCGCTTAAAGTTGTAGAAGAAGAATGGAAATCTACGTTAACTTGAACTTGTTTCTTTTAAGGTAATATGTTGAAATCCTTTCCATATTAGCTTCTATTTTGTGAGAATTGAAGCCCATTGCGTGACCTTGCTGTTAGGTCTACTTCTGTACCATCTTCTCTAACTATAGACCCAATGTAAAGGTTAGGGGGGCAAAGATGCAGGTCAGTGAATGAGCTGGCAGAAGTTTGCGACTCATAGATGGCTGCTTGCATCACGGTCAGCGAACCAGCTGGTCAAGCCATTATTCCGCCTCAAAGCAACGGCCCTGGAGACAGGCTGCACTGGTGTAGTTTGGTAAATTGTATGATGAGCGGGATCAAGATGATGAGTGGGATCAAGACGATGAGTTCGACCAAGATGATGAGTGGGATCAAGATGATGAGTGGGATCAAGATGCTGAGTGGGATCAAGATGATGAGTGGGATCAAGACGATGAGTGGGATCAAGACGATGAGTGGGATCAAGATGATGAGTGGGATCAAGATGATGAGTGGGATCAAGATGATGAGTGGGATCAAGATGATGAGTGGGATCAAGATGAGTGGGATCAAGATGATGAGTGGGATCAAGATGATGAGTGGGATCAAGATGATGAGTGGGATCAAGATGATGAGTGGGATCAAGATGAGTGGGATCAAGATGATGAGTGGGATCAAGATGATGAGTGGGATCAAGATGATGAGTGGGATCAAGATGATGAGTGGGATCAAGATGATGAGTGGGATCAATATGCTAAGCAGCGCATGAGCTGCAGCGGTCAGCGACCCATAGCTGACTGCTAGCGTCAGGGCCAGGGAACCAGAGCTGCCAAGACCTTTCTACACCTCCACGCGGTGATCCTGGATAACAGGCTGCAACAGAGCAGACTGGCTAAGGAGATGGGAATGCTAACCCGGTACTCAAAAAATGCTTGCTGAAGTCGGATGTGTTGCACCGAAAGGTGCAAATATCGCAGTCAAGCTGTAAACTACGACACAGCGCATTACGTTCTCTGGAGTACATTCTGCTGCTTAGGCCTGTGTTGGGGTTTGTTAGCGGGAGATTGAGAATCAACGAAGTCAAGGCAAGGCAAGGCAAGGCAAGGCAAGGCAAGGCAAGCCAAGCCAAGCCAAGCCAAGATGATGAGCAGTGAATGATCTGCAGCGACAAGCGACCCAAATCTGACTGCTAGCGTCAGGGCCAGCGAAGCAGAGCTGCCAAGACCCTTCTACACCTCTACGCAGTGATCCTGGATAACAAACTGCAACAAAGCAGACTGGCTAAGGCGGAAGGATAAAAAAGGAAATGCTAACCCGGTACACAAAAAAGGCCAGCTGAAATTTGATGTGTCGGACCGAAAAGTGCACATATCGCAGTCAATCTGTAAACTTCGATACAACGTATTCGGTTCTCCGGAAAACATCCTGCTACTTGGAAAGCCCTTTTCATGGCTTGGTAGCCGGAGACTGAGAAGGAAGAAGAAGAAGAAGAGGAACAAGAAGATGTTTTACTGCCTCCAAAACTTACCACCTAGAGGAAGCACACAACCTGATTGTTAGTGTCTGCAGCCTTTGTTGATTTCCAGCAAGTGCTTCTAAGTCGCTTATGAAGTGCACATTGTAGTCATACGCTCTCTTATGATTATGGTTGTGTTAAAGTCATTCGCAGGTTTTGTAAATATTTTTTTCAGAAATATCTTACGCAACACATACCTATAATTATAATCGAAGATGTGTGTCTGTGTCTGCAAATAAAAACTGCGTTGCTAAAGTACGTCTGGATTTTTAGTCCTAAATTCACAAAATTTGGCATACAAATCCTGTTTGATACCTGTAAGGGTTCAGTCAAAGAGTTGTAGGTTCGGCTCGCAAACAAGACGTACTAGGTTCAAATCACATCGCGCTCGATTATCTGTGACCAGACATTATGCGGGTTGTTTAATGCTATGACTGCTTCTCCCAGTCGACCCAAATGCAAATGGTAATCTAACGGAGTCAGAAGAAAATTCAAAGCCGCTCCATGAGTTACTGAGTTCCTTCAGCAATGAAAGGGGCTAGGGACTTGCAGGTGCGCCCAGAAGCAACGAAGGCGGTTCTATGAGTCATTTTCCATTTTGCAGAAACAATATACACAGAAGAAGTTTGTACACATGTTAAAACCATTTACAAAGATAGCACAAGAAAATGTGTGTTATGACGCCATTGCACGTAACGCGTTCAACACTAGTTTTATTTCTGAATTCGCCGTTGAGCTGCGTTTTGGAGCTTAATTCGTCTGGCCTGCGCCAAGTGCGTTGCGTCGGTCATTGTGAGCCCGTGTCGTTGCACAATCATTCTAATGTCATCTATTCATCTGCTGCCTTCTTGATCTGTAACTAGATCTGACAGCGTTGTAAGCCATCAGTGGAAGTTGCTGAGGGCGTATTCTCGTGAAATAACATAACCAGGGTATATTTTGCCTGGAAATGTACCCCACACAAGACGTAGTACCAACCTTACTTCGAACGTCTTCGTTTCTCCTTCTGTCTTTCCTGGTTACACCGATGACTTTCCCCAAACACTTCATTTCATACGTCGAAATTCTCTTTTGGCACTGGTAGCACAGAGTCGGCATACACATACTGCAGCTACTTTGTTGCCAAACTAATGCTCAGATGCTTAAACAGTGGCAACAGCTAGTATGTCACAGCAGATGCTTAGTTCAACAATTATAGTGTAAAATACGCGCATAGAAGAAAACACTTACTTCCTTCATTACGCGCCCTGGTGTGCAACGTTGAATTAAATTCTAGATGTTCTCTTTGTAGATGTTCTAGGCATATAATAATTGCATAATTATCTCAGGCAACGAACTACTTCTTCTCCTTCTTCTGCGTTATTCTCAATCTCCCGCTACCAAGCCATGAACAGGGCTTTGCAAGTAGCAGGATGTAGTCCGGAGAACTGATTTGTGCTGTGTTGCTAGTTTATAGTTTGACTGCGATATTTGCATCTTTCGGTCCGACACATCCGTCTTCGGCAGGAACGAGCCACAAAAATGTACAGTAGCGAATAATTCAAGGAAATATACATTTTTGGACCCCAACAAAAAAAAAAGGCAAGCCCGAAAAAAAAATGATATTTTAATTTGTCTGAAACAAATTTTAAAAGAAATCACTTTCGTAGACTTCCCACGGGAACTGTCAGACATGTTAGGGTTAAAATATACACGGTGAAGCTCAAAAACATGACTGGAAAGCAACTAGCACGAACAGATGAGAGACAAAAACAACGAAACGAAAGATTCCATAAATAACAGAATTGTTCCCAGAACGGCATACATGATCCAGGTAAATTGCTCCTAAACAAGTCCGCTACACAACCGGATAGGCTTATGACTAAGGCATAAATTGTGCCTAGCAGTGTTAGATCTGGGATTGATGACGTCTAAGGTGAGAGGGCGAGGCGTCATAAAATGGCAAAGGGAAATAAGGTGGTAACTGCTTTAAGCTTCCAACATGGGACGGCAAACCTAGGCCAAGTGCCGGCACGGTCCGACAGCAGTGCTCAAAATCCCAAAAACTAAACGTAAAATCCCCCAACGTGTGGTGATAATAAAAACTGAGCCATTCAAGTGTGTATTCGGTACTGACCAGGATGTCGTGTCAGGGTCAAATACAATATACTGACCAAGACCACTATCTCTCTTCCACGTAGCGTTCCCTGGAAACGGGTTGTTTTGAAAGTAGTCTGGTTGACAATATGTGGATCAGCGTGATTCCCGTAGTAATGAGCGTCACGCTGAAGAAGACACCGTAGTAGTGAGCGTCACGCTGAAGAAGCCACCGTAGTAGTGAGAGTCCTACTGAAGAAGCTACGTATAACACAACAGCCTGGAAGACCCCGGTCCACTTTCATCAGCATTTTCGCGGTGTATGGAAATTTACTACAACCCGCCTCTTAGCGGGCTTTTCAGGTCGCACAAAAAAAGTAAACATAATGTCGGCATTAAACAACGGCAACACCAACAACAACACCAACAACAACACCAACACCATCAACACCAACACCAACAACATCAACAACATCAACACCAGCAACAACACCAACACCAACACCAACAATACCAAAACCAACACCAACAACAACAACAACACCAACACCAACAACAACGTGTATTGTAGAACCCCCGTCCACGAGTCCAGATCGCATATTCTTTTTGTCCCTTAATCACCCCAGCCGGAGTATAAGGTCACTACTACATTTGGCCCCGTTTTGGAAACGTGTACCAAATACGTTTGCGTGATTTTGCAGTGGTGAGTTTTTTAGTGTTTTAATTTACACGACGAGGATGCTAGTCCCATGCACAACTGTCTTCAGTTGTCTTTAACGACATGTATGGGGGTGCTTTCTATCCTCTCCAGTGAAGAGCCCTGGGATCTACTCTGTGAAGATCTTATGCTCTTTTTATTTTCTCGTGTCTACGTTGTTCTGAAAGCTTGATATATGCATGTGTTTACCTTCTTTATTTTCTACCTTTGGAGTGTGCACCTGGTTTTCCTACATTCAATCAAATCAATCACTCAAACCCTTCAACTCTCTGCTGAGCATAGGTCTTCAACAAATACTCGTCTTTCATCACACGCCGTTATTTTCAGCTCCTCTAATGTCGTTCGTATGTTTGTCTCAACTTCCGTTCTCTATTGACGTATTCTCTTTACGTCTGGTTACACTGGCAACTGTCCGGTTCTTTCCTACAGTTCCACAGTAGTAAATTTATCATACCATTTCATTACCCCCGATTCGACGCAAACAATCATTGATGAAAGCTTCTGCATATTTGCTGTACTTTTCTCTGTTTCTGATGTCACAGAGACATATAATAGAACGGACATGGCATTCGAGTTGAAGATCTGTAATTTTGTGGCAGTCAATTTAAAAAAAAATAATGATGTCAGGGCCACCAAGCTTGAGCTGACCAAGATACTATTTTGTCTTCACCGGGGGCCATGGAAATAAGCTACACTTGAATAACAACATGAAGAAAAGCATACTTCTTAAACTCAGCATAGGGGATCAAGATGCTAAGTAGCGCATGAGCTGCAGCGGTCAGTGACCCATAGCTGACTGCTAGCATCAGAGTCAGCGAACCAGACCTGCCAAGACCCTTCTACACCTCCACGCGGTGATCCTGGATAACAATCTGCAACAGAGCAGACTGGCTAAGGAGAAGGGATCGAAGAGGGAATGCTAATCCGGTACTCAAAAAATGCTTGCTGACGTCGGATGTGTTGGACCGAAAGGTGCAAATATCGCAGTCAAGCTGTAAACTACGACACATCGCATTACGTTCTCTGGACTACATTCTGTTACTTAAGCACTTTCAGGGTTTAGTAGCAGGAAATTGAGAACGAACGAAGCGAAGCCAAGCCAAACTCAACATAGTCAGCAAACAACCAATCACGCTAGAGGGAAACCAGTTGGACGAAGTGGATATCTTTACCTATTTGGATAGCACAATTGACACATCAGAAGGTACAGGTACACATGTAATGAGTACAGGCACACATGTAATGAGTACAGGTACACATGTAATGAGTACAGGTACACATGTAATGAGTACAGGTATACATGTAATGAGTACAGGTACACATGTAATGAGTACAGGTACACATGTAATGCTCACGATTGGAAAGGCAAGAATGGCATTCCTGACACTAAACAACATATGGAGATCCAGAGATATCATGCCAAAGTTAGAATATTCAACGCAAGGGTCAAGTCAGGTAACGCCTAAAAGCAGTTGATAGATTTACCTGCCTTGGTAGTAACCTCACCAGAGAAAGAAATATTGCCTCTGAGGTCCACACCAGGATTTCCAAGGCGAGTGCTGCTTTCGGAAGACTACGAGAAAATGTTTTGGACCAGCAGGGAATCAGTGTTGCCACCAAGATTAGTGTGTATCGGGCTGTTGTGTTAACGACCCTATTGTACGCATGCGAAACATGGACAGTCTAAAGCAGGCATGTCAGGAAACTTAATCATTTCCATGTAAACTGTCTCCGCAGACTGATCAGTATCAGTTGGCAGGAGGGAGTGCCAACTCTGAAGTCCTGAGCAGGGCTAGATACTCTGGCATCCATACGCTGCTACAGAGAGCCCAGATCAGATAGACAGGGCATGTTATTCGCATGACAGATGAACGCCTCCCTAAACAACTAGTGTACAGTGACACATCACAGGACAGCGCTAGCAGGGGAAACAAAACAAACGATACAAAGACACTCTAAAAGTTTCTTTGAAAAGAATCTCCATTGATGTTGCTGACTGGGAGCTGCTTGCTCCAAACCGCTCAATCTGGTGCTCTTTGCCTTGACACATGGTGCTTGCACCGCTGAGCAGAGGACCATCACAGATGAGCAGGAAAAGCGAGCTGCACGAAAGGAAAGATCGCAAGACTGCCCAACTATGAATGCCGTTCATGTGTGCCCTACGTGCGGTAGAGTTTGTCACGCTCAAATCGGACTGTACAGTAACATTGCAGTCACATCTGAATAAACATGTCTGACGCTGTCGCCATCTTCGCTTGCGATGGGCAACTAACTAACGAAGTCGGTGCTGTTGTATAGAGCGGAGACATGGAGAAAGATAAAAGCCATACAACAAAGACTCCAGTCTTTCGCTAACAGATGCCCGTGAAAGAAAATGGGCATAAAGGGGCATGGTGAGGAATGAAGAGCTATGGAAAATGAGCCAACAACAGCCAGTGGAACAACAAATTCAACGAAGAAAAATGGGCCTGATAGGACATACTCTACTGTAGGCCCCGTCCAACATAGCCAGGAGAGCTCTTACATGGACTCCTTAAGAGAAGAGAGAGAGAGAGAGAGAGAGAGAGAGAGAGAGAGAGAGAGAGAGAGAGAGAGAGAGAAAGAGAGAGAGAGAGAGAAAGAGAGAGAGAGATTATCATAATCTGTGTGCAATAATTATGTTACAAATGGTGAGGTTTCTTTATGTGTATAATCATTGATGTTACAAATGATCAGGTTTCTTTCTGTGTATAATAATTGATGTTCCAAATGGTGAGGTTTATTTCTGTGTATAATCATTGATGTTACAAATGGTGAGGTTTCTTTCTGTGTATAATAATTGATGTTACAAATGGTGAGGTTTCTTTCTGTGTATAATAATTGATGTTACAAATGGTGAGGTTTCTTTTTGTGTATAATAATTGATGTTACAAATGGTGAGGTTTCTTTCTGTGTATAATAATTGATATTACAAATGGTGAGGTTTCTTTCTGTGTATAATCATTCATGTTACAAATGATGAGGTTTCTTTCTGTGTCCAGTAACTGATGTTACAAATGATGAGGTTTCTGTGTGTAGTAATTGATATTACAATTGATGAGATATCTATGTAGTAATTGTTGCTACAGATATTGAGATAGTCTATGTTGGTAGTAATTGATGTTACAAATGATCAGATGATGTGTGTGTGAGATTACCGATGTTACAATTGAAGAGAGATGAAGAAAATCAAATTATGTGCCCGTTAGGGACATTCTCAATTCATTCTCAATCTTTTATATGTGTCTATCCATCCTAACCTCGCCTTCCACCTCTTTATTCTCTATCTTTTATATGTGTCTATCCATCCTAACTTCACCTTCCACCTCTTTATTCTCTATCTTTTATATGTGTCTATCCATCCTAACCTCACCGTCCACCTCTTCATTCTATCTTTTACATGTGTCTATCCATCCTAACCTCGCCTTCCACCTCTTTATTCTATCTTTTATATGTGTCTATCCATCCTAACTTCACCTTCCACCTCTTTATTCTCTATCTTTTATATGTGTCTATCCATCCTAACCTCGCCTTCCACCTCTTTATTCTCTATCTTTTATATGTGTCTATCCATCCTAACCTCGCCTTCCACCTCTTTATTCTCTATCTTTTATATGTGTCTATCCATCCTAACTTCACCTTCCACCTCTTTATTCTCTATCTTTTATATGTGTCTATCCATCCTAACTTCACCTTCCACCTCTTTATTCTCTATCTTTTATATGTGTCTATCCATCCTAACCTCACCGTCCACCTCTTCATTCTATCTTTTACATGTGTCTATCCATCCTAACCTCGCCTTCCACCTCTTTATTCTATCTTTTATATGTGTCTATCCATCCTAACTTCACCTTCCACCTCTTTATTCTCTATCTTTTATATGTGTCTATCCATCCTAACCTCGCCTTCCACCTCTTTATTCTCTATCTTTTATATGTGTCTATCCATCCTAACCTCGCCTTCCACCTCTTTATTCTCTATCTTTTATATGTGTCTATCCATCCTAACTTCACCTTCCACCTCTTTATTCTCTATCTTTTATATGTGTCTATCCATCCTAACCTCACCGTCCACCTCTTCATTCTATCTTTTATATGTGTCTATCCATCCTAACCTCACCTTCCACATCTTTATTCTCTATCTTTTATATGTGTCTATCCATCCTAACCTCACCGTCCACCTCTTTATTCTATCTTTTATATGTGTCTATCCATCCTAACCTCACCGTCCACCTCTTTATTCTATCTTTTATATGTGCCTATCCATCCTAACCTCACCGTCCACCTCTCCGTTTCATAGCATCCAGTCCTGATTTTTCCAACCCTCCTGTATTGTCTCCTATGTAAATGTCCGTTGTTACACTAAATCTATTTTAGACATTTCATACGCGCTTTAGTAAAACCATGCGCAATCACCAGGTCAGAGGCGTGGTAGCACGCATGCAATTCAGAAGTTTACGTGGCACTGGCCGCATACGGAAACACGATTTCTTAGCACGCGCCTTTCTCGCGCAAACTCATGCACGCGCACGGCAAACACCTGTACACGGAGCCTACACACTTACAAACTAACAGACTTTGTAAATACATAGCACCTTCAAGGTAAAGAAGAGACAAATATGGCGGATCTTTTTGTGTTTGGTTTGTTCACAATTATGTATGATAGGTAAAGGTCCCGTTAACATACCGGTATGGCTAGCTGGGTATATTATGTTGGGCCAATATTTTCCTTTAATAACGATACACTAGGGGAGGTGGTGGAGGAGAGGATGGTGGTGGAGGAATTGTAGCTAACTTCATGCCGGCCGCCTTTACTTTTCCAGATAATTTTAGTACCAAATTATTTTTTAGGTTTGGCCGTTTTTCGACCGAAAAAAATCCAGCACTAATTGGGGCCCGAACCCCGATCGCTCAGCTGGGAAGTCGGTGCACTGACTACTGTGCTACCTCGGCTTCCACATATGTGATGCACATCTATAAATACACACATACACACACACACACACGTTAGAATACACTAACGCAACACAATGAAACACGCTCTGTCACATGTTCTGCAGCTCTGTTGGATCCACGAGAGGAGCAGAGTAACTATGCGGTCTTCCACAACCACATTGCGAGATAAATTTAACAACGAGAGAAACCTTTCAAGGATCGCAGGGTTTATAAGGAAAATAAACGACATTGTTTGAGAGAAGAATAAGTCTATACTAACAAGAAACAAAAAAAACTGCGTTTTCCGAAACATGCTTTTGAATGAAAAAACGTTTTCCGAAACATGCTTTTGAATGAAAAAAACTACGTTTTCAAAAACATGCTATTGAATGAAAAAACGTTTTCCAAAACATGCTTTTGAATGAAAAAACGTTTTCCGAAACATGCTTTTGAATGAAAAAACGTTTTCCGAAACATGCTTTTGAATGAAAAAAACTACGTTTTCAAAAACATGCTATTGAATGAAAAAACGTTTTCCATAACATGCTATTGAATTAAAAAACAATGTTTTCAAAAACATGCTATTGAATGAAAAAACGTTTTCCATAACATGCTATTGAATTAAAAAAAACAACGTTTTCCAAAACAAGCTATTGAACGATCTGTCCAGGATCCATAAACAATTGATAGATTAACAAGTCACACTAGTAGAACATCTGTACAACATATCATATTTCTATGTTATGGAGAAGTTGGTTTCAATAGGAGACATAGAAGCTCACGCAAATGAACAACGGTCAATGTCAGGTTAAATAGAAGAGTGTAAAATGAAGTAAAATACGTATATGTCCATGCACGAGTATCTAAGTAATGTTCAGGTAGCGGACTAACCTCTCACGGTATCTTCCGCACGCTGCAGTCGACCCAGGAGTAAATGAGGACCTGTCTTACTACCAAAGTAAGGGAATACAACGAGACAGGGAAGTGACCCCCCACCCACTGATAAAGAAAGGGAAGTATATTAGCCTCTAACACTTCATCTCTGACAGCAATGTCTGCTATCGGACTACCTTTGAGAAAGAAAAAGATAGAACTAATCCAAATGGATACAGGCCTATCAGTCTACTGAGCTGCGTAGGAAAACTGATGGAGCGTATGATTAACACCTGACTGGAAGAAAAACACATACTAATTCCACAGCAAGCAGGCTTTGGACAGCACAGATCCACTGAGGATCATATCACTCTCATAGCACAGGAAATAGAGGATGCTTACCAGGAGAAAAAACACACAGTAGCTGTTTGGGTGGATTTAGAGAAGGCATTTGACAAGGTCTCGAAAGAGGGACTCAAAGTCAAGCTATGAAGAAGTGAAGTTTGTGGGAAAATGTATAGATGGATCAGCCACTACCTAAAAAACAAAACAGCCATAGTTCAAGTACAAGGGCAGATGGGCAAAAAGGTGACACTTGAGCAAGGAGTACCCCAAGGATGAGTACTGTCGCCCACGCTCTTCCTGGTGTATATAAATAACATCGCAGAGAATATACCAAGAAGAGTCCACAGCTCCATGTTCGCAGACGATCTGGCTATGTGGATCTCTGAAAAGAATCTCACCATAGCAAGTAATCGGATGCAGCAGGCCCTAACATCGCCGGAGGAGTGGGCGAACTCATGGCTGGTCAAAATAAATGAGGAAAAAACAACATATACGATATTCTCGCTTTCAAACAAACCCCAAAACACCAAAATAAGTCGTAACGGCAAATATCTGCAGCTAAACGACAACCAAAACTACCTAGAAGTCACATTTGACCGGCACATGACATGGAAAAGTCAGATCGAGAGAAACCGAATGAGAGCCAGAGAAAGAATGGCAATCATGAGGAAACTTGCTGGCACAAGCTGGGGAGCAGACGAAAGTATACTAAAGAAACTGTACACTGGAAGAGTGAGATAAGTTCTCGAGTATGGCATTGCGGCATGGACAACAGCAGCAAAGGCGAACTTTGACAAAATTAGCAAACTTCAAAACCAAGCCATGAGGGTTATAACAGGAGGCATGAAGTCAACGCGAATTGTAGAACTGGAAAGGATTACAAATCTGCAATTCATCACCGACAGAAGAGACTGCAAAGCCCAACTGCAAGCATAAAAACTCAGAAGACTGACAGACCATCCAATGCATAAGAGACTAAATAATTTTGGAAATGGGAAACTAAAGCGGAGAAACTTTGCAGAAATAGCCAAAGCAAAGATGAACGAAGACCCTATGAACGCATTAACAACACCAAAGCACATCCCTACTGTACGCAAACCTACCTGGATGCAGCATATATTCCCAGAGGTGGTAGAAAATATACCAGGTATTGGAAACAAGAACAGCCAGACTGAAAAAGAAAGAAGAGATATAACCCTGAAGTACATAACGAAGAACTACCCAAGCATGGACTGGACCCATGCATACACCGACGGCTCTGTAACAAACACAACACAGAACGGAGGGGCAGGGGTATTCCTGAGCCTACCAAATGGTAGAAAAACAACACTATCAGTGGCAACTGGAAAATACTCAAGCAATTTCAGAGCGAAGGCAGAGGCATTGAGGGCTGCAGTAGAAGAAATGATGACATGCAAAAGAAATGAAAGCCATATAGTCCTGTTTACAGATGCCCTGACCGTAGTCACAGCACTAAAAAGCCAGAAAAATACTGAACTTAATGATTTAAGAGCAGTACTCTGTCAACTATGCCATCAGTCCGCACCAAAAAGAGTAGTGGTACAGTGGGCTCCATCCCACTGTAACATCCAAGGCAATAAGGAGGCAGACAGACTGGCAAAAGAAGGTGCAAGACTACCACAACCAGATACTAGTGTGACATACGAAGAGTCAAAAAGGCTTATTAGAGCTAGATACATGACCAAGTGGGAAACAGAACATACTGGCTACACGAAAAACGATGCCTATTACCAGTTGAACAGAAGAGAGCAGGTCGTGGTCTTCAGACTTCGCACTGGCCACAATAGACTGAGGTACCACCTATTCAATAAACTGAAGATAGGTGGCACTGCCGAATGCACATGCGGTACTGGGAAAATGACCGCTGAACATCTGCTGCAAAACTGCCCGACATACGAGGATCAGAGAAAGCAGATGTGGCCATCTCCAGTGGCAACACTAGACAAGCTCTACGGCAGTGTCGACAGTCTCATAATGACCGACGCGTTTTTCGAAAAAAAAAAAAGGTCGACGTCTGAAAGCGTACGAAAAAGAAGAAGAAGAAGAAGAAGGACTACCTTTGTACATATGCGAACATACTGTGTACACGTGTAGCACACGCAAATATACAAATAACAGGTGCATATATGTTTAATTCCAATGTCAGTCCTCCTATACGAAGCAGAAATTCGGAGATAGAGAAAGGCAGTACAGAGGAAAATCCAGTCGATTGCTAGTTAATGTCTACAGAGAATAATGGTTATATGCTGGCAAGACATGGTTGTTGTTGTTATAGAATTCCGACAATCTGTAAATTTACTTTTTTGTGCAAACTGAAAAGGACAATACGTGTCGGTTTGTTGTAACTGTCCTCACATTTGCGTGCTGATGAAGGTAGACAGAGGTCATGCTGTTTTGCTATGCTTTGCTTCATTTGCGTATCGCTCACTACTAAGGGGATAACGTCGACCCCTTACCTCGTTATCCAGGCTGGAATGAAAATAGTCCGTTTCCAGAGAGGACTATTTGGAAGTTCAGGTGAAGGTCTTTGCCTGGCCGTTACTAATATGTCTGATGAATATGTATTGCCTGACCATACGCTAGTCGTAACACTCCCCGACAAGACATGGGGAGTGGCAAGACATGGGGAATGACAAGATATGGGGAGTGACAAGATATGGGAAGAAAAAGAGCGGTAAACCAAGAAACACCCATAGACATGAAAATGAGCTTCGGTCCATGGATCTCACCTACCTCCAGGAGGGTTGTCAATGCCATATGCCCGATAGGGAGCGACGGGCATTTATGATAATAAAGCACATACATGTTAGGGGCGCTTTTTGTTCTAGGGATAAACGGTGATACGACGTACCCTCACCTTTGGGAAGGAGGACTAACATCTGGTAAGGCAAAATATATTGATCAGACATGTTAGTCAGGGTCTAGCATAATATACTGATCGGAGATGTTAGTCAGGGTCTGGCATAATATACTGATCGGACATGTTAGTCAGGGTCTGGCAAAATATACTGATCAGACATGGTAGTCAGGGTCTGGCATAATATACTGATCGGACATGTTAGTCAGGGTCTGGCATAATATACTGATCGGACATGTTAGTCAGGGTCTGGAAAAAATATATTGATCAGACATGTTAGTCAGGGTCTGGCATCATAATATACTGATCGGACATGTTAGTCAGGGTCTGGCAAAATATATTGATCAGACATGTTAGTCAGGGTCTGGCAAAACAGACAGGCCAAGACCCTGACCTTGGCTTCTTCGTAGCCCGTCCTATTTTCATGATAGCCTGGCTAACAATGTGATGGATCAACGTAATCTACATAGTAGTGAGCGATAGGCAGATGAAGCCAAGTATAGCACAACCGCCTGGAGGACACCTGTCCACCTTCATCAGCACGCTCGGGATGTGAGGAAAGCTACGACAACCCGTCACTTATGTTCTTTTTAGGACGCATAAAAGAGTAAACCTACTCATTGTGAGCATACAACAACAACAACAACAACAACAACCACACTGGAAAATGTTTTATAACATAAAATGTTAAAAATTTTGAAACCAAAACAAAGTGTCAAAATGTGCGCTTTTTGATGTGAGAAAAGACAAGAAGCAAACTGTTATTTTTAGAACAAAAAGTGCCAGATGTGAGCGTAATTACATGCACAAAAGAAAACGTAAACATTCGATAAAACATGCGCATGCAAGATATACTGAAGTCGGATTTACATAAAATTCGGGAATGGTCTGAGAGCTGGCAAATGGAGTTTAGTTAAATGTACAGTCACCCACATGGAACATAATTACAGAATGGGGGAGAACAATATTAGAAAGAGAAATGGAAAAGGACATAAATGTTATAATAGATCATACAGGTATTGTGGGTGAGCAAGTCCAGGCAGCAAAGAAAAAGGCAAATGTAATGTTAGGTATGGCTTGGCTTGGCTTCGTTCGTTCTTAATCTCCCGCTATCAAACACTGAAGGGGCTTAAGTAGCAGAATGTAGTCCAGAGAACGGAATGCGTTGTGTCGTAGTTTACAGCTTGACTGCGATATTTGCACCTTTCGGTCCAACACATCTGACTTCAGCAATCATTTTTTTAAGTACCAGGTTAGCATTCCCTCTTCGATCCCTTCTCCTTAGCCAGTCTGCCCTGCTGCAGCCTGTTATCCAGAATCACCGCGTGGAGTTGTAGAAGGGTCTTGGCAGCTTTGGTTCGCTAGCCCTGACGCTAGCAGTCAGCTATGAGTCGCTGACCACTGCAGCTCATGCGCTGCTCAGCATCTTGATCCCCAATGTTAGGTATGTTTAAAAGAGATATTAAACATAGAAGCAAGGAAGTGATAGTCAAACTGTGTAAAATATTAGTTAGACCTGGATTGGACTACTGTGGACAGCTGTGTCCTTATCATAGAGAGGATATAAATACGATGGAAAGGATACAGAGACGGGTGACAGAACTGATAGTGGGATTCCAGAATCACATTTATGAGGAAAGACTCAGGAAACCGTCCCACAAGGTCTAGAAATAAAAGGATTCGAGGTGATACAGGTTGATAAGATAATCAAAGGAAAGCATAAATTAGACTAAAACAAGTTTTTAAAAAGACAGCCGCCTACAAGAACAAGAGCGCACAACCACAAATTAATTAAAGAAAGGACCAGATTAAAACAATCAGAAACCTGTCAGCTACCTATGGAGCATAGGTTCTCAACAGATACTCGCCAAGTCTTTCTTTTTAGATACCAAAAATTTTTTTTTTTATTAGTCAGAAAGTGATACATATTTGGAATTCATTGCCACAAGAAATAGTGGAGGCAGGGTCAATTATTGCATTCAAAAATATATTGAATGCGCATAGGTATTTTTAATCAAGTGATTGAAAAAGAAACTGCTGGTACACAGACTCTGCAGAGTCTTCTAAACCAGTATAAAGATGTTAAGTTAAATGTGCCCAGGTACACACATATATACATATGCACACACATACGTGTGAACGGGGAGGAAGACTAACTTCTGGTCAGGAACAAAATACTGATCTGGCATGTTAGTCAGGGTCAGGCAAAATATACTGGCCTCGGCTTCCATTTAGTCCACCCTGGGAACGGACTGTTTTCATGGCAGCCTGGCCAACGGGGTGAAGGATCGACAGTATCTCCACGGAGCAGTGAGCGACACACAGATGAAGCCTAGCATAGCACAACCACCCTCATCAGCACGCTCGGGATATGAAGAAAGCAACTGCAACCCGCCATTTTACGTCCGTTTCAGGGCGCACAAAAGAGTAAACCTACTAATTGTGCATTGTGGGCATTCAAAACAACATACGTCTGAGCATACACATACGTTGACAAACATATTCATACACACACATACAACCATAGGTAGATTTTCTCTCTCACTCTCTCACTCACACACACACACACACCCAAATCTCACCCACTCACACACACACACACACACCCACCCAAATCCCACCCACTCACACACACACCCACCCAAATCCCACCCACTCACACACACACCCACACAAATCCAACCCACACACACACCCAAATCTCACCCACTCACACACATCCACCCAAATCCCTCCCACCTACACACACACACACACACACCCACCCAAATCCCACCCACTCACTCACACCCACCCGAATCCCACCCACTCACACCCACCCGAATCACACACACACACACCCACCAAAATCCCACCCACTCACACACACAAAAATCACTCACACACACCCACCCAACTAAATACCACACACATACCCACCCAACAACCTCACACACACACCCACCTAAATCCCACACACACGCACACACACTCACCCACACATACTCACACACACACCCACCCAAATCCCACACACACACTCACCCCCAAATCCCACACACACACTCACCCACACACCCACTCAAATCCCACAGACTCACCCACACATCCTCACACACACACCCACCCAAATCACACACACACACACACTCACCCCCAAATCCCACACACACACACTCACCCACACACCCACCCAAATCCCATAGACTCACCCACACACACACACACCCACCCAAATCCCATACACTCACCCACACCATCTCACACCCATAGACAAGCCGCAGGCACGCACACTGGTGCATACACATACACACCTCCCACCTCCCCCCCCCCCCCATAGCAAAACTGCCGTCGCGGATGAAGTGTTTGAGACTTCATTGTACTCGCCACAACTTTTGTTAGTTAGCGTGGCCAGTTCCCTTCGTCGCTGTGTTTCTTTCCCTATAATCGTGGATCAAGTTTTAAAACAAAGACAGTACATGTCCATTGCAGAACGTCCCTTCTTAAAACCGCCAACCAATTTGACTGTTATACGTTTCTTGGCAAGTGTGCGGTACGGTAGGTGGCACACAAATGAACCCCTCCTATACAGTTGGGTCGACTGAAACGCGTCGGTAGCGGGTGTTGAGCCCCGAACATTTGCCTTGAAAAGCCAGTGCTCTATCACTTCACTAATCTATACATAGAAACAAAAACGTACATACATATGACCCACACATGCACTTGTTTTTAATTCATGCGAAAATATACATAAACTCTCTCTCTCTCTCTCTCCCACACATACACACATAGAGAGAGAGAGAGAGAGATAGAGAGAGAGAGAGATAGAGAGAGATAGAGAGAGAGATTAAAAATCCTACGCAAGACACGCGAATGCTTTAGTCTATGATTCAATGTGCACCTACTCAACACATTCACAACGTAAACACAACAGGAGCGAAACTACCACGCGCACTCACTTCGCCAACCTTTACTAACACACAATGCCTGCCCCCCCCCCCCCTTTTCCACAGACACACACACACATAGCCTCACAAAGCCACACGACATGACATGCCTACACTCCCCCTCCCCCACACACACACATAACCTCACAAAGCCACACGACATGACATGCCTACACTCCCCCCCCCCCCCACACACACACACACATAACCTCACAAAGCCACACGACATGACATGCCTACACTCCCCCCCCCCACACACACACATAACCTCACAAAGCCACACGACATGACATGCCTACATTCCCCCCTCCCCCCCACACACACACATAACCTCACAAAGCCACACGACATGACATGCCTACATTCCCCCCTCCCCCCCACACACACATAACCTCACAAAGCCACACGACATGACATGCCTACATTCCAAACCCCCCCCCCCCCCCCACACACACATAACCTCACAAAGCCACACGACATGACATGCCTACATTCCCCCCTCCCCCCCCCCACACACACACACACATAGCCTCACAAAGCCACACGACATGACATGCCTACATTCCCTCCCCCCCCCCCCCCCCCCACACACACACATAACCTCACAAAGCCACACGACATGACATGCCTACACTCCCCCTGTGAAAACTCATTCTGGATTTAGAGTAGCAGATAACACTTAGCGCATTTGCTTGTGTCTAGAACAAGTTAAGCTTTGCTAATTCCTCGTCTCTTAGAACTTGTCTTTGCTTTATGTATGTTTTCTTTCTCCCTCCACCTCTCTCTCTCTTTCTATCGCTTTTGGTTTACGATTCTTCTGATTGTATATGTCCTGATTGTGTATGTTGTGATTGTGTTCATTCCGATTGTGCATCCTATGATTGTATTAATTATGAATGTGTTAGTTCTTATTGTGTTCTGATTGTGTTAGTTCTCATATTGTTAGTTCGTATTTCGGTTGGTTGTGTTAGTTATGATTGTGTTAGTTCTGATTGTGTTTGTTGTGACTATGTTAATTCTGATAATGTTTTTTGTGATTATGTGTTAGTTATATTTGTGTTAGTTCTGATTGTGTTAGTTGTGGCTGTGTTAGTTCTGATTGCGCATGTTGTGTCTATGCATGTTGTGATTGTGTTAGTTCTGATTGATTATGCATGTTGTGATTGTGTTAGTTCTGATTGTCTTAGTTCTGGCTGTGTTAGTTCCAATCTTTAATCGTTACAATACTACCCTATCACAAAAATATACATACACGACGTGTGTGCGTGCGTGCATTCATGTGTGATTTTGCTAGTGTGTATGTGTGTGTATGTTTGTGTATATATATGTGTGTGTATGTGTATATATGTGTGTGTGTATATGTATGTGCGTGTGTATGTGTGTGTATGTATGTATGTGTGTGTATGTGGGTGTGTGTGTATGTGTGTGTGTATGTAAATATAATAAATATATTTAAACATAACGTCTTTATACTGGCTTAGAAGACCCCGCAGAGTCTGTATACAACCAGTTACATTTACATCACCTTGCTCTAAAAGCTATGCGCATCCAGTTTATTCTGAAATGCATTAACTGTCCCTTCCTCCACTACATCCCCTGGCAATGCATTCCAAGCAGACACCACTCTCTGACTAAAAAGATATTTCCTAATATCTAATCTGGACCTCTCTTTAGTCAGCTTGTAGCTATGCCCTCTTGTTATTGTGGGTGGCTGTATTTAAAAAAAACAACTTGTTATAGTCTAATTTATCCATTCCTCTGATCATCTTATAAACCTGTATTAAGTCAACACGAATTCTTCTCTATTCTAGACACTGTAGGCCAGTTTTTCTTTAGTCTTTCCTCATAATTGTAATTCTGGAATCCCACTATCATCTTTGTCGCCCTTTTTTGTATTCTTTCCAGCATGTTTATATCCCCTCTATGATAAGGACTCCACATCTGTACACAGTACTCCAATCTAGGTCTAACTAAAGCTTTATACAGTTTGACTATCACTTCCTTGCTCCTATGTTTAATATTTCTTGTTATCATACCTAACATTGCATTTGCCTTTTTCACTGCTACCTTAACTTGCTCACTCACCTTTCCTGTATGATCTATTATAACCCCTAGGTCCCTTTCCTTATCTATCTTTCTAATATTATTCTCTGCCATTCTGTAATTATGTTCCATATTAAATATATCCATGTTGATAACTGTACATTTATCTACATTAAAGTCCATTTGCCAGCTTACAGACCATTCTCGAATTTTATCTAAATGCGACTTCAATATATCCACTTCTGCTTTAGATGAGACACTACTGCATAGGTTTGTGTCATCAGCAAATTTTGCAATCATGCATGCCATATCAATGTCTAAATCATGTTCATATATCAAGAACGAAATTCGTCCAAAAACCGAGCCCTGTGGCACACCACTTTTCACTTCACACCACTCAGAGTACTCCTGATTTATGCCCACCCTCTGCCTTCTTCCCGTTAACCAATTTTCAATCCATTTGGCAACTTCCACACCTATTCCATGTGATTTTAACTTTCGAAATAATCTTTGATGAGGTACTCTATCAAAGACCTTTGCAAAATCTAAATAAATAACGTCCACTGGCTCCCCTTTATCTATCATTTTAGTAACCTCCTCCATGAATTCTAATAGATTTGTTAAGCATGATCTCCCTCTAGTAAACCCATGCTGACTATTTCTAATTAGATTAAATTTGTCTAAATTCATTACAAAGTTTTCTTTGATTATTGAATCTAACAATTTACAGACTATGCTCCTTAAACTCACCGGTCTATAATTCGCTGGATCTCATTATTTTTTCCTTTTTTGAATATAGTTCGTTGACTTTCTACTTACGCCGTTAAGCACAGTGAGAAGCCCCAGTAATATGTCCTGCGCCAAGTGCATTGCGTCGGTCATTGTGAGCCCGTATCGCTGCACAACCACTCGGCCATCTATCAACCTGCCTTGCGGCCGCCCTATTGTCCTGTAGCCAGATCTTCCAGCGCTGTAAGCCATCAATGGAAGTTCATGAGGGTGCATTCTCACGAGATGACCGAACCAGCGAACTTTGTGCCTGGATGTGTACTCTGCACAGGACTTAGTGCCGACCATACTTCGATTGTCTTCGTTTCTCATTCTGTCTTTCCTGGCAACACTGATGACCTTCATCAAACACTCTAGTTCGTAGGTCGACATTCTGCTCCTACACATCATGGACAGAGGCCATGGTTGGCACTGGTAGCACACAGTTGGCATAAATATACGTTTAATCAGCTGTTGTTTTGTTGCCAAACTAATACACATAATATATATATATATATATATATATATATATATATATATATATAATATAGTCTCGCGTGGACTGCCGGTGTCATTATGTGTATCAAGGACAAGAATAGCACCACTGCCACACAGAGAGCATGTTGTAAGAGGCGACTAGCTGTATGACATGGCATAACACCGGCCACGGTTAGGTTAGGAGCAACACAGATGGCGCCTGACAGGCTGAGGGTCTACTTTGCTCTAGTGTTTGAGCCTATCCAGATGGACTCACACATCGGTTAACCACCCTCCGTAAGCACTTGTCCCAACCAGCGAGGAATATTAAGCTTCTTGAGCCTAGCCCGCTAAGCAGGAGACCCTTCTCCCGGCTACATCCAGCGAAAACCAGAGCTGGGACATCCAAAGGGCTATTTGAAGTACAGGTTGAGTAAGAACTAAGAATATATATATATAAATAAATATATATATATATATATATATATATATATATATATATACATAATCAACGCACGCACGCACGTACGCACGAACGTACGTATGTACGTACGTATGTACGTACGTATGTATGTATGTATGTATGTATGTATATGTGTAACTTAACGTTTAACTTAACTTTTTTTATACTAGTTTAGATGACTCATAAGAGTCTATAGATAACCAGTTACATTTGCATTACCTTGTTCTAAAAGCTATGGGCATCCAATCTATTCTTAAATGCACTAATCGTCTCTGCCCCCACTACCTCCTGAATCAATGTATTCCAAGCATTCACCCCTCTCTGACTAAACAAATATTTCCTAATATCCAATCTGGACCTTTCTTTAGCTAATTTGTATCTGTGCCATCTTATTCTGGTTGGTGGTTTCATTTTGAAAAAAAAACAACTTGTTATAGACTAGTTTCCTAATTATCTTTTAAACCCGTGTATAATATGATTATTTAAGAGAAGGGATGAGGAGGGGGTGAAATAAAGAAACATAGCCATCACACGACTTAGCTTGTAGTCCTCAGCCTAAAAATATCTCGATTTCCCCAGCAATTGGAACATAGCTGTAAGAAGAAGAGGAAGAAAGAGAGTTCAAAGCCACACTTATGAGCAGGGACAGAAAGTATTCAACATGTATTTATTATGTCTTCAGTTTATTTATTTTGAAATCAACTGCCAAGCCTGCGTTGTTGGGCTCATTTTGGCTTGCAATCTGTAAAATAATGTTAAAACGGTTGTTGGACAGCAGCCAGAATGAGATTGAACAGACATGGGGAAATGACGTTAGTTTACGTTAACCCTGTCATGGCCGGATTGATTACACCTGGTTCTCTAACCACGTGATGTACATCAAGGATGGGAAAACGACCCTCTCCATAATGGCCTTACTCAAGACACTTGGTCTGGTCAAATCGGTTAGATATCATCATCATTACATGGAGCCTGAGATTCAAACACTCATCATGATTGAACTTTTCGCCTAAGCGGATTACTCTCCTAATTGCTTAGTTATATTCCTACCTACCTACCTACCGACATTCCAAGATACCTACCTACATATCTACCTACCTACCTGTCAATCTATTTACAAAGCGTGTTCAAATAAAAACCGGACCTAACTGCATCAAGGGAACATAGTACGTTGCGTATGATGACATCACTTCTGATGTAAACAGCACATACCAACCGTCAAGTTTGCAAAATATCATTATGCCATAGCCAAAATTGATGCCGCAATTTGGGTTGACCGTAGCCGACGCTTACGTTCGCCACACTTTTGTCACCATACACTGCCTGCATTATGTAATGAATGTCAACTGGTCGACATCCTTCAGCTGTTAGAAATCGAATCACCTCTCGCTGATCAACTCTGGATGGATTGCGCATCACACCCGCCATGTTGTCAACGTTCTGCTGAGGAAGCTATGAGTCGGAGAAAGACATTTTGCAAACTTGACGGTTGTAATATGCTGTTTACATCTGAAGTCACATCATCATGCGCATCGTACGTCTGTTCACTTGTTGCAGTTAGGTCCGGTTTCATATGAACACGCCTCGTACGGACTTACATACCTACCTACAAGCTGCTAAAACACAGTGCAATTGACAGCGACTAGACAAAGGGCTACTACCAAAACACAGTACAATTGACAGAGACTAGACCAAAGGGCTACTACCCAAAAACAGTTTTGTTGACACGGACAAGACCAGGGTCTAAGACCAGACACATTTGAATGTGTCAATCAGAGATCTGGACTCGGGAGATTTTGAGCTACGAAGTTTTAGTAGGGTAGATACATATTTTTAGAGTTTAAGTCCAAAGAGAACACACGTATCCTTGGGTCCCTTATACAATTTACTCGTTTCATGACGGTAAAATAATACTTTGTTTATATTTTAAACGGTGCATACTTTTAATTTTGTAAACAGGTTGTGTTATTATTAGTTGTTGTTGCTTTATGCAAGTTTTTTATTGGAGCTATAAGCACGTGCTTAGATAGAGTGAACCCGAGGAGACATGAGATAGAGTGAACCCGAGGACAGACGAAATAAAGTTACTGGAGAAGGTGAACAGCACAAAGTAGAGACGAGATAGAGTGAACCCGAGGAGACACGAGATATAGTGAACCCGAGGAGAGACAAGACAGAGTGAACCCCAGAAGAGACGAGATAGAGTGAGACCGAGGAGAGACAAAACAGAGTGAACCCGAGGAGAGACGAGACAGAGTGAACGCGAGGAGAGACGAGATAGAGTGAACCCGAGGAGACACGAGATAGAGTGAACCCGAGGAGACACGAGATAGAGTGAACCCGAGGAGAGACAAGACAGAGTGAACCCGAGGAGGGACGAGATAGAGTGAACCCGAGGAGAGACAAGACAGAGTGAACCCAAGGAGAGACGAGATAGAGTGAACCCGAGGAGAGACGAGACAGAGTGAACCCGAGGAGAGACGAGATATAGTGAACCCGAGGAGAGACGAGACAGAGTGAACCCGAGCAGACGAGATAGAATTAGTGAAGAAGGTCAACAGAATAGTCAATAAAAGGAGTTCTGCAAAACGGCTGAGACCAAGAAGGCGTAACACGGACAGATAGAACGGGCTAAGAGAGTTTCAATGAGAAGATAGGAGGGAAGATAGAAGCGACGAGCTACGATTTGTACCAATGGGAACGATTAGGCGAGAAAACAAAACAGTATGTACCAGTGTACGGAAAACGAGATGAATTGAATGTGACAGTCTCTTTCTGATTGACACTTAGACCCTTACTTTCCACAGAACTGACAGGGGGGGGGGGGGGGGGAAAGAGAGCTCCCCTAGAATATATTTTTTCCTTCCTCTTCATCTTTTTTTTTTTTTTTTCCCTTTTATTATTATTTTCATTTCCAGGAACACTATGTATTCCGTCTTGGTTAGTCTACACTCAGCAAGTTTGCGGATCATGCAAATAATGGGATGAGCAGTCGAAGATGGACTGTCTCCTTTTAGTCGCTTCCTATCACATCTATCAGTGTAGTAGTGGTCATATTCACATCTTTGCTTCACACCAGAAAATTCATTGAGCAGTTAGATCGCGTCATCCCGAAACTGGTGAGGGTATTGGGGCACACGTGAAGACATCCTCACAATACCACGCCATCCCTCTCTGTCAGCGGTCGCTACCTGTGCCTCTTCTGGTCGGAGATTGGTCCATTCTTTTATGTTGTCCTCCCACCTCTTTTTGGGACGACCTGTTCGTCGTATGCCTTGCACCTTTCTGTGCATGATCGTATTTGCAAGACCATTTGATCTCGATACGTGACAGTACCAAGCGAGTTTCCTTCTTTTGACAGTTGCCAAGAGGTCCTCAGAAGGCCCTATTGATGTTGTAATTCTTTCTCTATTTCCTCATTTGTAACTACACTTTTAGAAGTCATCGTAAACATCTAATCTCCCAGGCATGTATCATTCACTGCAGGTCAGTTGTAATTCTCAATGTCTCCCAAGCATAGAAGAATATTGACAGGACCAATGTACGCATTAATCTGATTTTCGTGCATAGTGCTAACCGTTTATATTGCCAGATTATGTAAAGCCCTGCAAGCGCAAATATTGTCTGTGCTATTATGGACAACACCTCAAATTTGAGTATTGCCACTGGACATAGATGAGAACTGGAAAAATGTTAACAAGGAAAGAAAAGCTGGGAAACTCAAGACATTTTACACAAAGAGAATTATCCAGAACAAAAGCTAGACTTACCTGGATAATTGTTGGTTTGTTCTCCTGAGGAGGCAGTGAATGCCACCTCCTGACACCTCCAACAGAGTTTCCTAGAGGTTTCTTCTGCAGACTTTCTGTAGCCAGTTGATCATTCTTTAGAAACTGTTGCCGTAGAGAACTCACGCTGGGAGCCTGAGCTTTGACATATGATGTCTGTTGACGAGGTTCTGAAGACACATCCACAGCAAATCTCTCAGTCAACGTTGACGCTGACGATGAGACATACGATGATGATGAAGAAGTTGTTGGAATGATATACCTGTCTTTCACACCTGAAGTAGGTGGATGTCTTGAAGACGTAATTGATGACGTTGCTGGCACAGCTATCGATAAAGGGACATGCTCTCTTTCTTTCCGAACAGCTTTTTCTGGTCTATGAGTTTCTGTTGGACTTTCCGAGCTGCCATTGTTTGAATATTTAGTCAGAGGAGATGGTGCCAATTTGTTCTTTTCTAGGGAATTAAAAAGCATTGGCGAGACGGGCCTATATCCTGGAATGGGACTAGAGGGCCGTAAGTCTGTTGTAACTTCTTTGGATACAGGTACAGTCATTACCTCCCTTGAATCAATTATGTCTCTTTTAGAAGACGACCAGACCGCTTGACTACCACCAGAAGACACGGTTTCAGGTTTTACTGGAACAAAATTATTGGTTTTAACGGTGTTCATGGAAGCAGATCTGTTCAGGCTGGTAATGTGAGATAAGTTTGATGTAGGATAATGTGATTGTTCAGTCAGTTTCAGTGAAGCTGTTCTGGAGATGACAGAACCTGTATGTCTGTCTGAGGAAGCAGTGGAATCTACTACTCCTTGGATTGAACTACTGTTGGCATGTGAGTGTCCTAAACTACTACCCGATCTGGGAGTAACTATTATGCTCTCTCTGAAGACACTTACGGTTTCTGGATGACTCAGGGAAGAGTCAGGTTGTCGAGATTCATCTGCTCTGCGACGAGATGTCTGGAAGTTTTCTCTAGTGATAGTGCTGGAGTTTGGGCTGAAGGTATGAGCTCGGTGTACACCATGAGATGATGCTCTCTGAAGGACTGCTGAGATTATATCTGCTGGTCGAGGTTCAGATAGTTTCTTAAAGACTCTCATCTTCGTCACTTTAGGCATAATTTTAATAATCTGTTCGTCCTTCGGAGCTGTGGTTTCTGTTGGCTGAACTGTTGAGAATAAAATTTGTTTGAATCAGGAAGTTGAAAACATAATCATATAGGAACAACTGGATAGTCCAGTAAGATAACTTTCCTAGGAAGGACGACTCTGACAACAAACAACTACTGTTTTACATGTAGACTGGCAACCGCCAAAGGTTAGGAAGGCAGGGTAACAGGCTGCAAGGTGTTGCGAGCTTGGTTTACTAACTCAACATAACAGTTTCAAATAACGCCATGCTCAATTGACAGATGGGGTGTGACTTTTTTTTTTTTTTTCACAATCTTCTATTTAAATTGACATGACCTGTTGTCTGTTTGCATGGACTATTTATTCTTTTTTTTTTAACCTACGTAGAGCAGTGGTCGGCAAACATTTTTTGTGAAGGGCCAAATTGTAAATATTTTAAGCTCAACGGGCCAAGATGCAAACAAGGCTATATATGTACTTAGTTATACTTAAATAACAAAAAAACAAACAAACATGTTTTCACAAATGTATTGAACAAAATTACTTTAATAATAATAATAATAATTAATGATAATAATATTAATAATGAAAGACATATCACCCCCATACTTACACGCATCGCAAACTCACACCGAAATATCCACACACAATGGGGACGGCAGGGCTAGTGGTTAGGTACCACAGCTCACAATCAGAAGGTGCTGGGTTCGATCCCAATTACAGCACCGGCCGTTACCTCGGGGAAGCAAACTCTTAGAAAATGCAGGAGGAAGCAGACCCTAACATAAAATACGTGCTGAAGTCAGATGCACTGGGCCGACAGTCGCAAAATAAAAACCACAGTGCAACGCACACCGCCTTGGGGATTAGAGAAATAAGGCGAATGCAAAAAAACACAAAAACAAAAACCAAAAAAAACAAATCCACACACAATAATTAAAAACAATTTCAAAAGATATTAGTTCTACCTTTCGGGTCAGCCACTTCAACAAGACACCCACACGATGTTTCAGAGACCACATTTTGAGCCAAACATTCGTAATGGCCGCTATCTTTGCTAGAAGCTGCCAATATCTCAAGCCTGGCCACTCCGCTGTTGTTCGATTGGATGAGATTATGGGATGTTATGACCAGGCATCCATCCTTCTTCCATGTGACAGATGGCGCAGGTATGCCTGTGACTTCACACTTCAGCACAATGTTATGGCTTGATACCAGCCTTACATCTTCAAGCTTGGATATAAATTGTGGTCCTTTATTTTTCACTGCAAAGAAGAAATGCAATAATTACCTAAAAATAATTAGTGTTTCTTGTTTAGCAGATAGTATCCGTCCAGAAAGGTGTTTGTCAGGATGATCCTAGAAGTATTTCACCAAGTCTCTTTTTTTTCATGCCTGGAGTCCATCATCAGTCAAAGCGATTGGACCCTCTTTGATGCTCGCAATCGCAAGCAACTTAACCACTTTCGCTTTGCAGATGACACAGTGCTCATCACAGAAACAGCCAAGGACGCCAACCAGACGGTAGCTATGCTTCACAAATAGGGAGAAAAGCGGATTTTGATATGAACAGCTCCAAGATAAAAGACATGCGTTAACTATTTCGCTACAAATGACCCAGTCATCCTCGATGACAAGAATCTGGAAGACGTAGAGGAGTATATCTACCTGGGACGCTTATTAAACATGCAGAATGACCTAAGCCCAGAACAAACAAGTCGTCGTCGTGCGGTCTGGGATGACTTTCTTTTCCATAACTAGACACTAGACCATACGCATGACCAGAGTCTGTGTGCCTCCCTATTCAACCGCACACCTCTGCCTGAAATATGTTATGCCACAGAAACATGGTCACTTCCAATAGAAATGGAGTACACACTCAGAGTGACACAAGCCTCCCTCGAGAGACATATGATTCACAACCAACGTTTTAAAGGTCTTTACAACACTGACATACGACAAATGTCATTGGTGAAGGATGCAGTTACTCACACAGACAAGGCAAATCATTGCTGGCCTGGTCACCTGCTTCGGAGAACTGATGATCATTGGAGCACAGCGACAGCAGTCTGGTACCCAGGAGACAGAAGACCGTTGGAGCACAGCGACAGCTGTCTGGTACCCAGGAGACAGAAGACCGTTGGAGCACAGTGACAGCAGTCTGGTACCCAGGAGACAAGACCGTTGGAGCACAGCGACAGCAGTCTGGTACCCAGGAGACAGAAGACCGTTGGAGCACAGTGACAGCAGTCTGGTACCCAGGAGACAGAAGACCGCTGGAGCACAGCGACAGCAGTCTGGTACCCAGGAGACAAGACCGTTGGAGCACAGTGACAGCAGTCTGGTACCCAGGAGACAGAAGACCGATGGAGCACAGCGACAGCAGTCTGGTACCCAGGAGACAGAAGACGACCACAAGGAAGACAACCTACCTGCTGGTCTGACTCCCTCGAACTCAGAAACAATATCTACAATGCTACAGACGGGAAACCTATCACCCATTGGTTGTCCACCGTGGGCCAAGACAGAAGACAATGTAAACGAAGACGGGACCCACAGCGACGTACCCGTCTCTCAGGAAGAGGTCATCAAGAAAAAATCCTGTTTCTTCTAATACCTATTGGGAAGGAAAACTAGCGACTGGCTAGGCAAAATATACTGATCAGACATGTCAGTCAGGTTCAGGCAAAATATACTGGATAAGACCTTCACCTTGGCTTCCTTGTATCCTTCCTGGAAACAGGCTGTTTTCGTAGCAGCCTGTCTAACAAGGTGAGGGATTGACGTTGTCCCCGGAGTATTGAGCGAAATGCAGATGAGGTCAAGCATAGCACAACCACATGGAGAATGCCGGTCTACCTTCATCAGCACGCTCGGGATGTGAGGAAAGCTTCTTCAACCCGTCAGTTAACGCCCTTTTCATGGCGCACAAAAGAGTAACCTACTCATTGTGGGCATTCACAAACATAATCAACAACAACAACAACAATAATAATACTATATTTTATCAATTGCCTTGTTTTTAAGGCGTAGTAAGTTGTACTGTGTTTTGCGCACCAACAGTCCAGTGCATCTGTATCCAGCATGAATTTTTTAAAGAGGGCTTACTTCCTGTAAGGGATGCAGCCTTTCGTCAATCTGAGCAAGTTATAGTTGTTAGCCGTGCCAATAACCCCTTTATCGGGCCTTGGTGCCCATAGGCTGTATTACTTATTTCTTGTAGGTTCCTTTGGAACAAAATAGCAGAATGTCTATTATCTTCAACTTTCTTGAGCCCTTGTCATGAAACTCCATGGCCTTCTTTACTACTGTGTGTTTGTTGGCCTACGCAGTGCATTGTTTTGGTTTATTGTAAGATTTGCCTTTGAGGTCTGTCCTATCCACCTTGCCTTTCTTTCTACACTACCTATTAGTGACGAGCAGAACGTGTCGGAAATCTGTCCGTCAGTGGAACTGTGCAATATAAAAAAAAAACAACAGCAGATTGTTTTTTTAACGCTTCACTCCCTTTCTGATATCCTATCCTGACTTACATCCCCTCCATCATCAGCTGGTTGATTGCTTGATTGGTTATTGATCCAGCGGCCTATGGGCTCCCGTCATTTGGCCCAATGCCATATAGTGTTATCTACAAGTGTTTGTAAGCTGTTATTTAGTTCCGTACAAAGTGTTCCATTTGTCTGGCGTCGGAGGAAGAAGCTCTTTTCTAAACGCCGGCAAGCGCTGGACATTCCAAAAGATGGTGTTTAATAGTCTCATAGGGATGTGTGCACAACCGGTACTCTGGAGTATGTTCTGGTTGGATTATGTTCAAGAGACTGTTAAGTTGTATGTGTTAAGTGCGAAGACGGAAAATGGTACTTTGGTCTCTACTTTTCAGGAGGTTGATGTTATCTTTGGAACCATCTCAACTCGATGTTTTAGATAGTCAAGATGAAGAACTCCTGTCATCTTAACTTTAAACAATATATTCCCGGTTACCTCCCCTACCGACCACAACAACTCCAAAAATTGGATAATTAGAAGCACTTGACGGAATTCATAAAGGTAGGTTGTTTATTCTTAAACAATCACATAGGGGACGGCGTGGGCTAGTGGTCAAGTGACATGGCTCACAATCAGAAGGTGCTGGGTTTGATCCCCAATCACAGCACCGGCCGTTACCATGGGGAAGCAAAGCCTTAGAAAATGCAGGAGGAGAGCAGACCCTTACATAAAATGCATGCAGAAGTCGGATGCACTGGGCGGACAGGCGCAAAATAAAAACATAGTGCAACGTACATGACCATGTCGAATAGTAAATAAGGCGAAAAGGTCTTTTTCCACGATTGATTTCAACAACCAGGTGCAGGATATGATGGGCTGTGTCATATGGTGGGCTGGGTCATATGGTGGGCTGGGTCATATGGTGGGCTGGGTCATATGGTGGGCTGAGTCATATGGTGGGCTGAGTCATATGGTGGGCTGGGTCATATGGTGGGCTGAGTCATATGGTGGGCTGAGTCATATGGTGGGCTGGGTCATATGGTCGGCTGGGTCATATGGTGGGCTGGGTTATATGGTGGGCTGGGTCATATGGTGGGCTGGGTCAAATGGTGGGCTGGGTCATATGGCGGGCTGACCACATGACCAAAGACAATGTGTCGGCGGCAGTCTATCATAGAAACGAAACTCAGTGTTGGCAACCAGATCATGACAGTGGATGCCAAAGATGTGTCTCTGACTACGCATATGGAAGACTTCAAGAGTCTTCTGGTCTCTTTGTAAGACGGTCAAAGTTTCTGAGCCATACATAAGGATTAGAACAACGCAGGCTGCAGCTTTAGTTTCCAGGCTGCTGGACAGTCTGCTAGCACCAGGCTCTGTCCAGACAATGCAAACTATTATTAAATAACCAAGGATCCTTAAAGCTAACTTGGTACCTGCCTAAATTACATCCTAGATTCTAAAAGGGGCTACAAAAACAGTTCATCACATCAACAAACCTTGTACAGTGACATTAGCATCCATGGACACCTTGCCTGCTGGGTTCTCTGCCTGACAAATGTAACGGCCTGAATCTTCAGTTCTCATAGCAAAGACTTGCAGAATCGCCACTCTACCATCGTAACATGTACTGCAAGGGAGGTAACAGTGAGAATTTGATGAACTTTCCCATGCCTAACTTTGGGGAAAATGAGATTGACAAGTAATATTCATACACCGAGCGGCAACTGAAACATAAATAAACCATATATTACAATAAAAAACTCTTGACCTGGGATAAACGCAAGCAGATACAAGTATGATTCATAAAAACAATTAAGTCTGACACCAGTCAATCATCTCACCTATGTAGTTCAAGTATTTCGGCAGTATTTTTTATGCAGACGGCAAGATCGACATGAAAATCTGGACTAGGTGTCAGATAGCATCTGCGGTGACTTATCAGCTGTCACCACTGCTTAGGCACATGAGCATTAGTTTGGCAACAAAGTAACAGCTGATAAACAATATATTTATGCCGACTCTGCGCTACCCATGCACAAACATGGCCTCTGTCCAGGGCGCGTGAGAGCATAATTTTGACATGTGAAATGAAGTGTTTAAGGAAAGTCATGGGTGTTACTAGGAAAAACAGTATACGGAACGACAATGTTTGACGTATGGGCGACACTATGTCTTGTGCCGAATATATTTCCAGGCAGGAAATAAGTTGGTTTGATCATCTCATGAGAATGAACTAAAATCAACTTCCGCTGACAGCCTAAAGAGCTGATAGATCTGGCTACAGGGCAAGGGTGAGGTCGCGATGCAGGTGGATAGATGAAAGAGTGATTGGGCAGCGACACGGGCTCACATTGACCGACGCAACGCACTTGTCGCAGGACAAAGAACTTAAGCTCCCTACGTCGCGCAACGCCACAAGTGGATAAACTACTAACTGATGTAGTATGTGTATAGCAAATTTTGAAGAGTGGCAAGGTTTCGCACCTGAGGACTGAACTAAGTAAGGTAGCTGGGAGATAGCGAACAGCCGCACAGAATGTGATCGAAGACGACTTTCCAAAACAATCGTGGATACATGCCTACACAGATGGATCAGCAACAATCTTGGATAAATCCATATACAGATGGATCAGCAAAAATTGTGGATACATGCCTACACAGATGGATCAGCAACAATCGTGGATACATGCCTTAACAGATGGATCAGCAACAATCGGGGATATATGCCTACACAGATGGACCAGCAACAATCGTGGATACATGCCTACACAGATGGATCAGCAAAAATCGTGGATATATGCTAACACAGATGGACCAGCAACAATCGTGGATACATGCCTACACAGATTGATCAGCAACAATCGTGGATACATGCCAAAACAGATTGATCAGCAACAATCGTGGATACATGCCTACACAGATGGATCAGTAACAATCGTGGATACATGCCTACACAGATGGATCAGCAACAATCGTGGATACATGCCTACACAGATGGATCAGCAAAAATCGTGGATACATGCCAACACAGATGGATCAGCAACAAATGTCAAGAATGGAGGATCTGATATATGTCCCGTATGATGAAAACTATTGTGAGCCAGGCAGTATTCCTACTCCGCAAGTGCATGTCGGTCACGAATTGTTGATGTCTAGAAGTATCCATTTGCAAAACTTTGTCTTTGGTTCGCCCCCATCATCACAACTTTGCTGGACTACATCCGCTTCCTCCTGTAGTTTCAGGCACGCCGACTTGTGAATGTATGGTACAATTAAATAGAAGTTTGTGACCTCAGCTGTTCCATTTGCCTTGTGGGATACCTGATCACAGGAAAGGGTCAGAAGAAAACCCTAAAAAAAATCTACATCCCCTTCTTCCCCCAGTCGTCTTGACTACGTCTTGCCACTGAATCGGGGTAGCTGAGGACGAGCGAGTCAGACTGACGTGCACAACGCTCCTTCACAATAATAAAATTCACACGCAAGTCACTTTGTTTTCATTACACGTTCGCTAACAGCACTGTCTACTGTGAAATTCATAATTGAAGTGCCTTTGATATTTGGTTCATGGAACATTCGCACCCTTGTGGATCGCGTGAAAAAAAACACCTCCACCTTGGTTGAAATGGGTGTCCTATTTCCTTGAACTAAGTGCAACATACAATTCAGAACTCGCATTGACTTATTTAACGTTCTTTGAACTCATATGAACTATGAACGCTGACAAAGTGGTCCTCATCCATTGTGCTGAATGAACAACACATTTCCACAGGTAAATCCTGTCCCAACGATACAGCTGGATTACAAGTCATCTTCACAGAACCACAATTTGTACCGCAAGTTCTCAAGGGAGGAAAACTCTCGCAATTTAGGACTGAACTAAGCAAGTAGCTGCCAGAAAGTGAACAACATTTCAGTGGCTTTCATCCCATTGCGAGAAGACATCTATGCATGCAAAAAGGTATGGCGATTGAACGAGCAGACATTGAAATCACATTCTATACAGACTGTTAGAAGAGAAGAGGACCAAACAAACGACTCATTCCCTTGACTTGCAGGAGTAAGTCAACATTTTTTGCCTCGAGACAAGGCATAACAGATTTAACATACACATGTACAAGCTCCAACTGTCTGCTTCATCACTGTGTACGTGCAGACTCAGAGAACAAGCTGCTGAGCATGTATTACAGGACTGTCCACTGTAGGGCCAGTTAAGGAAACTGACTGACAAATAATATCCAGCTCACTCAAAAGTGTGCGGAGCTAAACATAATCTTCAAACTGGAACTTGTCTGATGGTGAAAACATCACTGAAACTAGTCTGATGGTGAAAACATCACTGGAACTAGTCTGATGGTGAAAACATCACTGGAACTAGTCTGATGGTGAAAACATCACTGGAACTAGTCTGATGGTGAAAACATCACTGGAACTAGTCTGATGGTGAAAACATCACTGAAACTAGTCTGATGGTGAAAACATCACTGAAACTAGTCTGATGGTGAAAACATCACTGGAACTAGTCTGATGGTGAAAACATCACTGGAACTAGTCTGATGGTGAAAACATCACTGGAACTAGTCTGATGGTGAAAGCATCACTGAAACTAGTCTGATGGTGAAAACATCACTGAAACTAGTCTGATGGTGAAAACATCACTGGAACTTGTCTGATGGTGAAAACATTACTAGGAACTTGTCTGATGGTGAAAACATCACTGGAATTCGGCTGATGGTGACAACATCACTGGAACTAGTCTGATGGTGAAAACATTACTGGAACTTGTCTGATGGTCGAAACATCACGGAAACTCGTCTAATGGAGAAAACATCACGGAAACTTGTCTGATGGTCTAAACATCACGTAAACTCGTCTGATGGTCTAAACATCACGGAAACTCGTCTGATGGTCAAAACATCACGGGAACTCGTATGTTTATTTAAACATCACCGGAATTCGTCTGTTTATTTAAACGTCACCAGAACTCGTTTGTTTATTTAAACATCACGGGAACTCGTCTGATGGTGAAAACATCACGGGAACTCGTATGTTTATTTAAACATCACGGGAACTCGTCTGTTTATTTAAACATAACGGGAACTCTTCTGATGGTGAAAACATCACGGGAACTCGTCTGTTTATTTAAACATCACGGGAACTCGTATGTCTATTTAAACATCACGGGAACTCGTATGTTTATTTAAACATCACCGAAACTCGTCTGTTTATTTAAACAACACGGGAACTCGTCTGTTTATTTAAACATCACATGAACTCGTATGTTTATTTAAACATCACGGTAACTCGTATGTTTATTTAAATATCACCGAAACTCGTATGTTTATTTAAACATCATCGAAACTCGTCTGTTTATTTAAACATAACGGGAACTCGTCTGTTTATTTAAACATCACGGGAACTCGTATGTTTATTTGAACATCACGGGAACTCGTCTGTTTATTTTAACATCACGGAAACTCGTCTGATGGTCTAAACATCACGAGAACTCGTCTGTTTATTTAAACATCACCGAAACTCGTCTGATGGTCTAAACATCACGGAAACTCGTCTGATAGTCTAAACATCACGGGAACTCGTCTGTTTATTTAAACATCACGGGAACTCGTATGTTTATTTAAACATCTCCGAAACTCGTCTGATGGTCTAAACATCACGGAAACTCGTCTGATTGTGCAAATATGAAAGATGCGATCACAAGAGGCAGAAGAAGAGACACATCTTAAAGAAAGCAGAAGAGGCCCAGACTGCCCTGGCTTCTTTATTTTTCACTTTCGGTGATGTAGGAACATAATTCTTGGACGGTCACCTACCAACGATTCCGATTTCAGACCATCTTTTTGGGCCTCATTCTCGAAACTCATGTAGTCGGCGTTTCTCGTTCACGTATGTTCGTACGGTACTTTCTATCCATCAATCTCGTTTTCTTCATTTGTGGGTTCCAAATCAGAGTACCTGTTTGCTTATATTGTGTACCTCTTTCTGACCGCGTGACTTGTCAACAATCTTCACTTTTATCTATTCATCTTTTTTTTTTCTTCTTCTTTTTCTTGTTTCATATTTATCTTCTTTGTTCATCCTGCAAACAATATTTTACTGCACTGTGTCGAAGGTTACAGCGAAGCTGCGACATCTGCGTACTTTAATCCGGGACACCCGGTTTAAACAGAGAGAATGTGAGGACCTAGGTTTTCCCTCCCAATTCACTCAAACTGCCTGCACGGATAGAACCTATTTCCTGTGCCGTAGTTGGGGGAAAGCGAGGTCTAGGCTGGACGTTCCGCTAGAGTTTCCATGCCAATGACCTGTCCTACATTATTGTGTCCCTAGCAGCACCTTCGTTATGTTTCTTATAGGTTTCCCTGTTTCTTACAGAGCCTGCTATGGGGCGTGACCGAGAACCCGGCGTTATAGCTGGGCGGGCAGATTAAACTTATTAGCCTTGGTTAGCAGCCAATCTAAGAGAAGGTAAACTCTGCCTTACTTGGCAGCCAATCTAAGAGAAGGTAAACTTTGCCTTACTTGGCAGCCAATCTAAGAGAAGGTAAACTCTGCCTTACTTGGCAGCCAATCTAAGAGAAGGTAAACTCTGCCTTACTTGGCAGCCAATCTAAGATAAAGTAAACTCTGCCTTACTTGGCAGCCAATCTAAGAGAAGATAAACTCTGCCTTACTTGGCAGCCAATCTAAGAGAAGGTAAACGCTGACTCTAAACCATGGTAGACGAGACTCGTTAGCCTGTTCAGGCAGTTCGCCTAGGAGAGGAAGAACTCTGATTTTAAACCCACAACTGTTACGAAGTGCTGGCTAGTCCTGGGACAATGAGAGTATCATCGTATGTCTCGAGTAACTATCATCTGCGGGCAACGACGCCACTGTCTTGTGGATACATCGGGAGAGTGTGAGGCTACGGGAGTAAACCCAGACAGAAAATTCAAAGTGGTAGCACCTAAGGCGGATGGTTTCAAAATTGCGAATTCATTCCGGCAGCTTCTGCGGCAGAGCTGGTGCCAAATTGTTATGCTCTGCATTCCTATAGATTACACCAGTGAGACCGAGAGGAGGATCCTGCAGTTTGGGCAGCTACAAGTTTTCGTATTCAGCGCCCAGGCTTGCGCCCTGGGGAGGCTACTCACAGGATGTCACGCGCATGGTCTACATAGACAGAGAATCCTATGATGATGATGTAGAGGCGAAATAGTGTCTTAGACAACTCTTACATAACCCTGACATAAACAGTCAGTTATCAGTCCCTGACTACTGTCACTGTATCTTTCGCCTCTCTCCATTATCTGTCTAACACCTCAGAAACAGAAAGGCAAAAAGAAAACTTCAGATTAGGTGGCAAGGGTAGGAGTGTGAACACTGCACGGCACCGAAATATCTTCGTGTAAAGTTGGACTGCACACTGTACTACATGCCACACTGTCAGGAAACAAAGCGTAAGGTACACGCAAGAAATAACATCATCCGAGAACTGGCCTGCAGAACATGGGTAGCAAATCAGTTCTTCGGAAATCTGCACTTGTCCTGTGTTTTTCCGAAGCTGAATATGCTGCGCCAGTCTGGAAAAATTAGAAAAACTAGTTGACACAGCAATAAATGAGGAGCGTCGGAGAGTGTCAGGGTGTCTGAAACCCACCTCTGTCGATCGAATTTACCCCATTATTGGCATAGGGCCACCCGATATTCGAAGACGCGTCGCAGCAGAAATCAAACACAAAAATCAGGAGCATAGCCCAAGACATCCAATGTTTGGACATCAGCTTCAGAGCACAAGACTCAAATCCAGAAATCCATACACAGATTCCTAAAAATCAACAACGCCGATACAGACAACCCCTGAAAGTCGCCGTATCGAGAGACGGCACGAATTGATGCAGGCCCTAGAGACGAAACTTCGAGATGAACCTGCCCCCGGACATCATCTACCATAGACAACATGGAAGTGGCTGAACAGACTCCGAACTGGTGTATTACGGTATGGGATGAATATTAAGAGATGGGGATACACAGATGATGACACACAATGACCTGCCCCAACCTCCAGGAAACATGCAATAGGTGAGACATGCTGAGGCAAGTGACAGAGCAATCCATGCGCTAGATACTGGATGACGTAGTGCTCGGACAAGGACAGAAAGAAAATAACGTTATTAGTGTGAATGTAATACTACTAGTAAGTTGTCATGTAATAGAGCCTTCATGTACTACTACTAGTAACTTGTCATGTAATAGAGCCTTCATGTAATACTACTAATAACTTGTCAAGTAATAGAGCCTTCATGTAATACTACTAGTAACTTGTCATGTACCAGAGCCTTCATGTAATAGAGCCTTCATATAATAGAGCCTTCATGTAATACTACTAGTAACTTGTCATGTACCAGAGCCTTCATGTAATAGAGTCTTCATGTAATAGAGCCTTCATGTAATACTACTAGTAACTTGTCATGTACCAGAGCCTTCATGTATTAGAGCCTTCATGTAAAAGAGCTTTCATGTAATACTACTAGTAACTTGTCATGTACCAGAGCCTTCATGTAATACAGCCTTCATGTAATAGAACCTTCATGTAATAGAGCCTTCATGTAATAGAGCCTTCATGTAATAGAGCCTTCATGTAACACTACTAGTAACGTGTCATGTAATAGAGCCTTCATGTAATACTTTTAGTAACATGTCATGTAATAGAGCCTTCATGTAATAGATTCTTCATGTAAGAATACTTTCATAAACTCATCTAAAACCCAATCTCACTTTCCCGGAAAAATGTCACCCACCATTTTGGGAGCTGATGAACGTCATCAAACTTGTCTTTCAGTCTCCATTTCCATTACCGGGCGGGTGGACTGAGAGGGGGGAAGGGTGGCAGGTAGGGTGATGTTAAGGGAGTGATGATTTACATGAATAAGTGAGGAATAACGGTCGTACTTTCCCCCTAAATTTCTAGTGGTGCCCAGTTCTACGTCCATGTTGACATTATAGTCTCTTAACAACAAGAATTGAAGGATGGCAGTAGGCTTATTCTTCCCTCCCAAGTACCAGTCCTAGTGTCCATACAGGAATAATTGTGATACACCTAGAGAAATAATGCTGCTGTATTTAGTTGAAACATGTCTTAATTCAATACATAGAGACATACCTGAATGCCAAATTAGGTCTGAACGCTTTGCCATCCTTGAGCCAGGAAATGCTTGGTTCAGGGGACCCGATGACGTCACATTCTAACGTGAGTGTCTCTCCGTAACTGAGCGTTCTATTGGGCAGCTTGTTCAGAAACATTGGTACTACGGTAGTTTCCAGGTCACATTCTAGAAAGGTATAGTTTTGGTTTAGTTCATGCACGGGAACTTTCTGAAAAGGTATAGTTTTGGCTAAGTACATGTAGGGAAGGCAGCTTGGTCAGAAATATTGGTACTACCGTAGTTTAAAGGTCACATTCTGGTAAGGTAAAGTTTTGGTTTAGTACATGTACGGAAACATTCAATAAAGGTATCGTTTTGGTTTAGTACATGTAGGGGAGGCAGCTTGGTTAGAAACATTGGTACTACGGTAGTTTCCAGGTCACATTCTGGTAAGGTATAGTTTTGGTTTAATACATGCGCGGGAACATTCTGGAAAGGTATAGTTTTGGTTTAGTACATGTAGGGGAGGCAGCTTGGTCAGAAACTTTGGTACTACGGTAGTTTCCAGGTCACATTCTGGTAAGGTATAGTTTTGGTTTAGTAAATGTACGGAACATTCTGGTAAGGTATAGTTTAGGTTTAGCACATGAACTGGAACATTCTCGAAAGGTATAGTTTTGGTTTAATACATGCAAGGGAACATTTTGGAAAGGTATACTTTTGGTTTAGTAAATGTACGGGAACATTCTGGAAAGGTATAGTTTTGGTTTAGCACATGTACCGGAACATTCTGGAAAAGTATAGTTTTGGTTTAGTATACGTACGGGAACATTCTGGAAAAGTTTAGTTTTGGTTTAGTACATGTACGCGATCATTTTTGAAAGGTATAATTTTGATTTAGTACATGTACGGGAACATTCTGGAAAGGTATAGTTTTGGTTTAGTACATGCACGGGAACATTCTGAAAAGGGTATATGCCACGCTGACTCCATGACTGAAAGACGACAGGTCCACACTGGTTCAACTTATAGTGATACTTAACATCTTTATACTGGTTAAGAAGGCTTTGATTTGCCGACGATGGATGTGTCGGACCGAAAGGTTCAAATATAGCAGTCCAAGCTGTAAACTAGCGACACAACGCAATCTGTTCTCCGGACTACATTCTACTACTTGCAAAGCCCTGTTCATGGCTTGGTAGCGGGAGATTGAGAACGAACGCAGAAGAAGAAGAAGAAAATGTAGAAGAAAAAAAAAGAAGACTGTAGAGTCTGTATACTTCTTCTTCTTCTTCATCGTGCGCAGTCAGACATCAACCTTAATTTTTTTCGAAAAAAGCAGCCGTCATCCTGAGGCTGTCGACACTGCCATAGAGCTTGTCTAGTGTTGCCACTGGTGATGGCCACATCTGCTTTCTCTGATCCTCGTATGTCGGGCAGTTTTGCAGCAAATGCTCAGCGGTCATTTTACCGGTACCACACGGGCATTCGTCAGTGCCACCTATCTTCAATTTGTTGAATAGGTGGTACTTCAGTCTATTGTGGCCAGTGCGAAGTCTGAAGACCACGACCTGCTCTCTTCTGTTTAACTGGTAATAGGCATCGTTTTTTGTGTAGCCAGTATGAGTCTGTATACAACCGGAGTCTTTTACATTGACTTGTTATAAAAACTTTGCGCATCCAATCTAGTCTTGAGTATATTAATTAGCCTTGCCTTCACCATTTCCTATGACAATACATTCCAAGCATTCACCACTCTCTGACTAAAAGAACATTTCCTTATATCTAATCTGGACCTTTCTTTAATTATTTTGTAGCTGTGCCCTTTTGTTCTTGTAGGCTGTTGCATTTTGAAGAAAAAAACAACTTGTTGTCTAGTTGAATACTTCACACATATCTTACCGTTTACATTGAGCGTGCAAGTTGACCTCTGCTCCCCAGCATCATTCTTGGCAACACAAGTGTACTCTCCAAAATCATCCAAAGTCAGTTCCCCAATCTCCAGCCGAGCTTCGTGCCCATCGAAGGTCTGTTTGAAGTCTGCGGAATTCTTTTGTAAAGTTCCATTCTTGTGCCATTCAACGCTGACAGCTTCAGAAATAAGGCAAGACAAAATGGTCGAGTGACCTTCCGTGACTGTGATATCATCGAGGACCTTCTCAAATACAGGGACATTCTTGAGTTGAGGACCTAATGCTGGACGTTTGGATAACGTAAAAGTATTAATATTGGCATTACATGACAAGATCACATGATAAACCGTCATAAATAGTATTCAGTCTTGCTGTAAATACGCTAACTAGTATTGGGGCAAATCCAGGCTTCCTGTAAATACGCTAACTACAGTAGTTGGAACATATTCAGGCTTCCTGTAAATGCGCTAACTACAGTAGAGGTTTAGCTGAAGCATATCCAGGCTCCCTGTAAATACGATAACTACAGTATTTGGAGCATATCCAGACTTCCTGCAAGTACGCTAACTACAGTAGAGGTTCAGCTGGAGCAGCATCACTGTGCAGCGCTTCGTGCCGTATCGTATTGATCATCATAATGATCATCACAACGTATCTAGTCACTCCAGGGGACGGAGTATAGGACCAGCACTACGATTGGTTCAGAGAATCTTAATCTCATTCTCAAATGTTTCGGAGTTGAGGCTGATGCTGAGGCGCCGGCCGTTACCCCGGGGAAGCAAACCCTTAGAAAATGCAGAAGGAAGCAGACCCTTACATAAAATGCATGCCGAAGTCGAATGCACTGGGCTGACAGGCGCAAAATAAAAACCATAGTCCAACGCACACCGTCTTGGGAATAGAGAAACAAAGGGAACGCAAAAATACAACAAAACAAAAAACGAAACATTACATGACGCTCAATTCAATACTGACAGTTGTGTAAGACTGTGGTTTTGGGCGCACAGTAATTTACGTTTAATGGTTTTGATTGGCTGTTTCTTCCCTCGTCAGTTTCACCTCAACCAACCTTAACTTGCATTGCCTTGAAAAGTTCACAAATTTACATTTCACACACATCAGAAGTAAGTGAAGCACACAAAGAACACATGCCGTGACTCAAAAAACGATTCAAAAGAACTCTTTATGATTTATTTGGGATACATTTAATTCCGCTGGTAGTTTTTTTTTTTCTTTGATCACAGACATCATTAAGTTCATATTTGATAGCCCACAAGATTCATGAAAATTTGAGAACGTCCTCGCCAGCTCGATAAAATCAGGGAGAGGGTCGGATGTCGCCCTCAGGCTACAGCTTGCACATTGTTGTATCATATAAGTTGTATCATATAAGTTGTATCATATAAGTTGTATCATTGTGCACATGAGTTACAGCTTCATGTATTTTCTGTATGTACTTACACTTGTCAAAAATATAAATCAATGCTGAGATGACATTTTATTAGTTCATATTAACAGTTATAACAAAAAGTCTAGCCTTGGACTATAATGCTGATGTTGATATAATGAATAGGACATCTGTTTAATAAGATAGTGGTAATTCAAGAGTTTACAGAACTGATGTTAATATAATTTTTAAGAAATTCGTTTTCTTCAAGAGTTTACAAAACTATGTTAAAACGCTGGATAAGTTATTGTACCTTTCCCCAGGTGGTTTGTTAAGAGCAGCTATAGATGGCCCCTAACTGGCTAAGGGTCTACTTAGCTCTAGTGTTTGAGTCTATTCAGATGGATTTGCACATCAGTTAAACCACTATCCAAAAAAACTGGTTGTACAGACTCTGTGGAGTCTTCTAAACCAGTATAAAGATGTTAAGTTAAGGTATTCGTCCTGATATCGCCCTAAGAACTACACATGCGGACCAGTACGTCCTGATGTCTCCCAAACAATTACACACGCGGGCCAGTACGTCCTGATATCGCCAAAACAGCTACACACTGACCAGTACGTCCTGATATCGCCCAAACAACTACACACACGGGCCAGAACGTTCTGATATCGCCCAAACAACTACACACACGGGCCAGTACGTCCTGATATCGCCCAAACAACTACACACTGACCAGTACGTCCTGATATCGCCGAAACAACTACACACACGGGCCAGTACGTCCTGATATCGCCCAAACAACTACACACACGGGCCAGTACGTCCTGATATCGCCCAAACAACTACACACACTGGTCAGTACGTCCTGATATCGCCCAAAGAACTACACACAAGAGCCAGTACGTCCTGATATCGCTCAAACAACTTCAGTCTGTCTTGTCTGGAAAGGGCATACCTTTGCCAGTAGAATACAGAAAGGCAAACCTTTAATACAACCACCACCAACAACAACAACAAAAGACTAAAAAAATCAGTTGACAGCATTACAAGACGGCCTCTGTTCTTGAACCCTCAAGCGAAAAGAATTAGAAGTAGACCAAAACAGACATTGGGAGAGAACTGGAGACAAACATACAAGAAAAAGTGAAAACGTGGAAGGAGGTGGAACGGAAGGGACAAGACAAGGTGAACCACATTGAATGTGTTCAAGATCTATGCTCCACCTGGAGATGAAAGGTTTTGATTGATTGACTGATCGATCGATTGATTGATCGATTGATTGATTGATCGATTGATTGATCGATTGATTGATCGATTGATTATAGTTTCTACACAATGTGATAGCCAGTCCCGATTTCAATCTTCTTTTATTCGACTCTTGCGACATGCCAGACATGTTACAGTCTCTCTATTCTCATCTCTCCTCTCATGCACAAGTAAAGCACTGGCGAACTCTAGAAATAATCCCGCATCTATGACAAAGAATAAAATATTGACCATTTCGTTTTCCTATGGTTCAGATGAAGAAAAAGATTATTTCTGGAGGTACTGTCTCGCTGTCTCGGCTTTCTCTAATTTAATCTCCAGCAAAACAAGTTTGTGTAAGGAAAGACAATTTGTTACACGTACAATCCTTTGACAAACTGAGAATGATTCAAATTAAACTTTGTCAGATCTCCATTAAACCAAGTGTTTCTCACAATGCCTTAGTTAGCGCGATATTTGTTTAACGGATTTCCTTTTACGTCTACGTGTGTGTTTTACGGGGTCGGGAATAAATACTGCAGTGTTTTAATATCCGGTCTTTTAAGTTTGCAGTTTTCAATGGTAGTGCTCAAGTTTTGGCATTGACCCAAATAAGCTAACATTGAGTCATTTGTTTTACCTAACAATCACGTTCTTTTTTCAATCTATCTAACTTTGACTTATGTTTTGTTATTTTCTTCAGATTCGACTTCCCTTTACTCCTGGCTCCAAAGAAAATATTCTACATCGAGCTAGAGTCAGGCATGGCCGTCTGTATCTGGAGTAGGTAATGTGTCAGGCAAGGAAGCACGCCGTGGCCAAATAGGAGTTTCAGGGACACTATGAAAACAACAATGAAGAACATAACACATATGGAGCAGCCAAGAATCATGGAAGCTGCGCGGAGCAGAAGGGCCAAACGAAAGGCAAGAGACGAGTTGTCTCCGTCTGACGGTCACACAGTGTTTCTCTGCCCTCAATGTGACAGATACTTTCAGGCTACCCAAGCCGGTCGGGCGGGTCACTAGAGAGGCACTATACTACGTTTGGCAGCAGCCACGCTGTTGGTGCTCAAGAGTCCAGGAATACAGACTCACCGGAAAGAAAAACTCTACACAAAGTACAATCAGGTGGAACTCGAGAACCTGGTTGAACAGGACTCCAAAGAGTACTACCCCTTAACATAAAATACACATCGATGTCTTGGAGCAAAGTTGGGCACAAGCAAAGGTTAGGGAAGGTCACCCAGGACAAAGAAGGCAGAAAGCAGATACACTTAGCCAGAGAGCGTCAAACAATGTACAACGTATCTCATGATATCATGCAGAGCAGAACACATGATTGTAGATATGACTCGAAAAGACGACAACTACTTTAACTTAGCTAGAGAAGAGCAAGTCATCATCTTCAAACTGAGAACTAGGCATAACAGACTCAAGGGCCATCTTTACAACAATATGAGGATTGGGACAGATGACAGTTGCCCATGTGGGGAGCATACCATGACCGTGGAAAACATCCTACAATGCTGCACGCTCACGCAGGAAAATAGAACCATATTGGCCTCGTGAGGCAGATATGAGACAAAATCTGTATGGAGATGAAACAGTCTTACAAACAACAGTGTCCTTTGTAAGGGAAACCGGAACCTTGATCTAAGGATGAACGAAGAACAATACGATATGACTCTCTGCATGTAAATATCCGACAGATCAGAAGTGTGCCAGGCGCTACGTCTGGAAGGATGCCCACCTCAAGCTATAGACTCAGTTCGACAGCAACACATGTACTGCCCGTTTGCCCCAACACATGCACTTCCCAATTGCTCCCAACACATGTACTTCCCAATTGCTCCCAACACATGTACTTCCCAATTGCTCCCAACACATGTACTGCCCGTTTGCCCCAACACATGTACTTCCCAATTGCTCCCAACACATGTACTTCCCAATTGCTCCCAACACATGTACTTCCCAATTGCTCCCTGCACATGTACTTCCCGCTTGCTCCCAACAGATGTACTTCCCGATTGCCCCCAGCACGCCGATTTGAAAAGGATGTAGCCAACGCCCACTCCCCTCGACGAGAAACTACAGCGGTATTGAGATCCTGAAAGAGAGACCAAGATGCAGCAGTGAACGAGCTGACAGCATCTAGCAACTCATAGGTGGCTGTAAGCATACGGCTCAGTGAGAATAGCTGACAACGACTCTATTCCGCCTCCACGTGCCTGGAAACTGGCTGCATCTTTCAGTAGTGTAGTCATGTGATACGGCTCACAACCCGACGGTGCTGGATACGATCCCCATCATAGCACCGGCCGATACCCCATGGGAAGCAGACCCTTACATAAAATGCATGCTGAAGTCGGATGCACTGGGTTGACAGGCGCAAAATAAAAAACCGCAGTGCAACCCACACCGCCTTGGGGAATAGAGAAATAAGGCGAACGCAAAAAAGAAAAAAAAAATTTTAAAAAAAAATTTAAAAAAAAAAAAAAAATTAAAAAAAAAAAAAATTGAAAATACAATTCAAGAACATGAAAAGGATTCTCTGCAATGACCGATTTTACAACCTAACGCAAAGAGCGAAGCGTAACATCAGGTTCAGGTGAAAAATATTGATCAAGTCCATCAACTTACGTCCGTGTCGAGATGTCTGTCTGGAAACAGGCTGTGTCACAGCAGTCTGGTCAGCGAGGTGGGAATTGACACTGTAATCTCCAAAGTGGCGAGCTCTCTGAATAGCCCCGCATTTTACTACAGCCTTTAGGACATAGGTTCACCTTTATATGTGCGTTGTAGAATGTAAGAGCAACTGTAACCTGTCCCCACAGATACGTTGTCAAGGGTTAAATCAACTCAGTATGAGGGGTTTCTACATGAACAAACAGTAACAGCAACACTGACCTAATGATCACGATTTCTTTTTAAATGGTTACAAAATTTACTGTCTAACTGGTTTCAATAAATGTTGGGCCATCCTCATGAACTCCACACAGAAAGATTCTAGCTGCTTTGGCAACTTCTTTCTCAGAAAGTTTTTTTTTTTAACCTCTTAGTTCATCACACTATTCTCATTCCTTGTGTGTTCGTTCCAGTCCAGAGAATGGCTGGTCATTATAATATTTTTCTGTCTGAACGATACGAACATGATCTGTCTTCTCCAATTTCCCTCTGTTTTGGTTAATGTCGTGTTCCTTGCTGCAGATCTGTATTGCTTGATGCATTCTGTGTTCCTCTAAGCAGATATGTTTTCTTTGCTGCAGTTCTGTGTTCCTTTCAGCAAATATGTTTTCCTTTGCTGCAGATCTGTGTTCCTCTCAGAAAATGTTTTTGTTGCTGCAGATCTGTGTTCCTTGCTGTAGACCTTAGTTCCTTGCTGTGGATCTGCGTTCCTCTCAGCAAATGTGGTTTTCGTGCTACATATATGTGTTGTTCTCAGCAAATACGAGGCGTGTTCAAATGAAACCGGACCTAACTGCAACAAGTGAACATACGTACGATGTGTATGATGAAGTTACTTCTGGTATATACAGCACATACCAGCCGTCGAGTTTGCAAAATTTAATTATCCTCGACTCATAGTTTCCTCAGAAGACCGTTGGAAACATGGTGGGTGTGGAACAGAATTCGTCTAGAGTTGATTAGCGAGCGGTGATTCGGTTTCTAACAATAAAAGGATGCCGGCTGAGGTGTGTTCACCTGCCACTATGCGCAAAAGAAACGAATTACCCTCCTCTTCGTATCGCAGAAAGTGGTTGTTCAAACCCCATCCCACGAGGTATTCATTGTGGTGATTTGTCAACAACCAGGTACCCATTGTGAACACTTGCGATATTTCAATTTCTTGCTAACCACCATTTCAAGTGTCCCTAGCGGCACAGCGGATTCCTCTGCTAGCGAACGTAAGCTCCGGCGACGGTCCACCCGAATTGCTGCATCAATTTTGGCGATGGCATCTTCTAATGCAACAATATGCGTCTAAGCTGGTCTCGGAAGATCTTTCGTTAACTCACGTCCTTTTTTAAACATCGTTGTCCAGTTTTTCACTGGTTTCTTCGACACACTTTTCTCACCATACACAGCCTGCATTCTGCCATGAATGTCAACTGGTCGACATCCTACAGCTGTTAGAAACCGAATTACCGCTCGCTGATCAACTCTGTACGGATTCCGTATCACACCCGCCTTGTTTTAAATGGTCTGCTGAGGAAACTATGAGTCGGAGGACAATGACATTTTGCAAACTTAACCGTTGGTATGTTCTCTATACACCAGACGTGGCGTCACCATACTCATCGTACGTATATTGACTTGGTGGTGTTAGGTCCGGTTTTATCTGAACACGCCTCGTGTGTTTTCAGTTGCTGCAGATCTGTGTTCCTTGCCGCAGATATTTGTTCCTTGCTGCAGATCTGTGTTCATTGCTGCAGATCTTTGTTTCTTGCGGCAGATCTGTGTTCATTTCTGCAGATCTTTGTTTCTTGCTGCAGATCTGTGTTCATTTCTGCAGATCTTTGTTTATTGCTGCAGATCTGTGTTCCTTGCTGCAGATATGTGTTCCTTGCTGCAGATCTGTGCTCATTGCTGCAGATCTTTGTTTCTTGCTGCAGATTTGTGTTCCTTGCTGCAGATATATATTCCTCTCAGCAAATATGTTTTCTTTGCTGCAGATCTGTTTTCCTTTCAGAAAATACGTTTTCCTTGCTGCACATCTTCGTTCCTTGCTGAAGATATGTGTTCGTCTCAGCAAATATGTGTCCCTTGCTTCAAGATATATGTTCCTTGCTGCCATATCGATGTTCACACGTTACAAGTCAGGCGATAAATAATTATAGCAGCACAATACAACTTGGTGGTCTATACATGAATGAGACGCACCTCGCCAGGGAAAAAAAAAGCCACCACGAACAAAGAAGAAAGGTAAAGAAGAGACGTCATGCACGCTCCCAGGTGACGGAATGTACAAAAACACACAATCTCTGCATGGCATGACACTCAGACTGAAGCATGGAATTTCACCGGTTCTGGGCATTACGGTAACAACACACCCCAGACACACGGTTTTAGGGGGCTTTAGCTATTAGAATAAATGAGTAAATTCCTAGACAAACCTACAAGTAGACGGGAGAATATCTTAGAGGCACGCGTGGCTGACACTGACGTTAAACTATACAAATATGTAATATGGCCTCCCGCTGATTTAAGTCAATCTTCGCAAGCCCTATAATCCTTGAGGGACACTTGTAAAAATGTGCAGTTTTTAGTAAACTACTGCAACAGATCCACTGTTCTTCTTCTTCTTCTTCTTTTTCTTCGTTCGTTCGTTCTCAATCTCCCACTACCAAACCCTGAAAGGGTAAGCAGCAGAATGTAGTCCAGAGAACGGAATGCGTTGTGTCGTAGTTTACAACTTGGCCGCGATATTTGCACCTTTCGGTCCAACACATCCGACTTCAGCAAGCACTTTTTGAGTACCGGGTTAGCATTCCCTCTTCGATCCCTTCTTCTTAGCCAGTCTGCCCTGCTGCAGCCTGTTATCCAGGATCACCGCGTGGAGGTGTTGAAGGGTCTTGGCAGCTTTGGTGCGCTGGCCCTGATGCTAGCAGTCAGCTAAGGGTCGCTGACCACTGCAGCTCATGCGCTGCTCAGCATCTAGATCCCAGATCCACTGTTCTTCTTCTTCTTCTTCTTCATCGTACGCTGTTTACAGCGATATTTACGTTGCACTATTTTATTTTGTTAAGCCTGTGGTTCAGTGCATCCGATTTCAACAGGCGTTTCTGTAGGGTTGCCCTCCTTAGCCTTTGGCTGTCCCCAGCCTAACTGCAAGGCAGCAGTTGTTTTTGGTCAGAGTTGTCTCTCTTAGGAAGTTGTCTTGCGGGACTATCGAGTCTTCCATACTCGTGTCTATAGGGTTTGGCAATGATATGATGGATTATGTACTAGTTTGTACTTTCCCGGAAGAGAGGCAGTCCAGTGTGACTTTGTCCCAGGATCGTCACGTCCTGCCAGAAACGTAGCATATGCATATGAGTGAGGTGTATCTTTGCTCCCTTTATTTTCTCGGCTCATCTGCAGTGATGGTACGCCTACCATTCCCCGCCACCCGGGAGATTGTCACAATAGGGCAGGAGGTGCAATGTCCGCTGGACTGCATCTCTTCTGCGTTCATTGGGATGACTGATAGCAGACAGAGGCAAAGAGCGAGGCAGGAGTGCATTTTACCAGGTGCATTTCTGCGGCTCGACCGGGCCTGGCTGAGACGCAAGCCCCAGCCATGTCGTAGCCTCCCATCACAGCGGTGCTGACGGGATTCTGGCTTAGAGGCGTTCGGCCGTAGTCTCTCAGATGGTAGCTTATCAGCCAAGCACGTGGACCAAATGTCAGGGACCTGTGATTCCTCTCGAAATAGTGCATTTGACCAGGGGACAAGCCTGGTCATTGCACGGAGATGTTGTTCGCCTGGTGTGTGGACATATCTCATGGTCAAGGGTTGAGTCTCAGCAGTTCGCAGTGAGGTAGCTGATCTACTGCTTAGGGCATCCCGACCGAGAACTAAGTCTTCTACAGATGGTTTCATACCTCATCGCCGTATGGGGTGAATATCGAGCAGCTTCCCGCCCGCTTTGATCGGCGGACGGCAGAGACCTCATTCTGCGGCTCGACCGGGCGGGGCTGGAGCGGGAGCCCCAGGTCCCCACCATGTCGAAGCCTCCCTTTGCAATCGTGCTGAGCTTTTAGGCGGGATTTTGGCTTAGAGGCGTACGGCCATAATCCCTCACCTTGTAGCCTCGCGCCGTTGGCTTATCAGCCTAGTACGTGAAGATCCACAGTTCAATATGCGTTATTGTAATCAGTAGATTTGTAAATATCAATAAATCAACATTTTGTCAGCTTTCTGTGGAGCATATGCATTCAATAAACGCGCGTGATGTCATCAAATGTTGACCTACTCATGTCTATCAAGTTTTTGTAATTTGAAGTTTATACATGATTTGCTAGCCAGCTCCATGTGCAACCTTCCTTAGTCGCATCTTATGATATGACTGAAAGGTTACAGTGTTACTATTCTTTGTTCCCCTTTTCGTCGTGACCCGGTAACACCCAATACAGAATAGTAAGTAGTCAAGAAACCGTTTGTTAGTTGTCCGTTGTATGCGATGATACGACATCATTAGACGGATTTAGCTTGATGATATAGCTTGCGCTATATTTAGATTATAGTGAGCAAGCTACGCTGGTCATCAACCTCACTCTCTGGTCTCAAACTATCTTGGGTCAGAGGCAAGGCATGTCAAGACGACTAGAGGTAATTCAGGATGTACGACAGTATGAAGAGACCAGCAGAAAGAATACAAACAAGAAAATGACAGCATACAAACTGACTTGGTAGAGATGGGCAGACAAAGATCTTCTGACTAAGAACGGGGCATTGCAGACTCAATGCTCACCTCCACAGAATGGGTCTCAGAGACACCGCCACCGTGCGATTGCGAAGCACCCAAGCAAACACTGGAGGACTGCCCTACCTATGCAGACCAAAGAGAGGCAGTCTGACCTGGCGGAGCGACTATGCTCGAAAAGCTGTTGAGGACCGGTGAAGACAGTCTCATTCGGGAACCTAACCGGACAAGAAGCATATCATAAGTTGATCGGGAACCTCACCAGACAAGAAGCATATCATCAGTTGATCGGGAACCTCACCGGACAAGAAGCATATCATCAGTTGATGGTGAACCTCACCGGACAAGAAGCATATCATCAGTTGATGGTGAACCTCACCGGACAAGAAGCATATCATCAGTTGATCGGGAACCTCACCGGACAAGAAGCATATCATCAGTTGATCGGGAACCTCACCGGACAAGAAGCATATCATCAGTTGATGGTGAACCTCACCGGACAAGAAGCATATCATCAGTTGATCGAAGAAGAATAAGAAAAAGAACTCTCTGGTCACTAACTACCTTGGACCAGGGACAAGACATAAGTCAAGATGAGATAATTCAGGATGCAGGCACTCTAGACCAGAGGTGCCGGGTGGTATGTTACAGTACAGTTATGGTTATGTGCTCAGCATCACACTGACCACCTTTACTTACCAGATATTCTGGGACGTAATTTTTGAGGCCGTGTCAACTCCGGATCCATTTGCGATCGAACAAATATCCCTAATCATTTTGGGATTTAGACCTACATCGTTCGGCTAGAACGACACTGCATTAACCACTACGTTAAAAATTTAAATATCTAATATTAATTGGCTGTTTGTGTAATCATCATCATCATCATAACCATCAACATCATCATCATAACCATCAAAATCATCATCATCAAAATCATCATCAACATCATCATCATCAAAATCATCATCAACATCATTATCAAAATCATCGTCATTAACATCATAATCAAAATCATCATCAACATCATCATCAAAATCATCGTCATCAACATCATCATCAAAATCATCATCATCAAAATCATCACGACATTCAGTCCTGTGACTGGTTTGTAAGCTCAGAATTCTGTCTTTCCATTTCCGCCTGTCATCTGCGTTCGTCTACAGCTCAGCATAGGTCCTCACTACCATGTCATTACATGTGTGTCACAAATATATTTCTTGGTCTGTCCCTTCCTCTCTTTCCTTGTGTGCTGTTTTCCAAGACTTTCTTTACTGGGACTTAATGACGTATGACCCAGCTAGAACAGATGCTGTTTTTGTGTATCTTTTATAGCAGCTTTCTTTCCTCTTCCACTTTCGCCAGTACCCTTTTTGTTGGATTTTCTCTCTCTCCAACTCACGTTATTAATGTTCCGGCTCCACATCTCAAAAGCCTCCGATTATTTCTACTCTCTTGCGTTTATTGTCAACGTTTCAGGCTCGTACAGCGCCATACATATGTGACATATATACCATACATATGTGACATATATACCATACATTTGTGACATATATACTTTACATATGTGACATATATACCATACATATGTGACATATATACCATACATATGTGACATATATACCATACACATGTGACATATATACCATACATATGTGACATACATACCATACATATGTGACATACATACCATACATATGTGACATATATACTATACATATGTGACATATATACCATACATATGTGACATATATACCAGACAAATGTGACATATATACCATACACATGTGACATATATACCATACATATGTGGTCAGAACTCTTTTCCGTAGCGTCATACAAATGCTCCCTGAAATGAGAACTCTGTATAATAACTAAGACCACGAACTCACCTCTACACAGTTCTGCTTGGATCTAGTCTGTTTTATTACAGTCTGGCTAACGAGTTGGGGGATCGATGGGACACCCGTAGTGGTGAGCCAAGCAGAGAAGACAAGCATTGCATAACTGTTTGGAGGACATTCATCAGCACGTTCGGGGTATGAGGAATGCTAAATCAACCCGCCACCTAACGCCACCTCCATAATACTTACTCGTTATGTGTATTCAACAACAGCTCTGTCACTATCTAAATGCCATCTTTGCCAACGCGTTTGATTCTTATTTCATTCGTGAATCTTCTGTCTGTTATGATTTGACCCCGGTATAGGAATTGGTATTCCTGCTCACTTTTTTGTTTAGTTCGATAGTTACTTCAGTCGGTTCTTCAGCCCTGTCATTGCCTTAGTTTTTTTTTCTGTTTATTTTCATACTTGGAATAGTGGTATTAAAACATGCATGTTAATGTCTGTTGCCAGGTAGCCGAAGAATTTGGCTATACGTGGTAGATATTTTTAAAACTTCATGCAGCTTACTAGCCCTAGGGAAAGGTACAACTAATTTGGGTAGATTTTTAATTATAATTGTTTTAATTTTGTCGGGGCAGCGGCAGTTAAGTTTACCCTTTTCATGTCATATTCTTTTTTCCGTTTCGATGATTTTTATTTACTTGTAATACTATCTTTGTTCTTTTCGCTTGTTGTTCTGCTTGTGCCTTTTTGCGTCAGGTTATGAAGAGGTTCCTTTACCGGTACCTAGTATGTGCTTGTGCCTTTCAGTGTCAGGTTATGAAGAGGTTTCTGGACCGGTACCTAGTATGTGCTTTGTACAGGGGGAGCTTTACTGCTTTTGTTATTTTGCTATCCATTTTTTTGCGTGGTCGGCCCTTGGCTTTTTATACTTTGTATCCATTGTATCTGTGTATCGTTACTTGTTTTAGGGATACTATCTGGTGTTTGACGTGTTACGTGGCCAAACAATTTTGTTTGCTGTCTCTTGATGAGGTCTATCACTGGTAATCTACCTACTTGTGTCCTAATATCTTCGTTTCTGATTCTATCAATTCTTGTTACTTCAAGCATTCTGCGCAGGCAGTTAATCTATGTTGTTACGATGTTTCTTTTATTCTTGTTTTGTTAATGTCTAATTCTGGCACTGAAAACACAATGTGGGTAGGAATATTATGTTATATAGCGGTGTTTTATTTGTATATATTGTCACATGCTTACATTGTAATTTCGGGGACATTCCCCAATGATCTTATTTGCTTTATTACAACTCTGTTGGATTTAGTGTCACCTTTGCCATGTGCTGAAATCATGTTACCCGTGCAATTTTCACTTGTTTTACTTGTCAGTTTTCTATTGATTTTGCTGTTTCTATTGATTTTGCTGTTTCTATACATTTTGCTGTTTCTATTGATTTTGCTGTTTCTATTGATTTTGCTGTTTCTATACATTTTGCTGTTTCTATTGATTTTGCTGTTTCTATTGATTTTGCTGTTTCTATACATTTTGCTGTTTCTATTGATTTTGCTGTTTCTATTGATTTTGCTGTTTCTATTGATTTTGATGTTTCTATTGATTTTGCTGTTTCTATTGATTTTGCTGTTTCTATTGATTTTGCTGTTTCTATTGATTTTGCTGTTTCTATTGATTTTGCTGTTTCTATTGATTTTCTTGCAATCGTCATAATTTAGGCTTTCTCTACGTTAATTTTCATACTATAACCTAGTACTCTTCAATCTTTTCATACCTGGCGCTCATTTTTATAACTTGCGTGCGGGCAAACTTTCCTTACCGCCTACTAGCATCTAATTTGAACAAAATTCCAATAAATTGAACAAAATCCCGATAAATTGAACAAAATTCCGATAAATTGAACAAAATTCCGATACATTGAACAAAATTCCGATACATTGAACAAAATTCCGATAAATTGAACAAAATTCCAATAAATTGAACAAAATCCCGATAAATTGAACAAAATTCCGATAAATTGAACAAAATTCCGATACATTGAACAAAATTCCGATAAATTGAACAACATTCCGATAAATTGAACAACATTCCGATAAATTGAACAACATTCCGATAAATTGGACAAAATTCCGATAATTGAACACAATTCCGATAAATTGAACAAAATTCCGAGATCACCTGCAGAATGTAAGTATTTTTTATGTTTTACATACAGCATATACTTATTTTGCTACCGTCCTCCTAAAAGCTAAAATCGCCAACAAGTTGGCTGATGCACCCAGGCTTAAGAGCACAGGTGTAGACGAACATCGGGGATCACATCCGGTCGAATGAATGGGAAATTGTTATTCCACAGCAATAAACTGTAACGATTGAAGCTGTTAGAGCAGCAGAGAATAGACACGGTACACTAGACGAGAACCTCAAGCCTCCAGAGTTTAGATATTAGAGGATGTTGTTAGAGATAGTAAGCTCTAGATTATGGTCAAGGATGTAACCGGGTTTCGAACCAGGGGAACCATCTGGCAAGGTGATAAAACCCACTGATAAGAGAGCTTAGATAATGTGATAAAACCCACCGATAAGAGAGCTTAGATAATGTGATAAAACCCACCGATAAGAGGGCTTAGATAATGTGATAAAACCTACTGATAAGAGAGCTTAGATAATGTGATAAAACCCACTGATAAGAGGGATTAGATAATGTGATAAAACCCACTGATAAGAGAGCTTAGATAATGCGATAAAACCCACTGATAAGAGAGCTTAAATAATGTGATAAAACCCACATTAGAGAGCTTAGATAATGCATTAAACCCACTGATTAAAGAGCTTAGATAATGCAATAACACCCACTGATAAGAGGGCTTAGATAATGCGATAAAACCCACTGATAAAAGAGCTTAGATAATGTGATAAAAACCCATATAAGAGAGCTTAGATAATGTGATAAAACCCACTGATAAGAGATCTTAGATAATGTGATAAAATCCATCGATATGAGAGCTTAGATAATGTGATAAAACCCACTGATAAAAGAGCTTAGATAATGTGATAAAACCCATATAAGAGAGCTTAGATAATGTGATAAAACACATCGATAAGAGAGCTTAGATAATGCGATAAAACACATCGATAAGAGAGCTTAGATAATGACAAATTAGACTTTGATTGATGTGATCCTAACAAGTTCTGTAAATAAATTAATAATTGTGGGTTGTCTTTTTATTTTAGGTGACATAATACGTTATTCATGTTTCATTTATGTTTATATTTGAGAGGGGAAGTTATTAGGTCTAAGGGAAATCCGTCTGCTACACGTCACAATAACAATTGGCTAGTTAGTGTCCAAGATAGCTAGTTGAGTTGAGCGGGTCTGGTACACATGCTCTTCGGTTTGTGAATAACTGAAGTTGCGATTAGAGCATAGTTACATACAGACACACACGCATCCAAGCACTGGTTAATACGTCCTGATATCACCTAAGAGGCTGCGGGCCGTGCCTTCCGGCAGTAGAATACAGAGAGGCGAACATTTTACCCCGGCTAGCCAAAAAGAAGAAAAAATTAAACAAAAACTATACATATCAAGCAACAGCAAAGAAAGTGCGGTAAAACAAAAACCATTCATCTTCCCGTGGAGTACAGGTCTTTAAAATAGATGCACACCATATTCAAGTGTGACTAACGAAGAGTCCAAAAGGTTTATTATGGTCAAGATACATGGACAAATGGGAACCAGAGCATACTGGCTACACACGAAATGATGGGTATTACCAGTTGAATAATAGATGAGAGCAGGTGGTGGTCTTCAGACTCCGTACAGGCCACAGCAGACTGAAGTACCATCTATTCAATGAACGGAGCTACTGACTAAGGCGATATCCTCTCAAGAAACGAAGGCACTTGCCTCTCAGGAAACGGTGGATGTTCGATGCCGACATGTTTCAAGTAGGCCTTGGTTTCAAGACAGGTGAGACCAGTGTCTAGTCATATTGGACAAAAAAGACAAGAGATCATATGTACACGCTGCTTACGTAAAAGAACATGTGTCAGTTGAAAATCGATAAGATTCGGTTGTTAGCCGTAGTCATGGCAACATTCTGGAATCTGTAGCAGTGAGCATTGCTGCATGGACCATACTAAAGAGTATCGATGCCAGCACACAACCTTGACCTAACTAACTAACTAACTAACTAACTAACTAACTAACTAACTAACTAACTAACTAGCTAGCTAACTAAATATGGCGGGAAAGAAAAAAGATCTTATCATATGTCCACTTTTAGAGATCAAGATGCTGAGCAGCGCATGAGTTGCAGTGGTCAGCGACCCATAGCTGACTGCTAGCGTCAGGGCCAGCAAACCAGAGCTGCCAAGACCCTTCTACACATCCACGCGGTGATCCTGGATAACAGGCTGCAGCAGAGCAGACTGGCTAAGGAGAAGGGATCGAAGATGGAATGCTAACCCGGTTCTCAAAAAATGATTGCTGAAGTTGAATGTGTTGAATCGAAAGGTGCAAATATCGCAGTCAAGCTGTAAAGTACGACACAACGCGTTTCGTTCTCTGGACTACATTCTGCTACTTAAGCCCTTTTAGGGTTTGGTAGTGGGAGATTAAGAACGAACCAAGCCAAGCCAAATGGAAGAAAAGATTGATTAGCTGGTTTTCAGAGACATACAGAAACGGTATGACAAAAACGAAAGAAGGGTACAAAACGAAGAAGAATAAGACACAGAGCACAGAAGAAGGTGCACATACTGACAGCGTAGATAAAGTTATAGTTAACAATGAACTTCAAATCGTTAAGATGCAATAACAATTTTCTTGAATTATTCAACAAACTCAAGCATAGTAAGCGGAAGGGAGTTTTAAAAATAGCTACTACGGATAGATGACAGCCTTTGGCTATCTGGCAACAGACATTAACATGTTTTTTGAATACCAGAATTCCAAGTATTCAACAAACACTTCAATGCACACGTTGGTACTAGGCTAAAGAAAAGACAAGTAGGTCAGGGTCGCGAACAAAGAACGACAGAGATGCAAACAAATAGGTTGGATCCCGTAAAAATAGTCTGATAAGGGTGTCCTCAAGACATCGACCTGTAAACCTTGTCTAGCGCCCATAGCGTACTGCGTAGGTCGACAACGTACGACATGGAAGACAGAGAAGAAGAAAAAGTTTAAGTAATAGAAAAATGTAGAAGAAGATGAAAACCGAAGAGGAAGAAGAAAGAATCACGAAGAAGAAGAAAAAGAAGAAGAAAAAGAGAAATTAGAAGAAAAAAAGAGTAAAAAGAAGGAAACGAAAAAGTAGATCTGCTGATACTAAAACGATATTTAGTAATTTGTCCGTGAAATTTGGAGGCTTGAGAGAGGAAAGTGGATACAGATTAACATACCATCTTTGGATTGAAACCAAACAATATAACCAAACATGGAACTCACGAGAGAAGATAAAGAACGGTGAAAGTGTTTGGAATGGTAGATGTAGTTTCATTTTCAAGTTCAAGAAGACAATGCAAATTAAGGATCGATGGATATCATCCAAATGCAACCAGAAACATTAATTCAAACCTAGACCGACTCCAGAAAGGTGGAGAGAGCAGTTATACTCTTCGCTGTCTTTCATTTCGTAGCAGTAAATCAGGAAATTATTTACAGATGGATCGAATTAAGCGCTTTGATAACATGTATCGAATACAGTACCTTTGTCACAAGATGTCCACACTCACCCATAACTTATCAATTATGTTTCTGTTTCTAAGAATCGACGTCACTGACTCCAAGCATACACATAGGTGCTCAGTCTCGATCAGCAAATGGCGCAGTGTCTGGATGCTGATGGTCCCTGTAGCTCGGTGGTTGTACATTCTCTTGCTCCGTCCTTTCATGAGCTCTACTCCGCTCGAACGTGGTTTAATGTCGAAACTTTGCAGCCTGTGGATTTCTGCTTCCCCTATTGCGGTGTCCTCGTCTGATTGATTTCAAAATATCACTCCTATCCATCACTAGTGTGTACATGATGGGAGCGTGGGAAGTCAAGATGTCAGCTCTTTTATTGCCCTGAACTCCAGCATAAACAGGACAGTAGATCCATGTCAACCCCTGGAGATGTGAGGCCTCAAAAGCTGCTATCCACTTGTACATAGGCCATCCCTTCTGTACCTTCTGAAATACGGCTTGCGGGTCTGTCACGATGACTGCCCTTGTTATAGAAGTCTCAGATATCCATTTCAGTGCTGAGGTCACTGCTTCTGTCTCTATTCTCAAACTGGCGGTTGTTGACATGTATGCCCTACTGGGTTCAGCAACGACCTCTCCCCTCACTCTATCCGAGAAGCCCCAGCCTGATGTCCCACTGCGCACGACTGATCCGTCGGTATATATGACAGCGTCACTCTCCTGCGTGTTCTCAGTTATCAGCTGATTCACCTCGTGCACTGCTCTCCCGTTGCTCCGTTCTCTACATTCCTTGCCTAAGGTTATGATGACTCTCTGGTACTATATCATTCTTCCCCTTTGGCTTTCGTCTCAGCTGGAGTGTCGTGTCCGATTATTTTCTTTACCTGTGCCATCCATGACGACCCTTTCTTGATTCTTGATCCCTTGATGTCTGAGATACTATTGTACAGAGGATGCCGCGTGCCTGTGGTGACACGCATATAGGCTTTGACTTGTGCAAGTTTATGTCTGGATGTCACCGATAAAAATCCCAACATGTACCGCACCATCACAATCGGGGTATCTCTAGTACAGTACAGAACAAGTCGCACACCTTCCTTCTGGATGCGTTCCAACATTTCACACTGTGTTCTTGATAGTATGAGGATGTCCAATCCGTAATTGATAACAGACAACACGACCTGACGAAATAGGATGCACAGGGGGCGTTGTCCCGAGTTGATAGAAGCTATAGTCTTGAGTACTCCTAATCCTCAATTACATGTATGTACGATGTGGTCAACATGGCAATTATAGGAGGGACTGCGATCAAATATAACTCCGAGGTATTTCAACCTGTCACAACTGTCAATGGTGCAACCATCAAAAGTGATCCACGGGAGCTCAGCTTTTACTATGGAATTATTCAAAGAGCACCACATCATGCAGGCTTTGTTCGGATTGATTTTGGAGCTTGAGTCGCCACTCCATAGTGAGATTGCTTGCAAGGTTTCCTGGATATCTTTGACCAACTCTTGCCTGTCTGAGCCATTCCTGTACGTTCGGATGTCATCTGCAAATGTTAACTTTCGCCCTGAATATTGGACACTTTTACTGTGTAAATGTTGAACAACACCGGCGAGAGTAGAGCGGAGAGCCTTGATGCAGTCCTGGACATATTCGCCTCGATTCTGATGTGCAAGATCCCATACGCAGTACAACTGTTCTTTCCACCAGGGCATATACACACACATACACTCATCCGACACCACACTCACTAAAACAGCCACATCACACCACACAACACATACACCATACTCACACACACTCAAACCCTCTCGCACACACACGCCCGCGCACACGCACGCCCGCCCGAGCACGCGCACACTTACGCTTACGCGCACGCGCATACGCACACGAACACGCACACGCACACACACACACACAGAGAGAGAGAGAGAGAGAGAGAGAGAGAGAGAGAGAGGCATATACATACATATATATATACACACGTCACCCTGTGTTTGAGTGCCAAAAATGTAAGAAACAGTACAGGCTTGTAACTCGTATCTGCTTCTTTCTCCCGCCCGATAACAGGAACACATCAACAGGATAAAATATTGGTAAACAATGTGCAGAAGTTCACAAAGGTCAACAATGATGTCATCTGCAAATTCCATTCGCAGCTCTGCAAAATGGGTCAGGCAGATGATTCAGAGCATTACCGAAAGTCTGTTACTGGTCATGTGCTTACAGACATGAAATGTAATCATATACAGGATGAATCAGAAGTGCAGGAATGTCAAACTAAAAATATCGCACAGGTTGGATTGAGTAAACCTATTAAACCAAGAACTATATGATATTTGTTAATCAACTAAGAACTGTATGGTATTAGTTAATCAACCAAGAACTGATATTAGTTAATCAACTAAGAACTGATGTTAGTTAATCAACCAAGGACTATATGATATTTGTTAATCAACTAAAGACTGTATGGCATTAGTTAATCAACCAAGGACTGATATGACATTAGTTAATTAACCAATACTGTTTGATATTAGTTAATCAGCCCAGAACTGTAGGATATTAGTTAATCAACCAAGAACTGTGTGATATTATTTAATCAAGAAATGACCGTATGACATTAGATAATTAACCAAGGACTGTATGATATATGTTAATCAACCAAAGACTGGTATTAGTTAATCAACCAAGGACTGGTATTAGTTAATCAACCAAGTACTGTTATTAGTAAATCAACCAAGGACTGATATTAGTTAATCAACCAAGGACTGGTATTAGTTAATCAACCAATGACTGATATTAGTTAATCAACCAAGGACTGGTATTAGTTAATCAACCAAGGACTGATATTAGTTAATCAATCAAGGACTGGTATTAATTAATCAACCAATGACTGTATGATATTAGTTAATCAACCAAGGACTGATATATGTTAATCAACCAAGGACTGGAATTAGTTAATCAACCAATGACTGTATGATATTAGTTAATCAACTAAGGACTGTATGATATTAGTTAATCAATCAAGGACTGTATGATATTAGTTAATCAACCAAGGACTGGTATTAGTTAATCAACCAATGACTGTATGATATTAGTTAATCAACCAATGACTGTATGACATTAGTTAATCAACCAAGGACTGTATGATATTAGTAAATCAGCCCTGGGATGTATGCTGTTTTGGTGGACAAGAGAGCTTTCTGGAAAGAATATTCATAAGGAAAGGCAATCTCTTTATGGTGAGAAGTAGTTGTTGCGTATAGCGGCGCATAACTGGGTCGATACGTTTTCTCAAGGACGCTCAAAAACTGCCGACGAAGGCAGGCTATCGTCCTGTTCAGATCGCAAGAGAACATCTGAGCTGCGGGTGTCGGAGATAATTCGAGCTGACACGTGAGTGATAAAAGACAGTTTAACAACAGAAAAAGTGTGTTCGCATGGTTTAGCCTACAGCCTAATGCATGACTGATTGCATTTCCAAAAACAATTGTTTTCTCAGTGGGCACCCCGACGGGGACAAAATGAACCGAATGGGCATGTCCGTACATCATCTGTCTGTATGCAGACGAAGGACGAGAAGACATGCTGGACAGGATTGTTGCTGGGAACGAATCACAGGTATATCACTGCCACACTCAATTAAAGCATGCTTTAATGCAATGGAAACATCCACCACCTTCTGCCAAGAATTTCAAGGTTACACCGTCATCAGGGAAGGTCATGCTTAAAGTGTTTTGGTATTGTCACGGCGTGCTGTCAACAAATTTCCAGAAGAAATGGGATATTATGAAAGTTGCATCGAATTGTGAAGATCTGTTGGAACTTTGGGATGCTATTCTAAGAAGACGTCCAGGTCTATCGAATAGAGAACGGTTGCTCCATCATGACAATGCCAGACCACACCAGTTCAGTTCATCCTGTAACCTATCAGGTAGTTGGAGCACACTTGAAGACAATCTAACGCCATCTCTCTCTGTCGGCTGCCGCCAGGCGTGCCTCACAGAGACGAAGGTAGGGCCAATCAGTGATATTGTCTGCCCATCTCTTCCTTGGACGACCACGCCCTCTCTTTCCCGGTATAGAACCATGCCCCACCTATGCCTCGATTGACCAAGTAGAAGATGGACCCGCTAGGGTGACATCATCTGGACTATCAATCTTACATCATCGATGTAGCGCCGAGTCATTGCCATTTGTTTGGTGCACTCAAAATCTGCCATGATGGGAGACGTTTTGGGAATGACTGAGTGGTTTAACGTGAAGTAAATGTGACTGAGACAGCAGACCAAAGACTTTGATTATGTCAGATTGGGTGCACTGATAAAGTGATGGGGTAAGTGTATCAATGTTGGTGCACTGATAAAGCAATGGGGTAAGTGTATCAATGTTGGTGCACTGATAAAGTGATGGGATTAGTGTATCAATGTTGGTGCACTGATAAAGTGATGGGATTAGTGTATTAATGTTGGTGCACTGATAAAGTGATGGGATTAGTGTATCAATGTTGGTGCACTGATAAAGTGATGGGATTAGTGTATCAATGTTGGTGCACTGATAAAGTGATGGGATTAGTGTATTAATGTTGGTGCACTGATAAAGTGATGGGATTAGTGTATCAATGTTGGTGCACTGATAAAGTGATGGGATTAGTGTATCAATGTTGGTGCACTGATAAAGTGATGGGATAAGTGTATCAATGTTGGTGCACTGATAAAGTGATGGGATAAGTGTATCAATGTTGGTGAAAAGTATGTTGAGAAACAAGGGACAATATAAGTGCAAAAATAAATGGTTTTCAAGTTCGTTTTTTACAATTTAAAATAAAAGCCATTTGTGACCTATTCGCTGACTTTGGCCTCATATTTTGTTTTTAATAGATTGTTTACTATATTTATTTCCGCTGATGGCTTACAGCACTGGTAGATCTGGCTGCAGGGTAACGTGGCAGCCGCGAAGCTGGTGGATAGATGACAGTGATTGTGCAATGAAACGGGCTCACATTGATCGACGGAACGCACTTGGCGCAGGATAGACGACTTTAGCTCCCCATATCGCGCATCGGCGCTAGGGGAAAGAAACCTAACTAAACTAGCTATAACTTCAGAATAAGTGAATCGAGGTCAGTGTTGGCAAAAGGAACTTTAACCTCGGTCTATTAATAAGGCTTGTTGATTCCTTGTTCAGAATATCTGACAAACTCTGTCTTTCTGAAATTAAACATTTTTGCGTATTTAATTGGTCGGATGTAACTGTTTTGTTCTGTTCTGTAGCTGACAATCAACATCACTGAACTGCGGACATAGTCTCTGCTTCTGTCAGTATATTGCGAAGGGTGTAGATAATGATGGTCCCTGCAGCTCATTGGTTGTACACTTCTGCTCCATCGCTCTTGCGCCCCAGTCCGGACGAATCTCGTTCGATATTAAAGATCTGCAGTCTATGAATTGCGGATTCATCTATAGCGGTGTCGTCATCTAACAGACGGCCTGGACAACGTTAAAAATATCCCCCCTATACATATCTAGTATACCCGTAAGTGGTGCCTCTGGAACAAAGAGAAGTGTGTGAGTATTAGCAGTGCTAAAGCAAAGTAATGATACGGATCTCAAACAAAACATGTGATTCCTGATGCAGCTCTCAGAAAAAACAGCATCCAAGGTATGCCATTCAGTGGATGTCCTAGCACTGAAATATGGAAGACAGTGGAGCTGCATTAGACTAGCAGAGTGTGGGAGAGCTTTCCAACAAACAGACCTCGGCATCACGTATAAATGAGGCCAAGACCATAGTTAAAGCCAACTGCAGGGGAAAATGGGCTGATTAACACTCCTACAGAAGACAAGTAATACCATTTAACTATAAAAGAGCAAGTCATCATCTTCAGAATGAGAACTGGACATAACAGACTCAAGGGTCATTTTTACAATAAAATGAAGATTGGGACAAATGACAGATGTCCCACGTGGCGAGCGCACAACGACACAGAGAACACATCCTACAATTCAGCATGCTCATGCAAGAGAGAACAACACTGACCTCGCGAGACAGATATGAGCCAAAAGCTCTCGGATATTAAAACAGTCTTCGGTGTCCTTTGTAAGAGAAACCAGGATCTTGGTCTGAGAATGACGAAGATGATGAATCGGAGCCGACGTTCGCTGTGAAGATGCTACATGAACTGAACAGCAAACACAAAATCTTACCTTCGTATTCTTTATGTCTGTGTATTGTCTCATTTTCTATGTGACCGTTCTTGCCTGTATCCAGAACAAGTATGCATTCGCTGTTGGTCTCAAAGGAATCATTCCAAGGAATACTTTGTAGATTGTTTGTAATCTTTTCATCTGTTATTGGCTGGCCATGAAGATACACAGGACCAGGATGAGCAACACCAGGTGGTGGAATAAGATCAGCGTTCTCTGCGTCTTCTAGAGTTATCTTGGCAACAGCTTTGTCTCCCCAAGAGTGACCTTGACTCACTGATTTGTTGTCAGTTTCCACACAAACGCTGTGTTCCACAGTCTCACTGCCCCCTTTGTCAACCCTTGTTCTGGTAGTGTAAGCACTCCTGGTGTAGTAGTTGGAACCTCGAGCCGTCAGCCTCTTCCTAGTCGTAACAACATCTTTCTCTACCATCAGTGTTCCCCCTGGTGACATCTTTGTTTTCTCCACTATAGTGTTTCTCAATTCTTCGCTGGCATTACTCGGTGTACGCAATTTCTTAGTACGAACAGTCACAATTTGATTTTGGTTGTGGTCTTCTGACACCGCCTGCACGGCAATTGTGCCATCTTCTTCTTCGTCGATCTGAAATCTGCGGTTACCAACGAAGCTAGTTGTCTTTCTAAGGGGTTCCGCGATCTTCAGTAACGTAACTTCCGTGGTGTATGTTGGGGCAGTTTTGATACTGCTAATGTGTCCATCAATTGCATTGTTATCCATGGTGACGTGTTCCGATAGGTCTACTCTCATTCCGGCTGGGAAACTCAATGTGCTGTCACCTGGCGAAGATGAAATAATAAACGCTTAAAGCTTTAAACCATCATTTGCTACAAAATAATTTGAACCACCTTAACATATTTATGCTTTGAATCATTACTTTGTCTCTCTTTATCTCTCTCTCTCTCGTGATATATGTGTCTCTATTTAGACATGTCACGTGTCTTATACTTACGTGTAGCGCTGTGTCAATCACCTCTCCCTACTCTGCGTCAATCACCTCTCCCTACTCTGTGTCAATCACCACTAACTACTCTGTGTCAATCACACACTCTCTACTCTGTGTCAATTACCTCTCCCTACTATGTGTCAATCACCTCCCTCTAATATGTCAATCACCTCTCCCTACTCTGTGTCAATCACCTCTCCCTACTCTGTGTCAATCACCTCTCCCTACTCTGTGTCAATCACTCCCTACTCTGCGACAATCACTTCCTACTCTGTGACAATCACTTCCTACTCTGTGTCAATCACCACTTCCTAATCTGTGTCAATCACCACTTCCTACTCTGTGTCAATCACCTCTCCCTACTCTTCTACCTACTCTGTGTCAATCACCTCTCCCTACTCTGTGTCAATCACCTCCCCCTACTATCTCTATGTGTGTTTTTGATATATACATCAACAGATTTTTGTAATGTTTCATCTTCTCTTTCTCTCTTTCTCTCTCTCTCTCTCTCTCTCCCTCTCACACACACATACAAACACACACCCACACCCACAAACCCCAAACACACTTCCTAATGTCTGCTTTCACTATCTTTCTCTGATTCGCTCTCTCTCTCTTTCTCTCTGTCTCTCTCTCTCTCTCTCTATATATATATATATATATATATATATATATATTTATACATATGTAAATATTTACACACACACATATTTATACACATATGCGAGGTGTGTTCAAAAAGTAGCCGACCTGCATTTTTCCCCGGTAAGAAAAGAAGCATGGGCATTGTCCTTCGGCAGTGAGGTGTAAGAGACCGTCATGCACCGTTTTTCCAGTCCGCAGACTGCGTCAGTCTCTGGCATGTCTTTCATAGTTAAGTGTAGTGAGCACCTGTTGGACTTTCCATTCACCACGAAATAATGGAAAGAATTTAGCATTGGTGTGCATCAAATTTTGCCAAAGCTAGGCGATACCCAAGTGAAAACTATTTTGAAGATTCAACAGGTTTCCGCTGACGATGCCATGGCAAAGACAGAGTCCGCCGTCCATCGTAGAGAATGGTGGCATAATTTATTTTGTCTGCTCTATTTTTAGTAAGGATTAACTGCGCTACTTTTTATCTTCACTCTCTCGTCTCGCGCCGCCCGACCCCAGTGGCAGGTCAAGGACAAGACGACTAGGGGGCGACTACAAGATGCAGGTATGATGCCACGAGAATCACACAAATCAAGGAGAGGTACAATCGCTTCAAAGATGGCTACACATCGTTGGAGACCAGATCACGTTCTGGTAGACCCTCAAAAAGTCGAAATGATGAAGTCAGTGACACGAGACATGCTTGACTGCACACAAGGCGACCAACGACTTCCTAAACATTGTGATCACTCGTGATGAGTCTTGGGTTTATGAGAGCGACCCGCAAACCAAGCTGTAGTCGTCGAGTGCAGACGTTCACCATCCACGAGGCTGATCAGAGCAAGGAAAGTCCGCAGCAATGATAAAGTCATGTTGACCGTTTTCTTTGACTATCGTGGGGTTGCGCATCACGAGTACGCACACCAAGGTCAACACATTACCTGGAGGTCATCCATCGAGTTCATGATGCTGCTGACACAAACGACTAGACCTGTGGACTATAGGAACTTGACAGCTCCATCATGACAACAGGAACTTGACAGCTCCATCATGACAACATGAACTTGACAGCTCCATTATAACAACAGGAACTTGACAGCTCCATCATGACAACAGGAACTTGACAGCTCCATCATGACAACATGAACTTGACAGCTCCATTATAACAACAGGAACTTGACAGCTCCATTATAACAACAGGAACTTGACAGCTCCATCATAACAACAGGAACTTGCCAGCTACGTCATGACAACATGAACATGACAGCTCCATCATAACAACAGAAACTTGCCAGCTACGTCATGACAACATGAACATGACAGCTCCATCATAACAATTGGAACTTGACAGCTCCATCATAACAATTGGAACTTGACAGCTCCATCATAACAATTGGAACTTGACAGCTCCATCATGACAACAGGAACTTGATAGCTCCATCGTGATAGCAGGAACTTGACAGCTTCCTCATAACAATTGGAACTTGACAGCTCCATCATAACAACAGGAACTTGCCAGCTACGTCATGACAACAGGAACATGACAGCTCCATCACAACAACAGAAACTTGGCTACTACATCATGACAACAGGAACTTGACAGCTCTATCATGACAACAGGAACTTTACAGCTCCATCATAACAATTGGAACTTGACAGCTCCATCATGACAACAGGAACTTGATAGCTCCATCGTGATAGCAGGAACTTGACAGCTCCATCATAACAATTGGAACTTGACAGCTACGTCATGACAACAGGAACATGACAGCTCCATCATAACAACAGGAACTTGCCAGCTACGTCATGACAACAGGAACATGACAGCTCCATCATAACAACAGAAACTTGGCTACTACATCATGACAACAGGAACTTGACAGCTCTATCATGACAACAGGAACTTGACAGCTCCATTATAACAACAGGAACTTGACAGCTCCATCATGACAACAGGAACATGACAGCTCCATCATAACAATATAAACTTGGCTACTACATCATGGCAACAGGAACTTGACAGCTCCATCATGACAACAGGAACTTGACAGCTCCATCATGACAAAAGGAACTTGACAGCCCCATTATAACAACAACAAGAACTTGACAGCCCCTTCATAACAACAGGAACTTGACAGTCCCATCATAAAAACAAGAACTTGACAGCTCCATCATAACAACACACCTGCACATTATTCAACACATAATTAAGATTTTCTTGGCCAAACACAACCTTCCACTGGTTCGTTCAGGCTCCATATTCTCCCGACATGACTCCTAGCGATTTTTGGCTGTTCCCCAAACTGAAAACTCCGCTGAAAGGGACCCTAGCTGAGTCACGAGAAGACATTATGCGGAATGGGACGACCCAGGTGTACTCCATTCCCAAAAGAGGCCTTCATGAAATGCTTCCAGTAATAGCGAGACCGTTGGCAGAATTGTGTGGGAGTCCCAAAGGAAAGTACTTTGAAATGGGATTATGGTTTCAAACCTCCACGTGGGAATCAAGATGTTGTGCAGCGCAGAAGCAGCAGTGTCCAGCGATCTATAGCTGACTGCGAGCGTCAGGGCCAGCGAACCAGAGCTGCCAAGACCTCTCTACACTTCCACACGGTGATCCTGGATTACAGGCTGCAGCAGGACAGACTGGCTAAGGAGAATGGATCGAAGAGGGAATGCTAACTCGGTACTCAAAAAAATGCTTGCTGAAGTCAGATGTGTTGGACCGAAAAGTGTAAATATCGCAGTCAAGCTGTAAACTACGACACTACGCATTCCGTTCTCTGGAGTACATTCTGCTACTTAAGCCCTTTCAGGGTTTGGTAGTGGGAGATTGAGAACGAACGAAGCCAAGCCAAGCCAGTTCTCCAAGTGAGTAATTGTATTTTTCCGGCTGAAGGTCGAATACTTTTTGAACACCTCGTATATATACAACCAAAAAGACTAGACCAGTGGTAGAAGAAAGGTGAACTTTGAAAACAAAACTAGTCATTGCGTTGTTTTATGACATATATTATTCTTCCTCTTGTATGTGTCTCTAGTTATGAAACAAAGATAGTAGAGCGAACGAATAGACCTTAGATTAAACACACAGACAGCTGCCCACAGAAAACAGCGAACGAATAGACCTTAGATTAAACAAACAGACAGCTGCCCACATAAAACAACGAATGAATAGACCTTAGATTAAACAAACAGACAGCTGCCCACATAAAACAACGAACGAACAGATCCTTACATTAAACACATAGACAGCTGCATACAGAAAACCTGCATCAAAGTTCTGTGTGTGCTCTTGCAGTGGTGGTTTCTGTAGCAGATTATTTCTTCTTGTTTTTTTCCCTACTTGCCCGCTTGCCCACCTGCCCGCCTGCTTGCCTGTCTGCCTACCTTCCTTCCTTCCTTCCTTCCTTACTTCCTTCTTTCTTCTTCGCTCGATCTCAATCTCCCTCTAACAAGCCTTAAAAGGTCTTTGCATGTAATCAGGAGAACGGAATGCGTTGTGTAGTAATTTACAGTTTGACTACGATATTTGCACATTTCGGTCTGACACATCCAACTTCAACATGACATTTTTTAGGTGCCCTTTTCGATCCGTTTCTCCTTAGCCAGTCTGCCTTGTTGCAGTCTGTTATCCAGGATCACAACGTGAAAGTGTAGAAGGGTCTTGGCATTTCTCAGTCGCTGGCCCTGACGCTAGCAATCAGCTTTGACTACACTACAGCTCATGCACCCCTCAGCATCTTGATCCCACCGTTTGTTTGATAGGAAGATGCTGCCAGACGCATGCACAATCCTCTTTAGCCGACTTTGACGGCGCGCAGATAGTCGGAATAACGTAATGGTCACGCATTCGCTATTTCATGGACAGCGTACGGGGTTAAACTTCACGTTATCGTCACGCTCAAGTTGAGCTAGCTGTAAACGGATACCTGGCTCACTGTTAGGGAAGGAAAGCGAGGAAGAGAACAGGCCACCCCACCTCATGAACGAGCTGTGGCCTAGTTTAAAGAAGTCTCATAACACTTCATACCCAACTGCAGTGTCTCTACGGGACTATCTTAGCGACTTGCAAATCAGTTGAGTTGGCCTATTTCTGTCTCTCGGGCACGAAGTTCCCTGGCGGAACGAAATATGTTGAATGATAACTTCATTTTTTCTATCCACCACTACACCTGGCCCGCGCAATCAAGGAAAGTATGTATCCGTGCATTTCTAATTGTGAATTCATAGCAATAGTTTGACATGATGAATCGGCAGTCCCATGCCATACCTTCTTTAGTTTCTTTTACGCCATGCTCGGAAGACTGCACTGGCTCTCTTCTTTTCAACCTGGCATGGCACGCGTGACGAAATATGTTAATCGGTTCTATCTTCCCTTGGCTAAAAAAAAAAAAAAAGACACTTACATTGCGGATTCTCCACTCTGTCATAATCAGGGGATGTCTGGGATTTGTGTGGTTGGCACACGATGGCATATGAAGAGGAAGATGGTGGCGGAAATGACGTCAGCAACTTTTGTGTTTTTAAATCCTTCTGAAAATATAAACAGCAGCGAGAGAATATTAAAATAAGTTCATAAAATTAAATAAGAGGCACTCAGTGGTCTCGAGGTAGGACGTCCGCCTCTAGTGCTGGAGGTCGTAGGTTCAAATCACGGGGGAGTCCGGGATTTTTTCACATGGACTTTCTGGTATGTCCCTGGTATGCAGTGTTAATAATCCATCGACAGTAAGAAATCGGTAAAGAGTCGGCCATTAAGGCCGGTGTCCGGACAAAATTCTAAACTATGTTTAAAATCTACCCAATTTATTTTGGGATCTTCGCCGGAGTTCGTGCATTGTTCTGAGATTCTTCAAAAATTTGGAGAAGAACAGAGCACTTTTGGGGTTACATTCTGTGCAGTGATGTTGATTCTTGGACTAAACTAAACTAAACACTTCATAAACATCTGATGGGAAATATAGTTTGAAAAAGCCTTCTTGGATTTTGACACAAAACTTTAAGAAAAAATACTTACCTTCAGTATATCTTCTTCTTCGTTCGTTCTCAGTATTCTTCTACCAAGCCCTGGAAAGGGCTTAGCAAGTTGCAGGATGTAGTCCAGATATATGGAATGCGCTGTGTCGTGGTTTAAAGCTTGACTGCGATATTTGCACCTTTCGGTCCGACACATCCGACTTCAGCAGACATTTTTGAGTATCGGGTTAGCCTTCCTTCTTCGATCCATTCTCCTTAGTCGTCCGATCTGTTGCAGTCTGTTATCCAGGATGGAGGTGTAGAACAGTCTTGTCAGCTCTGGTAGCTATGTGTCTGCATGACGCTGCAGCTCATGCGCTGCTCAGCATCTTGATACAGAGGTAGATGTACGGGTCCCAACTTCGTGTCCAGCGAATCTATCCTAGGATAAAGAGCTCCAGTGGGTAATACCCTTACCATGGGAACGGCGTGGGCTAGTGGTTAAGTAACATGGCTCACAATCGAAAGGTGCTGGGCTCGATCCCCATCACAGCACTTGCCGTTATCCCGGAGAAGTAAACCCTTGTGCAGGAGGAAGCAGACCCTTTCATAAAATGAATGCTGAAGTCGGATGCACTGGGCCGACAGGCGCAAAATAAAAACCACAGTGCGACGCACATCGCCTTGGGAATTGGAAAAATAAGGCGAACGGAAAAAAAACCCAACAATTTTAACCTATGGTTGATGTTGAACTGAGTCTGACCAATCCATTAGATGTCTACTACAGGGACATTGCTGAGCTTATCAAACTGCAGTCAATATGTTCCAGCATTGATCCTTTCTGCTGAGTACGTGGCCTGCCCACCGATGTATTGACTTGTTTGTGCGAACAACTGCATCGCTCGCCAATGATAACCACCATAGGTCGGAATTGGTTAGGATTCTGCCTAAGTAGGTTTAGAAGAGTAATTCCGAACATGCGTCTCCGTAGAGCGATCTGGGTCACTGGCAGTTTGTTCTCTATGTCTTGTGTAGGTGTCCATGTTTCAAGAGCATGTAACATTGCGCCGAGACACAATGGAGTTGAAGAGAGAGTCGCGTAGGTTCCAATCCAGACAACCATCCATACTGTCTGGATGAACAAGAAGGTCGCTGACGTTTGGATAGTTCTGGATCTAGACCTGCATTTACCCCGTTTAACCTCGACAGATGCTAGCTTCGCACTCGGGAGAAGACAACCGATTACGATCAGACACTTCACATTGCTTTCGTGGACCAAGAAAAGATATTCGAACGAGTGAATAGATACAAACTGTGGACAACATTAGAACGTTATGGAGTAAATGAACATTTGACAAACCTACGTAAAAGTCTATATGTAAATAGGCAATAAACAGAAAGAACAAACGCAGGATATTCCCACAAATTTTATATAAGATCCGATGTACGACAAAGTTGTGTACTATCTCCTTTACTGTTTATCACATAAATAGACGCAATATGTAAAAACAAAAAGCCAACATTAGTGAGGGGAACAACTTCAGTGATAACTTAAGTGGACATCTTTGATGATGTTCAAGCACTAATAGCAGCCTCTGAAAAACAACTTCAGGAACATATCTCCAGTCTTAACGAGGCATGTACGGATTACAGAAGGACAATCAACATAGAGAATCCAAGTTATGGCGATTTCAAGAACAGAAATAAAAACAACAACATTCATACAAATACTAACAAGTGGAAAATTTCACGTACCTGGGTAACATAATTTCAGAAGATGAAAAAGGCGACATAAATCCAAAACAGATGAAATAAAGTAAGTCAAATCATTTGGCAAATGCCCCGATATTACTATGTAAAAGCTCGTGAGAATGGATACAAAAGAACAGCCGTTTCTTTGTTAGTTTCGACCTGCCATTTCTTTATTAGTTCGACATGCCATTTCTTTCTTAGTTTCGACCTGCCATTTCTTTCTTAGTTTCGACCCGCCATTTCTTTCTTAGTTTCGACCTGCCATTTCTTTCTTAGTTCGACTCACAATTTCTTTGTTAGTGTTGACCCGCCATTTCTTTGTTAGTGTTGACCCGCCATTTCTTTGTTAGTGTTGAGCCGCCATTTCTTTGTTAGTGTTGAGCCGCCATTTCTTTGTTAGTGTTGAGCCGCCATTTCTTTGTTAGTGTTGACCCACCATTTCTTTGTTAGTGTTGACCCGCTATTTCTTTCTTAGTTTCGAACCGCCATTTCTTTCTTAGTTTCGACCCGCCATTTCTTTCTTAGTTTCGACCCGCCATTTCTTTCTTAGTTTCGACCCGCCATTTCTTTTTTAGTTCGACTTACAATTTCTTTGTTAGTGTTGACCCGCCATTTCTTTCTTAGTTTGACCTGCCATTTCTTTCTTAGTTCGACTAACAATTTCTTTGTTAGTGTTGACCCGCCATTTCCTTCTTAGTTTCGACCCGCCATTTCTTTCTTAGTACGACATGCCATTTCTTTCTTAGTTTCGACCCACCATTTCTTTCTTAGATTGGACTCGCCATTTCTTTCTTAGTTTCGACCCGCCATTTCTTTCTTAGTTCGACTCACAATTTCTTTGTTAGTGTTGACCCGCCATTTCTTTCTTAGTTTCGACCCGCCATTTCTTTCTTAGTTTCGACCTGCCATTTCTTTCTTAGTTCGACTCACAATTTCTTTGTTAGTGTTGACCCGCCATTTCTTTGTTAGTGTTGACCCGCCATTTCTTTGTTAGTGTTGACCCGCCATTTCTTTGTTAGTGTTGACCCGCCATTTCTTTGTTAGTGTTGACCCACCATTTCTTTGTTAGTATTGACCCGCTATTTCTTTCTTAGTTTCGACCCACCATTTCTTTCTTAGTTTCGACCCGCCATTTCTTTCTAAGTTCGACCCGCCATTTCTTTCTTAGTTTTGACCCGCCATTTCTTTCTTAGTTTCGACCCGCCATTTCTTTCTTAGTTTCGACCCGCCATTTCTTTCTTAGTTTCGACCCGCCATTTCTTTCTTAGTTTCGACCTGCCCTTTCTTTCTAAGTTTGACATGCCATTTCTTTCTTAGTTTGACATGCCATTTCTTTCTTAGTTTGACTCACAATTTCTTTGTTAGTATTGACCCGCCATTTCTTTCATAGTCTCGATCCACGACTCAAAAAAATGTTACACCTTTAGCCAGTGCTCTATTCGAACAATAACCGGACTCTCAGCAAAGTTTCATATCAAATCAGGAGTCCGAATAGGGTGTGTGCTATCCCCTTTGTTGTTCATTACATATGTAGACCATATTTGTAAAACAGCGAACCCAAATTAAGGTAGCAGCATTGATGAACTCTTAAATGAACTTTTTGCTGACGATCGAGCCGTCATAGCAGCTACAGAACTATAAAAGCAACATCATATTGATAAACTGAATACAGCATGAAAATCAATGTAGCAAAAAGGGAGGTCATGAAAATATCTAGAATAATCGGATAAATCAATGTCGCCATTGAAAACAGCAAATCAAACAGGTGAAAGATTTCACATACTTAGGGAGCACGTTATCAGCAGGCGGAAGAATTACATGGGAAATCCAACAAAGATGCAATAAGCAAATCAGATCATTGGACAATTAACTCCAATACTTAATTGCAAACACGTGACATTAACTACCAAAAGAGTTTTGTCCAACACGATTTTCGTCCCGACACCTTGCTATCAATGTCAAAACTGGACACTAACATCAAATGAAAAACGCTACATCGTAACAACAGAAATGAAATGCTAGCGACACATTTTGGGAGTAACAAGGAGAGACATGATCGGAAATTATGACAACAGGAGATTAGTGGGAACAATACCAGTATTGGACTACATTAAAAAACAGCAACTAAAATGGTTTGACCGCGTAATAAAACTAACAGGTAAACAGGAAGCATTTCTTTATGACTATCCTTTTCGGAATACCCCGTCCTCCCCACCACCCCCACAAAAAAAAGAAACCATGTACACTAATCTTCTTTACCTCTTGTCCACAGAAGAGAGTAAGAGAGAGAGTGAGAGAGTAAGAGAGAGTCAGAGAGAGTGAGAGAGAGAGAGTGTGAGAGTGAATGTGTGAGAGAGAATGACAGAGAGAGTGAGAGAAAGAGTGAGAGAGAGCGAGAGAGAGTGAGAGAAAGAGTGAGAGAGAGCGAGAGAGAGTGAGAGAAAGAGAGAGTGAGAGAGAAAGAGAGAGTGAGAGAGAAAGAGAGAGTGAGAGAAAGAGAGAGTGAGAGAGTAAGAGAGAGTGAAAGAGTAAGAGAGAGTGAGAGAGTAAGAGAGAGTGAGAGAGTGAGAGAGAGTGAGAGAGTAAGAGAGAGTGAGAGAGAGAGTGAGAGAGTAAGAGAGAGTGAGAGAGAGAGTGAGAGAGTAAGAGAGAGTGAGAGAGAGAGTGATAGAGAGAGTGAGAGAGTGCGAGAGAGTGAGAGAGAGAGTGAGAGAGTAAGAGAGAGTGAGAGAGAGAGTGAGAGAGTAAGAGAGAGTGAGAGAGAGAGTGCGAGAGAGTGAGAGAGTAAGAGAGAGTGAGAGAGAGTGAGAGAGAGAGTGAGAGAGAGTGAGAGAGTAAGAGAGAGTGAGAGAGAGAGTGGGAGTGTAAGAGAGAGTGAGAGAGAGAGTGAGAGAGTAAGACAGAGTGAGAGAGAGTGAGAGAGAGAGTGAGAGAGTAAGAGAGAGTGAGAGAGAGAGTGAGAGAGTAAGAGAGAGTGAGAGAGAGTGAGAGAGTAAGAGAGAGTGAGAGAGAGAGTGAGAGAGAGAGTGAGAGAGTAAGAGAGAGTGAGAGAGTGAGAGAGAGTGAGAGAGTAAGAGAGAGTGAGAGAGAGTGAGAGAGTAAGAGAGAGTGAGAGAGAGAGAGTGAGAGAGAGAGTGAGAGAGTAAGAGAGAGTGAGAGAGTAAGAGAGAGTAAGAGAGAGTGAGTGAGAGAGTGAGAGAGTAAGAGAGAGAGAGAGAGTGAGAGAGAGAGTGAGAGAGTAAGAGAGAGTGAGAGAGAGAGTGAGAGAGTAAGAGAGAGTGAGAGTGAGAGTAAGAGAGAGTGAGAGAGAGAGTGACAGAGTAAGAGAGAGTGAGAGAGAGAGTGAGAGAGAGAGTGAGAGAGAGAGTGAGAGAGAGAGTGAGAGAGTAAGAGAGAGTGAGAGAGAGAGTGAGAGAGAGAGTGAGAGAGTAAGAGAGAGTGAGAGAGAGAGTGAGAGAGAGAGTGAGAGAGAGAGAGAGAGTAAGAGAGAGTGAGAGAGAGAGTGAGAGAGTAAGAGAGAGTGAGAGATAGAGTGAGAGAGTAAGAGAGAGGGAGAGAGTAAGAGAGAGGGAGAGAGAGAGAGTGAGAGAGTAAGAGAGAGTGAGTGAGAGAGTAAGAGAGAGTGAGAGAGAGAGTGAGAGAGTAAGAGAGAGTGAGAGAGAGAAAGAGAGTGAGAGAGTAAGAGAGAGTGAGAGAGAGAGAGAGTGAGAGAGTGAGAGAGAGAGAGTGAGAGAGTAAGAGAGAGTGAGAGAGTAAGAGAGAGATGAGATGAGATGTGAGAGAGAGATGTGAGAGAGTAAGAGAGAGTGAGAGAGAGAGTAGAGAGACTGTAGAGAGAGTGAAGAGAGAGAGTCGATCGAAGTGCGGAGAGTGGAGAGAGTGAGAGAGATGAGAGGTAGAGAGAGTTGAGGAGGTAGTGAGTGAGAGTGAGGAGTGGAGAGTAAGAGAGAGAGTGCAGGGAGTTTGAGAGAGAGAGTAGAGAGAGTTAGAGAGAGAGTGAGGGTGTAAGACGAGAGAGAGAGAGGAGAGTGAGAGTGAGTGTGACGAGAGTGATGAGTGAGTGAGAGAGTGAGAGGGAGTGATGAGAGAGTGAGAGAGAGAGTGAGAGGACGTAAGTAGAGTGAGTAGAGAGAGTGAGGGGTAAGTGAGAGTGAAGAGATGAGAGTGAGAGTGTGAGAGAGAGAGGTAAGATGAGAGTGAGAGAGAGAGCTGACGAGAGAAGAGAGAGTAAGAGAGAGAGTGAGAGAAGAGGAGAGATGAGGAGTGATAGAGAGAGTGAGAGAGTAAGAGAGAGTGAGAGAGAGAGTGAGAGAGTAAGAGAGAGTGAGAGTGAGAGTGAGAGAGTATGAGAGAGTGAGAGAGAGAGTGCGAGAGAGTGAAAGTTAGAGAGAGTGAGAGAGAGGAGTGGAGAGTAGAGTGAGGATTGAGAGTGAGAGTGAGTAGAGTAAGACAGAGGAGAGAGTGAGAGAAGAGAGTGAGGAGTAAGTGAAGTGTGAGGAGAGGTAAGTGAGAGAGTAAGAGAGAGTGAGAGAGAGAGTGAGAGAGAGTGAGAGAGTAAGAGAGAGTGAGAGAGAGAGTGAGAGAGAGAGTGAGAGAGTAAGAGAGAGTGAGAGAGAGTGAGAGAGTAAGAGAGAGTGAGAGAGAGTGAGAGAGTAAGAGAGAGTGAGAGAGAGAGAGTGAGAGAGAGAGTGAGAGAGTAAGAGAGAGTGAGAGAGTAAGAGAGAGTAAGAGAGAGTGAGTGAGAGAGTGAGAGAGTAAGAGAGAGAGAGAGAGTGAGAGAGAGAGTGAGAGAGTAAGAGAGAGTGAGAGAGAGAGTGAGATGGTAAGAGAGAGTGAGAGAGTAAGAGAGAGTAAGAGAGAGTAAGTGAGAGAGTGAGAGAGTAAGAGAGAGAGAGAGTGAGAGAGAGAGTGAGAGAGTAAGAGAGAGTGAGAGAGAGAGTGAGAGAGTAAGAGAGAGTGAGAGTGAGAGTAAGAGAGTAAGAGAGAGTGAGAGAGAGAGTGACAGAGTAAGAGAGAGTGAGAGAGAGAGTGAGAGAGAGAGTGAGAGAGAGAGTGAGAGAGAGAGTGAGAGAGTAAGAGAGAGTGAGAGAGAGAGTGAGAGAGAGAGTGAGAGAGTAAGAGAGAGTGAGAGAGAGAGTGAGAGAGAGAGTGAGAGAGAGAGTGAGAGAGTAAGAGAGAGTGAGAGAGAGAGTGAGAGAGTAAGAGAGAGTGAGAGATAGAGTGAGAGAGTAAGAGAGAGGGAGAGAGTAAGAGAGAGGGAGAGAGAGAGAGTGAGAGAGTAAGAGAGAGTGAGTGAGAGAGTAAGAAAGAGTGAGAGAGAGAGTGAGAGAGTAAGAGAGAGTGAGAGAGAGAAAGAGAGTGAGAGAGTAAGAGAGAGTGAGAGAGAGAGAGAGAGTGAGAGAGTGAGAGAGAGAGAGTGAGAGAGTAAGAGAGAGTGAGAGAGTAAGAGAGAGTGAGAGAGAGAGTGAGAGAGAGAGTGAGAGAGTAAGAGAGAGTGAGAGAGAGAGTGAGAGAGTAAGAGAGAGTGAGAGAGAGAGTGAGAGAGTAAGAGAGAGGGAGAGAGTGAGAGAGAGTGAGAAAGAGAGAGTGAGAGAGAGAGTAAGAGAGAGTGAGAGAGAGTGTGAGAGAGTAAGAGAGAGAGTGAGGGAGTAAGAGAGAGTGAGAGAGTAAGAGAGAGTGAGAGAGAGAGTGAGAGAGTAAGAGAGAGTGAGAGAGAGTGAGAGAGAGAGTGAGAGAGTAAGAGAGAGTGAGAGAGAGAGTGAGAGTGAGAGAGAGTGAGAGAGAGAGAGTGAGAGAGTAAGATAGAGTGAGAGAGAGAGTGAGAGAGTAAGAGAGAGTGAGAGAAAGAGAGAGTGAGAGAGTGAGAGAGAGTGAGAGAGTAAGAGAGAGTGAGAGAGAGAGTGAGAGAGTAAGAGAGAGTGAGAGAGAGAGTGAGAGAGTAAGAGAGAGTGAGAGAGAGAGTGATAGAGAGAGTGAGAGAGTAAGAGAGAGTGAGAGAGAGAGTGAGAGAGTAAGAGAGAGTGAGAGAGAGAGTGAGAGAGTAAGAGAGAGTGAGAGAGAGAGTGCGAGAGAGTGAGAGAGTAAGAGAGAGTGAGAGAGAGTGAGAGAGAGAGTGAGAGAGAGTGAGAGAGTAAGAGAGAGTGAGAGAGAGAGTGGGAGAGTAAGAGAGAGTGAGAGAGAGAGTGAGAGAGTAAGACAGAGTGAGAGAGAGTGAGAGAGAGAGTGAGAGAGTAAGAGAGAGTGAGAGAGAGAGTGAGAGAGTAAGAGAGAGTGAGAGAGAGAGTGAGAGAGAGTGAGAGAGTAAGAGAGAGTGAGAGAGAGAGTGAGAGAGAGAGTGAGAGAGTAAGAGAGAGTGAGAGAGTGAGAGAGAGTGAGAGAGTAAGAGAGAGTGAGAGAGAGTGAGAGAGTAAGAGAGAGTGAGAGAGAGAGTGAGAGAGAGAGTGAGAGAGTAAGAGAGAGTGAGAGAGTAAGAGAGAGTAAGAGAGAGTGAGTGAGAGAGTGAGAGAGTAAGAGAGAGAGAGAGAGTGAGAGAGAGAGTGAGAGAGTAAGAGAGAGTGAGAGAGAGAGAGTGAGAGAGTAAGAGAGAGTGAGAGTGAGAGTAAGAGAGTAAGAGAGAGTGAGAGAGAGAGTGACAGAGTAAGAGAGAGTGAGAGAGAGAGAGTGAGAGAGAGAGTGAGAGAGAGAGTGAGAGAGAGAGTGAGAGAGTAAGAGAGAGTGAGAGAGAGAGTGAGAGAGAGAGTGAGAGAGTAAGAGAGAGTGAGAGAGAGAGTGAGAGAGAGAGTGAGAGAGAGAGTGAGAGAGTAAGAGAGAGTGAGAGAGAGAGTGAGAGAGTAAGAGAGAGTGAGAGATAGAGTGGGAGAGTAAGAGAGAGGGAGAGAGTAAGAGAGAGGGAGAGAGAGAGAGTGAGAGAGTAAGAGAGAGTGAGTGAGAGAGTAAGAGAGAGTGAGAGAGAGAGTGAGAGAGTAAGAGAGAGTGAGAGAGAGAAAGAGAGTGAGAGAGTAAGAGAGAGTGAGAGAGAGAGAGAGAGTGAGAGAGTGAGAGAGAGAGAGTAAGAGAGAGTGAGAGAGTAAGAGAGAGTGAGAGAGAGAGTGAGAGAGAGAGTGAGAGAGTAAGAGAGAGTGAGAGAGAGAGTGAGAGAGTAAGAGAGAGTGAGAGAGAGAGTGAGAGAGTAAGAGAGAGGGAGAGAGAGTGAGAGAGAGTGAGAGAGTAAGAGAGAGTGAGAGAGAGAGTAAGAGAGAGTGAGAGAGAGAGTGAGAGAGTAAGAGAGAGAGTGAGGGAGTAAGAGAGAGTGAGAGAGTAAGAGAGAGTGAGAGAGAGAGTGAGAGAGTAAGAGAGAGTGAGAGAGAGAGTGAGAGAGAGAGTGAGAGAGTAAGAGAGAGTGAGAGAGAGAGTGAGAGAGTGAGAGAGAGTGAGAGAGAGAGAGTGAGAGAGTAAGATAGAGTGAGAGAGAGAGTGAGAGAGTAAGAGAGAGTGAGAGAAAGAGAGAGTGAGAGAGTAAGAGAGAGTGAGAGAGTAAGAGAGAGTGAGAGAGTAAGAGAGAGTGAGAGAAAGAGAGACTGAGAGAGTGAGAGAGTAAGAGAGAGTGAGAGAGTAAGAGAGAGTGAGAGAGTAAGAGAGAGTGAGAGAGTAAGAGAGAGTGAGAGAGTAAGAGAGAGTGAGAGAATAAGAAAGAGTGAGAGAAAGAGAGAGTGAGAGAGTAAGAAAGAGTGAGAAAGAGTGAGAGAGAGTGAGAGAGAGTGAGAGAAAGAGAGAGTGAGAGAGAGTGAGAGAGTAAGAGAGAGTGAGAGAGTAAGAGAGAGTGAGAGAGAGTGAGAGAGAGTGAGAGAGTAAGAGGGAGTGAGAGAGTAAGAGAGAGTGAGAGAGTAAGAGAGAGTGAGAGAGTAAGAGAGAGTGAGAGAGTAAGAGAGTGTGAGAGAGTAAGAGAGAGTGAGAGAGTAAGAGAGAGTGAGAGAGTAAGAGAGAGTGAGAGAGTAAGAGAGAGTGAGAGATAGAGAGAGTGAGAGAGTAAGAGAGAGTGAGAGAAAGAGAGAGTGAAAGAGTAAGAGAGAGTGAGAGTGTAAGAGAGAGTGAGAGTAAGAGAGAGTGAGAGAGTAAGAGAGAGTGAGAGAGTAAGAGAGAGTGAGAGAGTGAGAGAAAGAGAGAGTGAGAGAGTAAGAGAGAGTGAGAGAGTAAGAAAGAGTGAGAAAGAGTGAGAGAGAGTGAGAGAGAGAAGTGAGAGAGAGAGTGAGAGAGAGTGAGAGAGAGTGAGAGAGAGTGAGAGAGAGCGACACAGATAGTTATATATATATGTATCAACATTTACATGCGAATATATGGGGTTGTATGTATATCGAGGCGTGTTCAAATGTAACCAGACCTAACTGCACCAATTGAACATACGTACGGTGCACATGATGACATCACTTCAGCGGTAAACAGAACAAACCAGCCGTCTAATTTGCAAAATTTAATTATCCTCCGATTCATTAATTTTCTCAGCAGACCGTTGAAAACATGACGGGATTGATACATAATCCGTCCAGAGTTGATCAGCGAGCGGTGATTCGATTTCTAACAGCTGATGGATGTTGACCAGTTGACATTTATCGCAGAATGCAGACAGTGTATATTGACAAAAGTGTGTTGAAGACAACAGTAAGGAACTGGACAACGATGTTTAAAGAAGGACGTGAGTTAACGAACGATCTTCCGAGACCAGGTGAGGCGCATATTGTTGCGTAGGATCATACTACCGCCAAAATTGAAGCAGCAACTCGGGTGGACCGTCGCTGGAGCTTACGTTCGCTAGCAAAAGGAATTTGCTGTGTCGCTAGGGAAATTTTAAAATGGTTGTTAGCTAGAAACTGAAATATGTGTGTCCACAATTGGTACCTGGTTTGCTGACCAACCACCATAAGGAAGAACGCATGGGATGGAGATTGAACCACTTGCTGTGATACGAAGAAGAGGGCGATTCGTTTCTTTTGCGCATAGTGGCAGACGATGAATCGTGGTGCCATCACTTTGAACCGAGCAGAAAAACTGCTAGCATGCAATTGAAAAATCCCGGATCACCGCAACTAAAAATAATGTATGTCATACATTTCCGCTGGTAAGGTTATGCTGACGATTTTACCAGGGACTTTTGTTGGTAGATTTTATAGAGCCAGGTGGAACATCAATGCCATCCGCTACAATGACACACTAGACAAACTGCATTCAGCAATTAAGAATAAACGACCCGGGATGCTTTTGCGTGGTGTGATTCTGTTGCACGACAATGCGCGTCCACATGTCGCGAAAATTGTTCAGAAAGCGTTAGCACAGGAAAGGTGGGAAGTACTGTCACACCCATCCAATAGTCTCGATATGTCCCCTTGTGACTTCCATTTGTTCGGATCTTTCAAATAATTTCTGAAGGGACAACGATTCGACTCTGATGCAGACACCATAGCCTCGGTGACCAAGATGGATTCAAAGAGCAACCAAAGTAATTTTTTCGGACGGGATCCGCCGTCTACCCACGCAGTTGGATGGGTTTGTGAATGCCTATGGCGACTTTTTCTAACTAACCCTGTGGGTCAGGCAAAATATACTGATCAGACATGTTAGTCAGGGTCAGGCAAAATATACTGATCAGACATGTTAGTCAGGTTCAGGCAAAATATAATGATCAGACATGTTAGTCAGGGTCAGGCAAAATATACTGATCAGACATGTTAGTCAGGATCAGACAAAATATACTGATCAGACATGTTAGTCAGGGTCAGGCAAAATATACTGATCAGACATGTTATTCAGGATCAGACAAAATATACTGATCAGACATGTTAGTCAGGGTCAGGCAAAATATACTGATCAGACATGTTATTCAGGATCAGACAAAATATACTGATCAGACATGTTAGTCAGGATCAGACAAAATATACTGATCAGACATGTTAGTCAGGATCAGACAAAATATACTGATCAGACATGTTAGTCAAGGTCAGACAAAATATACTGATCAGACTAGTTAGTCAGGGTCAAGCAAAACATACTAGTCAAGCTCCTGCTTTAGCTTCCTCGTAACCTTTCATGGAAAAGAAATGTTTCAATGGCAGCCTGGCTAACAAGGTGTGGGATCGACCCGATCCCCGTAGCAGTGAGCTACACGCAGATGAAGCAAAGCATATCACAACCGTCTGGAGGACACCGGTTTACCTTCATCAGCAGGTTCAGGCTGTGAAGAAAGCTACGACAATCCGCCACTTAACATCCTTTTTAGGGCGCACAAAAAAATAATCCAACTCATTGTGTGCATTCAACAACAACAATAAACCAACAATGCACTGATTGTCAAGTTCTGAAATCATGCACTGGTCCATCAAAGAAGGGCGCCTGTCAAGACTGAGCAGGAGTGTGTACAACCAGCAAACTACAAGAACCATCAGTATCGACACTCTTCGCCAGTTGCTGAGAGGGACTGACGATCTATGGATCTTCCCGGATGACAATTACGTCGATTCTGAACAGAACCACTCGGGTTTAGTGGCACGAAACTATTTGCACCAATTCTTGTTCTGCAAACAGTCAGGTCAGGTCAGGTCATCCCGTAACCGGTGAGGTCGTTGGGGCACACATGAAGGTCGTTGGGGCTCACAACTCCACGCCATCCCTCTCTGTCAGATGCCGCTGCCTGTGACTCTTCTGGTCGGAGACTGGTCCATTCTTTTATGTTGTCCTCCCATCTCTTTTTTGGCCTGCCTCTTCGTCGTCTGCCATGCACCTTCCCGTGGAGGATTGTGTTTGCAAGACATTTGATCTCGATATGTGCCCGTACCAAATGAGTTTCCTTCTTTTGACAGTTGCCAAGAGATCTTCGAAAGGCCCTATTGCCGTTGTAATTCTATTTCGTATTTCTTCGTTTGTAACTCGATCTGTGTTCGTGACTGCAAACAGTACTATGTTAATATTCAGATTCAAAAACAGAAATGAAATAATATTGAATTAACTTTTTCAGCTGCCGAACGTTGATACTTTTTATTAATCAAAGTGTTGCTATGTGGCAACAGTTCAGTGGATGTTTGGAAAGCGAACATTTTACATACAATTTATGTTACAATCTCCGCAAAATTACAAGCTTTAAGTTACTAGTACTGGATAGATACAGAGAGTATATGGACGTCAGAGCTTCATCAATAGATCGATCTCTCAGTCGTCAACATGTTTCAGTCATCAACTGATATTTTATTAGCAGATGAAATACATAAAGAGATGTTTTATTAGCAGATGAAATACATCACTTACTTAGTCGATCCTCTTCTACCGTGGGGTGTAGAGGTTGAAATAGATCAACATATGTTTTATTAGCAGATGAAATACGTCAACAGATGTTTTATTAGTAGATGAAATACATCAATAGATGTTTTATTAGCAGATGAAATACATCAACAGATGTTTTATTAGCAGATGAAATACATCAACAGATGTTTTATTAGCAGATGAAACATATTAACAGATGTTTTAGGCTTATCAACAGATTTCCAATCAACGGATGTTTCATCAATAGATGATTTATCTACACGTTTCTAATTCATCAACATATATTTCAGAGGCGTCAATAGAACTTTCAGATTCATCAACATGTGTTTAAGTATCATCAACAGATGTTCCAGACCGATCAACACATTTTACAATTACATTATTTATTCATATCGTCAGAAATGAATATAGAAGCAACATAAAACGAGACGGACGGACGGACAGACGGATCGGGCGGGCGGGCGGGCGGGCGGGCAGGCAGGCAGGCAGGCAGGCAGGCAGGCAGGCAGGCAGGCAGGCAGGCAGGCAGGCAGGCAGGCAGGCAGGCAGGCAGGCAGGCAGGCAGGCAGGCAGGCAGGCAGGCAGGCAGGCAGGCAGGCAGGCAGGCAGGCAGGCAGGCAGGCAGGCAGGCAGGCAGGCAGGCAGGCAGGCAGACAGACAGACAGACAGACAGACAGACAGACAGACAGACAGATAGATAGATAGATAGATAGATAGATAGATAGATAGATAGATAGATAGATAGATAGATAGATAGATGGATAGATAGATAGATAGTGTGGCTGTTGTTCTTGGAAGACCTTCGCACTGAGTTATTTTCTTTGTTTAGCTGGTTACAGTAGCTCTTTTTATATCCCGAGGTGTATTCGAGAGACTAGTTAAGGGGGGAGAGACTGGAAACCTCCTAGCTGTAGTGCAATTCGAGGTCAGTTAGTATGCTTATCATTATGGAAAATTCATTATCGATTCGTTGGTTGGTAACCATCTGTGACAGAGTCTATTTACAAGACCCAGACGAGGAAGGCAGGTGTGGGATCTAGATCATTATCTTTTACCTCACCCTGGCTTTTCTCATTGCTTTCACCAGCGAGAGAGAGAGAGAGAGAGAGAGAAGAGGGAGAGGAGAGATAAATAGAAAGAGAGTGACAGATAGAGAAAGATAGAGAGAGCGGGTGAGAGAAAAAAGACAATCTGACTTAACATGGCAAATCGGAGTTTTCTAAAGCTGTTTCTCTATTAACCCTTGTATAGATTGGGGCCCCCCCGCGATTGTCAATGAGGTCCACAGTTGAGAGACTCACAATTCTAATGGATCAACTTATCAACGGAGGCGTACGACAACTGGACGCGGTACTGATGCAGGATATAATGTGTCGTGTGGACATGCGAAAATCAAATAGAGATAATATAAATGATCAATTTAAGGGGTTCAAGCGAGCAACGGGAAGTCATTCTTCTTTTCATTTGTCTATCTCTCTGTTTGTCTGTATTTATGTATGTATGAATGTCTGTCTGTCTGCCTGCCTGCCTGCCTGCCTGTCTCTGTCTGTCTGTATGTATATATGTGTGTATCTTCTTTGTTCTTCTCTCTTTTTTTCTTTTTCTTTCTTTCTCTTTCTTCTTTCTTTTTGTCTTCTTTCTTTTTCTTCGTTCATTCACCTTTCTTTCTTTCTTTCTTTCTTTCCTACTTTCTTTCTTTCTTTCTTTCTTCTTCTTTCTTTTTTCTTTCTTTCTTCCTTCTTTCTTCTTCGTTCTTTCTTCTTCTTCTTTCTTTTTTGCTTTCTTTCTTTTTTATTTTCTTCCTCCCTTCCTTACCTCCTAACCTTCCAGTCATTATCACTCGATTGGTACCCTAAAAAAAGGAACAGCGCCACATTCGAAACAATGCTGTAAAAGCTGACTAAAGAAGGCTGTGCATAGGGCTGGAAACATCATCCCGTAGAATTGTTGCTATTTAAATCTCCACTCCAAATGTTCGCTTCCTGTAGAAGGTTTAGCTATAGTCGTGACCCTATGCTCTATATGGGGCGAAAAGACTCATTATCTTCATTATAGATTATTTTGATATAAAACATCATTACTACGTTCTGGGTACGCGCATTGACGCTTGCTGTCTTTCGGTATATGGCAAAGGGTTTTGGGCTTGCCTTAGCTTCGTCCGTTCTTAATCTCCCTCTACCACATCTTGACACGGGCCTAAGTAGCTGAATGTAGTCCAGAGAATGGAATGCGTTGTGTCATAGTTTACAGCTTGACTGCGATATTTGCACCTTTCGGTTCAACACATCCGACTTCAGCAGCCATTTTTTTAGTACCGGATTAACATTCTCTCTTCGATCCCTTCTCTTTAGCCAGACTGCTCTGTTGCAGCCTGTTATCCAGGATCACCGAGTGGAGGTGTAGAAAGATCGTGGCAGCTCTGGTTTGCTGGCCCTGACGCTAGCAGTTGTTGTTGTTGTTGTTGTTGTTGTTTTTGAATGTCCACAACGAGTAGGTTTACTTTTTTGTGCACCCTAAAACGGGCATTAAGTGGCGAGTTGTTGTAACTTTCCTCACATCCCGAGCGTGCTGGTGGAAGGTGGACCAGGGTCCTCCAGGCGGTTGTGCTATGCTTGGCTTCATCTGCGTGACGCTCACTACTATGGGGATCACGTCAAATCTCACCATGTTAGCCAGACTGTTGTCCTCGACAACAACCTGTTTCCAGGACGACCAACGAGGAGGTCAGGTGAGGGTCTTGGCCAGTATATTTCTCCTGACCATGGCTTACATTGTCTGATCAGTGGGTTTTGCCTGACCAGACGTTAGGCTCATCGTCCCGCAAAGGGTTTTGATACTAATATCAGTTCAATAATTTGAAAGAATGCAGGAGGCAAGGAAACCAGAGCTGATCAAGACCCTATTCCACCTCCATTTGACTTAACTGAACGTCTTTATACTGGTTTAGAAGACTCTATACAACCATATACGACTATACAAACAGTTTCTTTTATATTCACTTTATCTAAAAGTAACTATGCGCACTCAATCTATTCTCGAGTGCAAAATTTGACCCTGCTTCCACTATTTCCCGTGGCCAAGCATTCACCAAACTCTGACTAAAAAACAACCCCCAGAAAAACGCGACCCTAGAAAAGATCCATCAGAAAAGGCAAACTGAGATTAAAGGAAATGTTGATCCCGAAAATTAGCGTGCTGAAACCGGGTGTATCGGCCTGAAAGGCTCAAGTATCGGAGCCTCGCTGTAAACTACAACAGAACGTAACGAACGTTGTTTTCAGGACGAGCGACAACGAAGAAGAAACCCAAGCATTCAAGTCCAACAACACTAAACAGTTTGGTACATGAATACAATAGTAGGATATATAAATACAAAAATGAATAACTCGTTTGAACAGATATCAGAATAAAAATAGCTCGCTGGTTCTAAATGTTCTTGACAACTGAAGAATCCGCCCGTGATACTGATAGAATGACTTCTGAATAAATACAGCAAGTGATCCCAACATACGGGCAGCGGAAACAACAAAACAAATATGACCATCACCAATACGATTCCGGGACACGTATCTTTTCTGGGGGTTGGGTGGGGGTGGGGGATCGGGGAGGGGGGAGGCGGATGAAGGGCGGGATTACTAGAGCTGAAAAGCTAAATAACTAAAACGCAAAACAGTGAGTGTTCGAATCCTGCAAGTTCCAAGCGTCCACTGGTCCCAAAGAAGGTGAGATCGGCGAATAGTCATATAGGAGACGGACGATAGACTCCACCCTGTGCAGGTAAAATAATCATTGGCAGTTGAAAATGGAAAAATGTAGGTAACTGACCATGAAAATAATCTGAAGGTTACGAAATTCTAGGCAATTAGTGGTCAACATAAAGGCTGAAAGGAAGCAGCCTCTCCACCATGCAAAGTCACACAAGGTCAATCACCTGCGTATACGCAACTAGATTGCAAGTTTATACAAAAGAGAGGCTTCTACGTCCCCAGAGGTAGAAGAGCAGCGACTGGAAGAGAAAACTGGTAGAAATTAACATAGAAGAAGAAAACTACATTTAAGCTATCTTTTGTTTTGCAAAAAGTTAAGGGACAATTAACACGTTTAAAAAGACTGGTCAAAAGCCACAATCATCGCATTGAACTGTAACATGGACATGAAGTCTCATTATTGTCTTCCGTCAATATTACTAGCAATTATCTATACGCAGCCCGTTGTCATGGAGATATCCTGCATAAGGCCACTTCCTAGAACTGGTATTAGTGCATTTCTCAAGGGGCAGATAATTTACACGAACACATCGGGCGAGGGAGGTGGAGGGAACTGTGCAGAAATTATTTTTTTTAAAATTGTTTAATATTTTGGTGTTCGCCTTAATACTCTATTCCCAAACACGGTTTGCGTCTCACTGTGGTTTTTATTTTGCGCCTGTCGGCCCAGTGCATCCGACATCAGCATGCATTTTATGTAAGGGTCTGATTCCTCCTGCATTTTCTAAGGATTTGCTTCCTTGGGGTAACGGCCGGTGCTGTGATGGGGATCGAACCCAGAACCTTCGGGTTGTGAGTCATGCCACTTAATCACTAGACCACGCCGTCTCCAGAATTGAGTCATTCGAGTCAAAATGCTATAGAAATATTCTCAGAATACCATGGATTGAAAAAAAAGGAATGCAGACATTCGACAAGAGTTAGGTATAGAAGACAATTGGTTCATAAATTCTATCATAAACAGAAAATTCAGATACTTTATTTCCATAAAAACACAGCGGTCTTGAGAGAACGGTAATGGAAGGTATGGTGCCATGCAAGAGAGGCAGATGGCACAAAGATGACATAGATTACTTGGGCAGGACTCTGGAGCAGACTGGAGATTTGGCAAGAGATCGAGTTTCTTTCAGAAGGGCTGTGACAGGAACGACTTTCTGCAAAAGACATGCTGCATGATGATGATGTATTAAAACATCAAAAAACATACAGACTCGCTGGACGATCGCGAAATTGTCTCCAATTTAGATTAAGTGGGCGGTAATGGGAATTTACGCTCACGAAAGTTATAAAAGTGGGCGCCAAGTATGAAAAGGTAGACAATCCCAGCTCTACGGAATCGTCTAAACCAGTATAAATAAGTTAAGTATCTTACAATGTTAGGAAAAATTAACCAGCAAAGAAAAGCGCTACTGGTACGTAATTCAAAGGGAGCAAATCATGAGGAGGTAACACAATTTCACATTTTTAACAGGAACAAATGATGACCTTTTCAATTCTCTAAACCACTGTACTGGAATCCCCGAGGTTTCATTTATCTAGACTATATTACATTACTTTACATAGCAGGGCTGGCTAAAAAACAAAACAAGGGTTTTCACTTATATGCAACATGAAGACTCAAGCTTGACTACCAAACCGCGGGAGACGGCAGCAGAGGTGAAGTGTTTTACGGATTTGTTTTCTTGGTCGTCTCGTGTTATAATAGCGAAGACAATTTCTATCTTCAATTTTTCGTAAAATGTCTGGCATTGAAAAGAATTAATTATATGTTTCTTTTAGCAAATAGTGCCTCTGGGATACAGGCGTTTATTCTGAGCTATCTGTCTCGGAAGGATACGATGAGTGAAGTGACCAGTGGTTCTCAAAATTGTGTGCAGCGACAGGGGTGTGCGGCGTCAGAAGGATGGTAGGTCTAGGGCATCTAGAGCATGAATCACGTCCGTATGTCACTGAACTATGTGTGAGTGTGTATATTATGTCTGTATATTCTTAGTCGACTTTCTACTTCTACAGGGGCAGGTGTGTGTGTGTGTGCGAGTGTGTATATGTATGTATGTTTGTATGTTCTTTATTGGACCTGTACTTCTACATGGGGAGATGTCCGGGTGCAGGTCCCAGTTTTGGTATAAGCTAGATGTAGCCGGAAGGAGAATTTCCTGCTTAGCGGGTTAGGCTAGAGCAGCCTCTGCTACCTATAGTAATCACAAAGCTGGATGTTGCTATCTTCCAATAACACCTTTAGAAACTTCGAGCTACATTTGCCAGCTATCCCATATCAGTGTGTGACCTACTTACTGACTTACCCTAATAAATTATGCGGCATACGTGGAAGGCTGCTCTTTCCCTCCCTGGGTAGTGTCCCGAGAGGTGATTAAGAGGTCGCGGACATATTATTAAAGGCAAACTAAAGCATTTTTTTTCTGAACCATTATTTTATTGACACGTCGTCAAGTGGTCTTTTTAATAAAATAATACAGCAGTTGGGTAGCACTGGCATTTAGGTTGCGTACCGCCACGTTAACAATAGACCCTTGAGTTAACTAGAGCGACCAAATCTGAATGAGCAATACCACGCTAAACAGACCGTATCTACCGCTAAAATACAACGAAAACTCTTTACCCACCGCGCACTGATATCTTACACTTTCATGCTAGCCGGCTGAAAGACTGACCTACATTTCAGAATATTATAAATATTTAGTCGAGGTCATAAATGGCGCCCGTTAAAATGACACTTGTACATTGGTGTTCTCAAACTGAAGCCCTAGTGGGGCTTCCTAAAAAAGCGAAGCTAATAGTGCAAGGGCCGCATTTTGTCTGGTAATTGTCTCAGGACAGCGTGAAGTCACGATAATATGTAATATAGAATTGGCTGTGTGAAGTCACGTTTTTATGTAATATACAAACGACTGTGCGGAGTCAAGTTTTTATGTAATACACAAATAACCGCGTGAAGTCACGTTTTATGTTATATACAAATGTCTAGGAAGTCACGTTACGTGATATAAAAATGTGTGCATAAAGTCAGGTTAATATGTGAAAAGGACGCATGAAAAAAAACCTAGTGGTCTAAGGAGCAACAAGTCAAGTTGATGATCTAAAGGCCGCTTAAAGTAATGTTAATTTACAAAGGCTTGCATTAAAAAAAGCTAATATACAATGGGCTGTATGCAGTCTAATTAATAGTTCCAGGTACGTATGACGTCACGTTAATTGTTCACGAGCGGTATGTAGTCAAGCTTATGGTCTAAGTACCACACTACGTCTAGTTAACGGGGAACGGACCACACTACGTCTAGTTAACGGGGAACGGACCACACTACGTCTAGTTAACGGGGAACGGACCACACTACGTCTAGTTAACGGGGAAAGGACCACACCTGTCTAGTTAACGGGGAACGGATCACACCTGTCTAGTTAACGGGGAACAAACCACACTGTCTAGTTAACGGGGAACGGACCACACTGTCTAGTTAACGGGGAACATACCACACTGTCTATTTAACGGGGAACGGACCACACTGTCTAGTTAACGGGGAACATACCATAATGTCTAGTTAACGGAGAACGGACCACACTGTCTAGTTAACGGGGAACAGAGCACAGTCTAGTTAACGGGGAACAGACCACACTGTTTAGTTAACGGGGAACGAACCACACTAAGTCTAGTTAATGGGACAAGGACCACATAAAGTCAAGTTAACGGGGCACAGACCATACTGTTTAGTTAACGGAGAACGGACCACACTAAGTCAAGTTAAGGGGGCACGGACCACACTAAGTCTAGTTAACGGGGCACGGACCACACTAAGTCTAGTTAACGGGGCACGGACAACACTAAGTCTCGTTAACGGGGCACGGACCACACTAAGTCTAGTTAACGGGGCACGGACCACACCACACTAAGTCTAGTGAACGGGGCACGGACCACACTAAGTCTAGTTAAAGGGGCACGTACCACACTAAGTCTAGTTAATGGGGCACGGACCACACTAAGTCTAGTTAACGGGGCACGGACCACACTAAGTCTAGTTAACGGGGCACGGACCACACTAAGTCTAGTTAACGGGGCACGGACCACACTAAGTCTAGTTAACGGGGCACGGACCACACTAAGTCTAGTTAACGGGGCACGGACCACACTAAGTCTAGTTAACGGGGCACGGACCACACTAAGTCTAGTTAACGAGGCACGGACCACACTAAGTCTAGTTAACGGGGCACGGACCACACTAAGTCTAGTTAACGGGGCAAAGACCACACTAAGTCTAGTTAACTGGGCACGGACCATACTAAGTCTAGTTAACGGGGCAAAGACCACACTAAGTCTAGTTAACGGGGCAAAGACCACACTACGTCTAGTTAACGGGGCACGGACCACACTACGTCTAGTTAACGGGGAACGGACCACACTGAGTCTAGTTAACGGGGCAAGGACCACACTACGTCTAGTTAACGGGGCACGGACCACAGTAAGTCTAGTTAACGGGGCAAGGACCATACTAAGTCTAGTTAACTGTGCAAGGACCACATCATCACAACTTAAATGACATAAGAATGTTGCTGAAATAAAACCTGCATGAATCTGGACTTTTTAGTTGAACCGTATTTGTTCTTTTACTGTTTCTGTCTAAAATGAATCTACAACGCATTTATCATTCTTTTGTACTTCTCAAATTCATAACCTAAGGGTCCTTTAGAGTTTCTCATTTTATGTCATGAAATGTATGTTTCTAACAATGTTTGTTATTCGCTTGTGTCGTATCTATCAAGGGTTTTCCAGATACAATTTGTCTAGAGCATCCAAGATTTTATAAACGAAGCAAGTTTCAAACGTTCCCTGGTCTCAAGGGGAAGTGAGATCAGCGCATAGTTCTATTGGAGTTGGACTATAAAACTCGGGTATCATATGTACATACGTTTCTTTGCAGCTGAAAATTGATAAGAGTAGACTGCTAGCTGCTGCCAAACTTTAAAAAAAAGAAATAAATTCATGCCGTATGATACAACATTCGCCCAGGTCTAGTAAGCCACAGGGAGTAACGTTTGCAACAAATAAAAAGGGTCTTCATCGGAGAGCTTTCGGCTACATGGCAGCAAGTATCAGGTCACGTTAGATCATCCCGTAACCGGTAAGGTCGTTGGGGCACACAAGAAGACATCCCCACAATACCACGCCACCCTTCTCTGTCAGCGGCCGCTGCCTGCGCATCTTCTGGTCGGAGATTGGCCCATTCTTTTATGTTGTCCTCCCACCTCTTTTTGGGACGGCCTCTTCGTCGTCTGCGTTGCACCTTTCCGTGGAGGATCGTATTTGCAAGACCATTTAATCTCGATATGTGACCGTACCAAGCGAGTTTCCTTCTTTTGACAGTTGCCAAGAGGTTTTCAAAAGGCCTTATTGCTGTTGTAATTATATCTCGTATTTCCTCCTTTGTAACTCGATCTTGTAACTCGACGTTTAAAAGTCTTCGGAAACATCTCATCTCCAAGATCTATATCCTTCGCTGAAAGTCAGTTGTAACTGTCCATGTCTCTCAAGCATAGAGGAATATTGACAGGACCAGTGTACGCATTAATCTGATGTTCGTGCATAGTGTTAACCGTTTATCTTGCCAGATTTTTTTAAAGCCGATATACACCTGATTGTTTGAATTCCAGGATTTCACGTATTCCAAGTATTACTGTCAATTGTCATAGAAACAACACTGGAAGAGAAACTTTATGGACCTGTTTGTGAACTACAAAAGACAGTGAAGTTTATACAAGAGACAACATTGCAGCTATAGACAATATTTTAAAGCGAACGAAAGAAGAAGAAGAAGACTGTCAATTACTATCTTACGACATTTTCCCCATTCTGGTGTAGTCGTTGGGTTTTGAAGGCTGAGGACTACAGACCGCTTCGCCACTGCTGTCGCCACGTCGTGTGATGGCTATGTTTGTTTATTTTACACCCAACAGAAAAACAACATATGCCATAACGGGGGTTCGAACCGCCGCCCACATTGTCGGCAGGCAGGCTTCGAAACCATTCGACCAAGTATTTCAGGTCTTTCATTCTCGTTGTCATAACGCTTTCCTTGATCAAAATGCTGGGGAACACTTGACGCATTTTTTGGGTCCCAATTTTTCATAAGACGGAGAGCCTCGTATTGTATTTTACTTCTAACGGCCTGTACATCCGAATTCTGCATCAATTTTTAAGAAAAATTGGATTGTGTATGATGCACAATATACTGACCAGGACATCGCGTCAGGGGCAGGCAAAATTTACTGATTAAGACCACTATCTCTCTTCCAGGTAGCGTTTCTTGGAAATAGACTGTTTTCAAGGAAGTCTTATCTGACGAGATGTGGATCGACGTGATCCCCGTAATAGTGACCGTCGTGCAGATGAAGCCAAGCATAGCACAATCGCATGGAGAACCACAACTCACCATCAGCATGCTCGGAATGTGAGGAAAGCTATTTCAAACCGCCATTTAACACCCTTTTCACGGCGCACAGAAAAGCAAACATACTCATTATGGGCATCAAACAACATCAACAACGACTACATCAACAACAACAACATCAACAACACCACCAACCTTGATGTTTTATGAAATCTAACATACGCGAGTTTATCTGTTATATGTCGTACCCCTCAACACATACCACTCTTTCATCCCCAAACTATATTTTATAGAGGCGGTAGGTAGGTATTATCAGACAATAAGGACCCGTCGCGCTAACAATCCATGAGCACGAGGCATTGCTGAGTTCCAAGCTGCATGTAGTGAGGATGATGTCTTTTCAACTAGATCCAATCAGGTGGTGTGAGGACGGCCGCGGATGGTAAGGGGAGCCATGATTGGGACGGTCGTTTCCTATTCGTGATGTTCACATCTGTTTTAAGAACTCGTGGGCTGGAACGTTCTCGACAAGGTGTACCACGTGTCCAAATAGTGTCAAACGGCGACAGTTTAGCAGGAAAAATCGTCGGTTGACCTCGTCGCTTGAGACTTAGTCGTACGAGAACGTAATAAGATTGTAGCAAGTTGGGGTCGGTACGCTATAAGATTGTAGCAAGTTGGGGTCGAAACGTTATAAGATTGTAGCAAGTTGGGGTCGGGACGTTATAAGATTGTAGCAAGTTGGGGTCGGGACGTTATAAGATTGTAGCAAGTTGGGGTCGGGACGTTATAAGATTATAGCAAGTTGGGGTCGGGACGTTATAAGATTGTAGCAAGTTGGGGTCGAAACGTTATAAGATTGTAGCAAGTTGGGGTCGAAACGTTATAAGATTGTAGCAAGTTGGGGTCGGGACGTTATAAGATTGTAGCAAGTTGGGGTCGGGACGTTATAAGATTGTAGCAAGTTGGGGTCGAAACGTTATAAGATTGTAGCAAGTTGGGGTCGAAACGTTATAAGATTGTAGCAAGTTGGGGTCGGGACGTTATAAGATTGTAGCAAGTTGGGGTCGGGACGTTATAAGATTGTAGCAAGTTGGGGTCGGGACGTTATAAGATTGTAGCAAGGATGGGTCGGGACGTTATAAGATTGTAGCAAGTTGGGGTCGAAACGTTATAAGATTGTAGCAAGTTGGGGTCGGGACGTTATAAGATTGTAGCAAGTTGGGGTCGGGACGTTATCAGATTGTAGCAAGTTGGGGTCGGGACGTTATCAGATTGTAGCAAGTTGGGGTCGGGACGTTATAATAAAATAGCAAGTCGGGGTCGGGAAGTTATACGATTGTAGCAAGTCGGGGTCGGGATATTAGTTCTTGTAGCTAATTATCGTTCCGAGGTAGTACTTCTACGTCATCGGCGAAGCGTAGGTTTGTGATAATGCATTCTTCTATAATTATTGATTCATTGGGGTCATCTACAACTTTGGTTATCATTTGTTTCTGAAATAGATTAAGCCTGTGTGATAACATACAGATATGTCATTAACCACTGCATCGACGACTTATGAAACTTCTTAATCTCATATCCGATCAACGCTTTATCTGTTATAATTATCAATATCAGGAGCGAGTGAAGGAGGGAGCTCTCAAGGGGCAGACCATTTACAAGAAACCATCGTGTGACGGAAGGAGCTCTCAGTTCAGTTCAGTTCATCCCGTAACCCATCAGGTCGTTGGGGCACACATGAAGACATGAAAATCTCACGCCAGCTCTCTCTGTCTGTCGCCGCCTGAGGTATCTCACCGTGACGAAGGCCTGACCACTCAGCGATGTTGTCCACCCATCTCTTCCTTGGACGTCCTCGCCCTCTCTGTCCCGGTACGGATCCAAAGAGTATCGAGTTGGTAATTCCGTTGGACCTCGCGACGTGCCCGCACCATCTTTCGTCTTTTGATAGTTGTGAACAGATCTTCAAAAGGACCAATAGCGTCTTCAACTCTCTGACGGATGTCTACGTTCGTGACACGATCCTTATATGTAACATTTAGGAGTTTTCTATAGTTTTCTATAGGAGCTCTCAAGGGGCAGATAATTTACAAGAAACCATCGGGTGACGGAGGGAGCTCTCAAGGGGTAGATAATTTACAAGAAACCATCGGGTGACAGAGGCGGAGGGAGCTCTCAAGGGGCAGATAATTTACAAGAAACCATCGGGTGACAGAAGCGGAAGAAATTCTCAAGGGGTGGATAATTTACAAAAAACCATCGGGTGACAGAGGCGGAGGGAGCTCTCAAGGGGCAGATAATTTACAAGAAACCATCCGGTGACAGAAGCGGAGGGAGCTCTCAAGGGGCAGATAATTTACAAGAAACCATCGGATGACGGAGGTGGAGGGAGCTCTCAAGGGGCAGATAATTTACAAGAAACTATCGGGTGACGGAGGCGTAGGTAACTACATAAATTGGACAGAAGTGTTTTTTTTTCGAATTGTTTTTTTTAAAATTGTGTAGTTCGCATTATTTTTCTCGCCCAAGGCGGTGTGCGTTTCACTGTGGTTTTTACTTTGCGCCTGTTGTCCCAGTGCATCCGACTTCAGTATGCATTTTCTAAGGGTTTGCTTCCCCGGGGAAACGGTCGGTGCTGTGACGGGGATTGAACTTAACCACTAGCACAGGCCGTCCTAAAAGTGGTCAAGTGTTTAGGGTGTCAGTCTCTTGACCATGGGGATACGGGTTCAAATCTAAGTAAGTCTTACTCTTTTTGCTCTATGAACATAAAATATAAGATTATCTGCAACATGTGTGGTGATTGCAAGGGTAATTATCCTCTGATTGATCAGTCCTGAGACTGGTTGTAGGGTTGTCTGAGACTGGTTGTAGGGTTGTCTGAGACTGGTTGTAGGGTTGTCTGAGACTGGTTGTAGGGTTGTCTGAGACTGGTTGTAGGGTTGTCTGAGACTGGTTGTAGGGTTGTCTGAGATTGGTTGTAGGGTTGTCTGAGACTGGTTGTAGGGTTGTCTGAGACTGGTTGTAGAGTTGCCTGAGACTGGTTGTAGGGTTGTCTGAGACTGGTTGTAGGGTTGTCTGAGACTGGTTGTAGGGTTGTCTGAGACTGGTTGTAGGGTTGTCTGAGACTGGTTGTAGGGTTGTCTGAGACTGGTTGTAGGGTTGTCTGAGACTGGTTGTAGGGTTGTCTGAGACTGGTTGTAGGGTTGTCTGAGACTGGTTGTAGGGTTGTCTGAGACTGGTTGTAGGGTTGTCTGAGACTGGTTGTAGGGTTGTCTGAGATTGGTTGTAGGGTTGTCTGAGACTGGTTGTAGGGTTGTCTGAGACTGGTTGTAGGGTTGTCTGAGACTGGTTGTAGGGTTGTCTGAGACTGGTTGTAGGGTTGTCTGAGACTGGTTGTAGGGTTGTCTGAGACTGGTTGTAGGGTTGTCTGAGACTGGTTGTAGGGTTGTCTGAGACTGGTTGTAGGGTTGTCTGAGACTGGTTGTAGGGTTGTCTGAGACTGGTTGTAGGGTTGTCTGAGACTGGTTGTAGGGTTGTCTGAGACTGGTTGTAGGGTTGTCTGAGACTGGTTGTAGGGTTGTCTGAGACTGGCTGTAGGGTTGTCTGAGACTGGTTGTAGGGTTGTCTGAGACTGGCTGTAGGGTTGTCTGAGACTGGTTGTAGGGTTGTCTGAGACTGGTTGTAGAGTTGTCTGAGACTGGTTGTAGGGTTGTCTGAGACTGGTTGTAGAGTTGTCTGAGACTGGTTGTAGGGTTGTCTGAGACTGGTTGTAGGGTTGTCTGAGACTGGTTGTAGGGTTGTCTGAGACTGGTTGTAGGGTTGTCTGAGACTGGTTGTAGAGTTGTCTGAGACTGGTTGTAGGGTTGTCTGAGACTGGTTGTAGGGTTGTCTGAGACTGGTTGTAGGGTTGTCTGAGACTGGTTGTAGGGTTGTCTGAGACTGGTTGTAGGGTTGTCTGATTATGTCTATCCATTTGACAATATTCTTGTTGATCAGTCCTGAGACTGGTTGTAAGGTTGTCTGATTATGTCTATCCATTTGACAATATTCTCGTTGATCAATCCTGAGACTGGTTGTACGGTTGTCTGAGTATGTCTATCGATTTGACCCTATCCTCTGCAGCTCATTTCAGCATAGGTCCACACTTTAATGTCTCTGCATGCCTGAGATGTAAAGGTGAGTCTTGGTCACAAACGTCCTGTCTGTCTTGCCTTGAATCTCACCCTCTAGTATCTTCTGTAGAAGACTTTTATGTCTCATACTGTGACCAAACCAACTCAACCGACGCTTTTGTATCATTTTCAATATTTATCTTTATGCGCCCACTTCAGTGAGTTCCATGTCACTGAATTTACTTTCTGCCCAACTCATTCTTTCCATTTTATGTTAGCACCACATCTAAAAAATTTTCAAGCTTTTATCTTCATCCTTCTATGTCAATGTCCATGTTTCAGCCCTATGCAGCACAATTGACCATATATGACAGGAGATTAATATTTTCTTCATTTCTCTTCTGATAGTATTTAACATTCTGCGGGGATAAGCGGCATTTATTCCTCAGCTCTATAAATTCTTCCAGTGAGAGTGAGAATAATGGTGATAAAATAAATCCCTTTAGCTGAGCTGGCAGCTTTTGACAGTCCAATGCCTCCCGTCAAAAGTATACGTCCTCCTCAATTGTTTTAGTGATGTGAATAGTGTGTTGTGTATGGTGGGGTATGCAGGTACCGCAGCTCGGCCAGCCTTGGGTTCAAAGTCAGGAGGGGCTCCACTGTCTTCTCGTGATCGTGTCGAATCTGCAGTTTGGTTCACGTAGTGGGTCTAATCTATTCAGATGTTTGTTGAGAAGGCCATGGCTTGTTCTCTGGTCTCTTCGGTTCACGTAGTGGGTCTAATCTATTCAGATGTTTGTTGAGAAGGGCATGGCTTGTTCTCTGGTCTCTTCGGTTTACGTAGTGGGTCTAATCTATTCAGATGTTTGTTGAGAAGGCCATGGCTTGTTCTCTGGTCTCTTCGGTTTACGTAGTGGGTCTAATCTATTCAGATATTTGTTGAGAAGGCCATGGCTTGTTCTCTGGTCTCTTCGCTTCAGTTTATTGGCCGAGTGCTGGAGATCTGGTTTTGCTTGGTGTTAGAAACATATTCGACCTGTCTGAGATGTGCCCGACTGATCTAGCCACTCCTGTCCATAATTATTGTTCAGGTGTTGCTTGCAGGTTTGTAGTGTGATGCTGAGTATGGGCCCTGGTAGCATTCCAGAAATGAGGGTAAACGTCGGTAAATTTAAAAAAAAATTAATTAAATAAAATATAATAATCGTGCCGCCTTTTTCCCCCGACTTGACTCGTTATTGTACGAGGCGTGTTCAAATGAAACCGGACCAAACTGTAACATGTGAACATAAAAACGATGCACATGATGACGGCACTTCTGGTGTAAACAGCACGTATCAACCGTAAAGTTTGCAAAATTTCATTATCTTCCGACTCATAGTTTCCTCAGCAGACCGTTGAAAACATGGCGGGTGTGATTTGGAAGCCGTCCAGAGTTGGTTAGCGAGCAGTGATTCGGTTTCTAACAGTTGAAGGATGTCGACCAGCTGACATTCATCACATAATGCAGGCAGTATATGGGGACAAAAGTGTGTCGAAGACAACAGTGAAGAACTGGACAACGATGTTTAAAGAAGAACGTGAGTAACACAACAATATGCGCCTGACCTGGTCTCGAAAGATCTTTCGTTAACTCACGTCCTTCTTTAAACATCGTTGTCCAGTTCTTCACTGTTGTCTTCGACACACTTTTGTCCCCATATACTGCCTGCATTATGTGATGAATGTCAGCTGGTCGACATCCTTCAGCTGTTAGAAACCGAATCACCACTCGCTGATCAACTCTGGACGGATTCCGTATCACAGCCACCATGTTTTCAACGGTCTGCTGGGGAAACTATGAGTCGGAGGATAATGAAATGTTGCAGATTTTACGGTTGCTATATACTGTTTATACCTGGAGTGACGTCATTATGCGCATAGTGCGTTTGTTCACTTGTTGCAGTTTGGTCCGGTTTCATTTGAACACGCCTCGAATATGACCAATATATCACACTTTTCTTACATCTCTATCCTCATTGAGAGGGTAAGTACCAAAAGATAAGCTTGTAAGACAGCGTGCAACGAAGACTGCGTGTTTGTGACCGCTTATGTAAACACGCGTTTCGGCAGGGCCTTTTATCAGTCACTTGTGGCCATGCATCAACGCCTGAATGCCTATCGCGAGACATTTGTTAGGGCCTTATCAACTCTTCTTTAAAAAAAAAAAACAATTATTAAATTGTAGGGGACCAGCAATAACTGAGGTGTCATTTCATCACAGGAAAGCGACAAATTGGCCCATATTTGTCCAATTATTTGTACTGAGAATATCACCAGTCACACGTGACGGTAGATGAAGCCCTTTTACTTCTGTGTATTAGAGTGTCCACAGAGCTGAAGCATATTACTCATATTTTTTATTCATGTGCATCTAATAAGCACCGGAGTTACCACTGAAGCCTTCCAAGCATGTCGTAAAGGATACTGAAGTGTGCTGTGTATGGGGATAGTAACTCACTTACGTGCAACCATTTAATTTATACTCCGGAAGCGCGGGGATGGGGGGGGGGGGTGGGGCGGGGAGGGTTGGGGGGAAGTTGGGCAGATACGGAAAATATTTAACAGATGACACATTTCTACTTCGTCTATCAATAATGACGGTGAGGAAGACTAACGTCTGGTCATGAAATATATACTGATCAGACATGTTAGTCAGGGTCAGGCAAAATATACTGATCAGACATGTTAGTCAGGGTCAGGCACAATATACTGATCAGACATGTTAGTCAGGGTCAGGCACAATATACTGATCAGACATGTTAGTCAGGGTCAGGCAAAATATACTGATCAGACATGTTAGTCAGGGTCAGACAAAATATACTGATCAGACATGTTGGTCAGGGTCAGGCAAAATGTACTCGTCAAGATCCTCACGTCGGCTTCCTAGACTCACCTAGAAACGGGCTGCTTTCATGGCAGCATGGCTAATAAGCTGAGGAATCAACGTGATCCCCGTAGTAGTGAGCGACACACAGATGACGCCAAGCATGGCACAACCTCCAGGAGGACCCCGGTCCACTTCCATCAGTACGCTGGGGATGTGAGGAAAGCTACTGCAACCCGTCACTTAACCTCATTTTAAGGGTGCACCTACTCATGATGGGCATTCAACAACAACAACATCAATAATGACAGTAATAAATAGTAATGACATTATTAATACTGACAATAATAATAATAATGAGGGGGAAAAACAACAAAACTGACAATTGAAATAATGGAGCTGATGTAAAGTGGAGTCTCCGAATCAGGGGGTTGGACTTACGGCTTTCTCTGTCTCTTACCTCGGGGATCACTATAGTCAAGAGGTTAAGGCACTGGCCTCTCACAGTGATGAACGGAAACGGTGGGCGATCGAATCCCCCAAATAGGTCTCAAGGTAGGTAAGACCAGAGTCCCTGCAGCTTGAGTTACCTCCAGTCGTCTCGATCTCTACTGCCGAAGAAGGATGTGTCGGACCGAAAGGTGCAAATATCGCAGTCAAGCTGTTAACTAGCGACACAATGCATTCCGTTCTCCGGACTACATCCTGCTACTTGCAAAGCCCTGTTCAGGGCTTGGTAGCAGGAGATTGAGAACGAATACAGAAGAAGAAGAAGTCTTGACCAATAGTCTTGCCACTGGTCCAAGGTAACTTGGGAAAGGAGAGATTGATAACCAGCGCATATGCTTACTCACTATAAACCAAATACAGCGCACATCACATTATGTCGTGGATATCATCGCTTCGTGATGGGCAATAATATGTCTCTCACCTTTATAGTACACTTCCACATACTGTTGTCGGTCCATCTCTTGATGTTGTCTTCTCACTAAAAGTGCTGTCTTTCTCTTGCCAGCCAACCGATCACCTTGCCCTCCAGTATTGTTTTCAGCAGTGTGTCGTGTCTTATTCTCCTCTTTCGCCCGTGTCCTGTTTGTGCCTTTCAGCGTCAGGTTATGAAGAGGTTTCTTGACCCGGCCCTGGTATGTGCTTGTGCCTTTCAGCGTCAGGTTATGAAGAGGTTTCTTGACCGGGACCTGGTATGTGCTTGTGCCTTTCAGCGTCAGGTTATGAAGAGGTTTCTTGACCGGGCCCTGGTATGTGCTTGTGCCTTTCAGCGTCAGGTTATGAAGAGGTTTCTTGACCCGGCCCTGGTATGTGCTTGTGCCTTTCAGCGTCAGGTTATGAAGAGGTTTCTTGACCGGGACCTGGTATGTGCTTGTGCCTTTCAGCGTCAGGTTATGAAGAGGTTTCTTGACCGGGCCCTGGTATGTGCTTGTGCCTTTCAGCGTCAGGTTATGAAGAGGTTTCTTGACCGGGCCCTGGTATGTGCTTGTGCCTTTCAGCGTCAGGTTATGAAGAGGTTTCTTGACCGGGCCCTGGTATGTGTTTCGTACACAGCGAGCTTTACTGCTTCTGTTATTTTTGCTATCCATCTTTCGCGTAGTCGGCCCTTGGCTTTGTATCCTTTGTATCTGCATAGCAACGCCTTCTGAGGAATACTATCTGGTGTTTGTCGTGTTACGTGACGGAACCATTTGGTTTGCTGTCTCTTGATGAGGTCTAGCACTGTGTTGTACCTTTTTATTGCCTTGTAACTTTTTTCTGATTCTATCCATTATTGTTACTCCAAGCATTCGACGTAGAGATTTCATCTCTGTTGTTACAATGTTTCTTTTATCATTGCTTGTCACTGTCCAATGTTGGCAATGATAGCACAATGTCGGTAAGAATATCGTGTTGTATGGTATTATTTTTGTATCCATTGTCACATGTTTACATAAAAATATTGGGGACATTTGCCCAGTGATTTGACTTGCTCTATTACATCTGTGTTGGATTTCAGTGTTTGTTTTGCCATCTTATGAGATTATGCTACCCAGGTACGTGAAATTTATTTATATGTCCAAAATACTTTATTTATCTGTCGTGTTTTATCTTCTTCACTATTTCTCTTTGTATACCCAATCTCTTCACTTCTCCTTTCAAGCTATGCAGCCCAATTTTCTGCACATCCACATTTCAAAGGCATCAACTGTATCCACAACCTGATTGATCGTCTTCCATGTTTCTACACCGTAGATCAAAGCCCAACATACAATAATAACAATAATAATTTAATAAATAATAATAACATAAATAATAATATCTAAATCATATGATAAAACATCCATTAATCACACGTTTGGCGTAGGTACGAGGCTCAACTCCCGCTACCGATAGCTCCAGTCGACCCAGCTGTAAATATGTACCTGGTTGACGGTTAGGGAGGAAAAAAGACAGCGAGGAATGGAACTGGCCACCCCATAACACAACGCTGTGACGTAGTACAATAAAGGTTCTAACACTTCACCCCCGGACTGTGCTTATGGACTACTTTCACCTGTGCAAAACTGACATACCAGAGTGGTACTCTAATTGTAACCTTCAACAAAGCATATCGTAAACAGCGACTGAACAGTTGAGTGAATGGGCTAGTAACCTCATCGTGTAAAACCAATGGCAATTGCAAATTTTCGTATACATGCGTCGACTAAAGATGTCACGTGGAGCGAAAAGACGAATCATTTCGATCAATTAATCATATATAATTAGTGTATGATGTCACATGGAGCGAAAAGACGAATCAGATTGATCAATTATTCATATATAATTAGTGTAAAGGTGTCAGGAGGAGCGAAAAGACGAATCAAATCAATCAATTAACCATAAATAATTAGAACAAAGATATCACGTGCAGCGAAAGGACGCATAAAATCAATCAATTAATCATATATAATCAGATGTCACGTGCCATACGGCGATGAGGTATGAAACCATTTGTAGAAGACTTAGTTCTCGGTCGGAGTGCGCTAAGCAGTAGATCAGCTACCTCACTGCGAACTGCTGAGACTCAACCCTTTACCATGAGATATGTCCGCACACCAGGCGAACAACATCTCCGTGCAATGACCAGGCTTGTCCCCTGGTCAAATGCACTATTTCGAGAGGAATCACAGGTCGCTGACATTTGGTCCACGTGCTTGGCTGATAAGCTACCATCTGAGGGACTACGGCCGAACGCCTCTAAGCGAGAATCCCGCCCTAAATCTCCGCACCGCTGTGATGGGAGGCTACGACATGGCTGGGACTTGCGTCTCAGACCGGCCCGGTCGAGCCGCAGAAATGCACCTGGTAAAATGCACTCCTGCATCGCTCTTTGCCTCTGTCTGCTATCAGTCATCCCAATGGACGCAGAAGAGATGCAGTCCAACGGACATTACACCTCCTGCCCTATTGTGACAATCTCCCGGGTGGCGGGGAATGCTAGGCGTACCATCACTGCAGACGAGCCGAGAAAATAAAGGGAGTAAAGACATACCTCACTCACATGCATATGCTAGGTTTCTGGCAGGACGTGACGATCCTGGGACAAAGTCACACTGGACTGCCTTTCTTCCGGGATAGTACAAACTAGTACATAGTCCATCATATCATTGCCAAACCCTATAGACACGAGTAGGGAAGACTCGATCGTCCTGCAAGACAACTTCTTAAGAGAGACAACTCTGACCAAAAACAACTGCTGCCTTGCAGTTAGGCTGGGGACAGCCAAAGGCTAACGAAGGCAACCCTACAGAAACGCCTGTTGAAATCGGATGCACTGAGCCACAGGCTTAACAAAATAAAACAGTGCAACGTAAATATCGCTGCAAACAGCGTACGAAGAAGAAGAAGAAGATGTCACGTGCAGCGACGAAAAGACGAATCAAATCAATCAATTAACCATAAATAATTAGAATAAAGATATCACGTGTAGCGAAAGGACGCATCAAATCAACCAATTAATCATATATAATCAGATGTCACGAGCAGCGAAAAGACGAATCAAATCAATCAACCATAAATAATTAGAATAAAGATATCACGTGCAGCGAAAAGACGAATCAAATCAACGAATCAATCAACCAATCAGCAGAACTAATACCTTCTACTTACCTCAGACTAATCGTATCTATCCTGAAACGTCTTTCGATCTGAAGCTCTCCATGATTTGAATCGCATTTTGCGTCCGACCTGGCGACACAGCGCCACAGAAATTAGGCGTCCGGGACGAAGTGTGGGCGACGGGCGCGTGTGAAATGCCTGGTAGATAGGTGTGCTAACGGCCCCAATAATTTACCGACTGAACAAAGTGCGACGCTTGTTGAATACTTAAAGGTCTACAATGGCGTTCGACAGACGCGACCCAAAGTATTGTTATTCTTGGATAGAGGATTGTTAGCACAGATAGTCTCTCTGGTATACTTCTCCAGACCGAACAAGCGAGCTAATCGCTAAAGGATTACTTCTTTCGATTCCCAAGAAAAAGGGTTAATTGTTTGTTATGCTTTTTTCCGTGCAATCTCCATGAAAACACGTGATTCAATTCGGTTTATTTAACCATGAAAACAAGTGATTCAATACGGGTTATTTATCCCATGAAAACATGTTATTCAATTCGATTTATTCTTACCACATGAAAACTTGTTATTCAATATGGTGTCTTCTTAACCACATGAAAAGAAAATTTGTTAGTCAATACAATTTACTCTTATCCACATGAAAACATGTTCGTCAATACAATTTATTCTTATCCACATGAAAACATGTTCGTCAATACAATTTACTCTTATCCACATGAAAACATGTTAGTGAATACAATTTATTCTTATCCACATGAAAACATGTTATTCAATATGGTATTATTCCTATCCCACGTGAGCGAGTTATTGAAATTGTTTTTTTTTCTTCCTTTTCAAAGGAAAACAAGTTATTGAATGTTTTTTTTTACTTTTCCAAGAGAAACAAGTTATTTAATGTGGTTTTATTCTCATTCAAGGAAAACAAGTTATTAAATATAATTTTTTTCACAAATGCTAACATCAACCATCACGCTATATCAGTCATCTCAAAACTTGTCAGCTCCTTGTACAGGTCAATGAGCCTGTGCTATCCGTTCCATTTCTGTCCCCATTTTCCCTGTTTCCTTTATGTTTGTGTCGGGCAATCTTCTCCGAGTGTGTTTTAATGTGTCACTACTTCGCTTTCCCTGCGGACTCCAGAATAGAGACTGTCTTGTATGTCTACCAGCTGGCTTCCTTAATGTGTGGCTTAAGGAACGCCAGCACCTTTGTCTTAGGTCATTTTCAAGTGATATATGTCTAATTCTGTCCAGGAGTTCGCTATTAGTGATCTAATCATACCGTTTGAACTTCTGTATTCTGTGGGGTTCTGTCCAACAGTTCCAAAATGGTGATCTAATCATACGTTTTAAACTTCTGTATTCTGTGTGGTTCTGTCCAACAGTTCCAAAATGGTGATCTAATCATACTTTTTAAACTTCTGTTTTCTGTGTGGTTCTGTCCAACAGTTCCAAAATGGTGATCTAATCATACTTTCTAAACTTCTGTTTTCTGTGTGGTTCTGTCCAACAGTTCCAAAATGGTGATCTAATCATACTTTTTAAACTTCTGAATTCTGTGTGGTTCTGTCCAACAGTTCCAAAATGGTGATCTAATCATACTTTTTAAACTTCTGTATTCTGTGTGGTTCTGTCCAACAGTTCCAAAATGGTGATCTAATCATACTTTCTAAACTTCTGTTTTCTGTGTGGTTCTGTCCAACAGTTCCAAAATGGTGATCTAATCATACTTTTTAAACTTCTGAATTCTGTGTGGTTCTGTCCAACAGTTCCAAAATGGTGATCTAATCATACTTTTTAAACTTCTGTATTCTGTGTGGTTCTGTCCAACAGTTCCAAAATGGTGATCTAATCATACTTTTTAAACTTCTGTATTCTGTGTGGTTCTGTCCAACAGTTCCAAAATGGTGATCTAATCATACTTTTTAAACTTCTGTATTCTGTTTGGTTCTTCCAGCTTCTTTCTTTCATCCTCTTTTCGCTTAATCTGTGATGCCTTTCGGCGCCAGGTTATGAAACGATCTATAGAACGAGTCCGTCTGTGTGTCTCATGCACAGTAGCATTTACTGCCTCAGATATCTCTGTAAGCCACCTTTTCCTTTGTCTGCCTTTGGCATTGAATCCATTGTATCTAAATAGCATTGCTTGTTCGGCGGTACTGTGTGTTGGTAGTCTTGTTACGTGGCCAAACCATTTTAGTTGCTGTCTTTTAATATAGTCTAATACTGGTGTTGTTTCTACTAGTCTCCTAATGTCATCGTTTCTGATCCTATCTCTCCTTGTTACACCAACTATTTTTCGCAGGCATTTTATTTCTGCTGTTACGATGTAGCGTTTTTAATTTGATGTTAGTGTCCAGTTTTGACATTGATAGCAAGGTGTCGGGACGAAAATGGTGTTGTATAAAGTTCTTTTGCTAGTTAATCTTACGTGCTTGCGATTACGTATTGGAGTTAATTGTCCAATGATCTGATTTACCTTATTGCATCTTTTTGAGATTTCCCCTGTAATTCTTCCGTCTGCTGATAACATGGAGGCTGTGTGGTCTAGGGGTGAAACTCGCTCGGTTTTCACAATCTCAACGTTCCGGGTTCGATTCCCACTTGTGGCCAGTTTGGCAGACAATGGGTTTTTAGCTCGGGCTAATGCTCCTCCGCGTACGGAAAGTAATGCCAACCTACCGTACTGCACACTTGCCAACCTACCGTACTGCACACTTGTCAACCTACCGTACTGCACACTTGTCAACCTACCGTACTGCACACTTGCCAATCTACCGCACTGCACACTTACCAAGAAACTTATAACAGCCAAATAGGTGGCGGTTGTAAGAAGCTACGTTCTGTAAAAGGACATGCGACTTACTTACTGATAACGTGCTCACCAAGTATATGAAATATTTCACCTGTTTGATTTGCTGTTTTTCAATGGCGATATTGATGTATATAGCTATTCTATATATTTTCATGACTTCAGTTTTTTGGACATTGATTTTCATGCTGCATTCTTTACATATTGTATTTAGTTTATCAATATGTTGCTACAATTATAGTTCTGAGGTTGCTATGACTGCTTGTTCGTCAGCAAACAGAAGTTCATTTAAGAGTTCATGATTTCTGTCCAAAATGTCCACAGTACTGAACTTTTCATACCGTTTCAAACTATGTATTTTGTCTGGTTCTGTTCAAAACAGTACAGCATGTATGCTTTTATCATACCGTTACAACCTCTGTGTTATGCGCAGAAACCCATTTGTGAAAGTCGTTTTTCTTTCTATCGTTCCCTACGTATCAGAGCCATGCAATAGAATGGGCTTTAGAATATCTTTTTATTATGTGCTGGATCTAATTTATGTTGATTTCCAGAGGTCTTTTGTATTCTTATTATGATATCTGTATCTGATCTCCTACTGTGTCTATATTACTACTAAGGTATATGAATGATTCCACATCTTATAGGAGTGTGTCTCCCAGTGGAATTTGTAACTGAGGTACTCTTCCAGCCTGCTCCTGTGACATCATACATTAACCAAACATTACGGGTCAGAACCAACGTTTCAATGCAGTCAGTAAGTCACATTTCCTTTTACATGCTTACAACCGCCACCTATTTGGCTGTTATATGTTTCTTAGCAAGTACCCATTACTTTCCGTACGTGGTAGTGCATTTGCCGGAGAAAAAAACTCAGTGTCTGCCAAACTGGACACGAGTGGGAATCGAACCCAGAACGTTGGTATTGTAAGAACTGAGCGAGTTTCACCCCTAAGCCACGCAGCCTCAGTCGATAGCTTCATATATTTAGCAGTACCCTCACTAGAGAGGCGAATATTGACTCTAAGGTTGATAGCGATTGGTAAAGCGAACGTTGAACTTGGGGGGCTGCAAGTAAACGTCTAGAGCCGACAGATTATCAGTGTCGTCACGAAGGTTAAAGTGTATCGTGATGTAGTGTCAACCACTCTGCTGTATGCCTATGAAACATGGACAATGTATAGCAGACACGCCAGACAGCTAAATCGTTTTCAATTGAGCTGTCTGCTCAGCCTGCACAGGATTGGGTGGCAAGACAAAGTGCCTAGGCTGCTCATAATCGGGTGTCAAGACAAAGTGCGTAGGCTGCTCATGATGGCGTAGCAAGGCAAAGTGCATAGGCTGTTCAGGATGGCGTAGCAAGGCAAAGTACCTAGGCTGTTCAGGATGGGTGGGGGGGGGGGGAAGACAAAGTGCCTAATCTGCACAGGATGGCGTGGCAAGACAAAGGGCCTTACTCTTAAATTCTTAGTAAGACTAACATGTTGAACATCCATTCATTTCTACGTAAATCCAAGCCAAGATTGGCCGGACATGTTGTTCGCATGCCTGATGAGCGCACGCCTAAGCAGGTGAGCTCAGGACAGACAGACGCTCGTTAGGAGAACAGATGAAACACTACAGAGACTCTTTCAGAGTATCCGTGAAAATCTCCAACAGTATGTCCCGTCCTGAGAGTTTCTTGCGCAGAAACGTTCCACCTGACGAGCTGTCATCACCAACGGTTCTCAGATCGCAGAGTGAAACCCCATTGTAGAGGCTCAGAGCAGGTGTGCTGCCCGAAAGAGCAGCACGGACGATGTCTCAACATGTGACTCCTCGTGAGTTCACAGGAGACGACAGGTGTATCGTGCCAGGATTTATATCTAAAGGTATATAAGACCACATTTCGCAGCACAAGTCCTATGCTGTCGCCATCTTCACTTGCGATTGCCAACTATTATTATTAATTGGATTTATTCTAACAATCTTTGCTTTTTCTTTCTTAATAAATTCTGTCTCAAATTCTGTGATCTCTGATCAAGTATATTTATTTTATTTTTCATCTAATCGTACCTATATCATAGGAGGGCCAATGTAAGATAACCCCACTGTTTTGTCAAATTCCATTCAATTAAATTCATGTTAGTTGATGTTGTCTTCATAATCTTGGATTCAAACCTTGGAAAACAGAACGTCTCTCGAAGTTAATAACATCTATAAACCCATTGACCAACTGTCGACCTCTTATAAAGCGGAAGTTGTAACTTAACTTAACTTAACGTTTTTATACTGGTTTAGAAGACCCTGCAGAGTCTGTATACAACCAGTTACATTTACATCACCTTGCGCTAAAAGCTATGCGCATCCAGTTTATTTTGAAATGCATTAACTGTCCCTGCCTCCACTACCTCCCCTGGCAATGCATTCCAAGCAGACACCACTCTCTGACTTAAAAAAATATTTCCTAATATCTAATCTGGACCTCTCTTTAGTCAGCTTGTAGCTATGCCATCGTGTTATTGTAGGTAGCTGTATTTTAAAAAAACTTGTTAAAGTCTAATTTATCGATTCCTCTGATCATCTTATAAACCTGTATTAAGTCACCACGAATTCTTCTCACTTCGAGACACTGTAGGCCGGTTTTTCTGAGTCGTTCCTCATAACTGTAATTCTGGAATCCCACTATCAGCTTTGTCGCTCTTTTTTGTATTCTTTCTAGCATGTTTATGTCCCCTCTATGATAAGGACTCCACACCTGTACACAGTACTCCAATCTAGGTCTAACTAAAGCTTTATACAGTTTGACGATCACTTCCTTGCTCCTATGTTTAATATTTATTTTTATCATACCTAACATTGCATTTGCCTTTTTCACTGCTACCTTAACTTGCTCACTCACCTTTCCTGTATGATCTATTATAACCCCTAGGTCCCTTTCCTTATCTATCTTTCTAATATTGTTTTCTCCCATTCTGTAATTATGTTCCATATTGGATCTACCCATGTGGATGACTGTACATTTATTTACATTAAACTCCATTTGCCAGTTTACAGACCATTCTGGAATTTTATCTAAATCCGACATCAATATATCCACTTCCGCTTTAGATGAGACACTACTGCATAGTTTTGTGTCATCAGCAAATTTTGCAATCATGGATCTCATATCAATGTCCAAATCATTTATATATATCAAGAACAAAATTGGTCCCAAAACCGAGCCCTGTGGCACACCACTTTTCACTTCACACCACTCAGAGTACTCCTTATTTATGCCCACCCTCTGCCTTCTTCCCGTTAACCAATTTTCAATCCATTTGGCAACTTCCCCACCTATTCCAAGTGATTTTAAATTTCGAAATAATCTTTGATGAGGTACTCTATCAAAGGCCTTTGCAAAGTCTAGATAAATAACATCCACTGGCTCCCCTTTATCTATGATTTTAGTAACCTCCTCCATGAATTCTAATAGATTTGTTAAGCATGATCTCCCTCTAGTAAACCCATGCTGACTATTTCTAATTAGATTAAATTTGTCTAAATGCATTACAATGTTTTCTTTGATTATTGACTCTAACAATTTACAGACTATGCTCGTTAAACTCACCGGTCTGTAATTTGCTGGATCTGATTTTTTGCCTTTTTTGAATAAGGGAATCACTCCTGCATCTTTCCAATCCCGTGGAACAATCCCTTTTGTCAGTGATTGAAAAACATAATATAGCCAATGGTTTTGCTAGTTGGTCTCTAATTTCATACAGCAATTTTGGATGAATACCATCTTGACCTAGACATTTATTCACTTTCAACCCCTCCAATTTAAAAAAAAAAACTATTTCCTCTGTAATACAGATTGATCTTAATCCCGCTGTATCCAAGTCTCTTTGAAAAATATCTATAGGCTCTGGGATCTTGGAGCAGTCCTCTTTTGTGAAGACTGTGCCAAAGTACTGATTGAGCAGATTAGCTGCCTCCCTATTCTCACTTATTATTTTCCCTGTATTGTCTATGAGAGGGCCTACTTTGTCTTTCGTTCTTTGTTTATTTCTAACATAAGAGAAGAAGCTTTTACTATCAGTCTTGATCCTCTGAGCAAGTTTTTTTTCAAAGTCTATTTTTGCTGTTTTATTCGCTTTCTGAGATATGTTCTGCTTTTCCAAATATTTTACATATGTTTCTTTTGATTTCCTTTTGATTTATTTTGATTTTCCATCTTGACCTAGACATTTATTCACTTTCAACCCCTCCAATTTTAAAAAAAAACCATTTCCTCTGAAATACAGATTGATCTTAATCCCGCTGTATCCATGTCTCTTTGAAAAATATCTATAGTCTCTGGGATCTTGGAGCAGTCCTCTTTTGTGAAGACTGTGCCAAAGTACTGATTGAGCAGATTAGCTGCCTCCCTATTCTCACGTATTATTTTCCCTGTAATGTCTATGAGAGGGCCTACTTTGTCTTTCGTTCTTTGTTTATTTCTAACATAAGAGTAGAAGCTTTTACTGTCAGTCTTGATCCTCTGAGCAAGTTTTTTTTCAAAGTCTATTTTTGCTGTTTTATTCGCTTTCTGAGATATGTTCTGCTTTTCCAAATATTTTACATATGTTTCTTTTGATTTCCTGCCTCTATATATTTTTTCCATGTTTTATTTTTTGCTCTTCTACATTTCACTACAAAGCTAGTTATCCACTTTTTACGCTTTGGGTTTACCTCCCTACATGGAACTCATTCCTCTTTTAGCGTTTCTAGAACTGTTTTAAAACTTTCCCACTCCTGTTCAACATCTGTTCCTACGACAATATCTTTCCAGATTATGTGGTTCGCTGCCTCTTTCATCCTCTTAACATCTGCCTTAGAGTAGTCGTATGTTCGCGTGTTTATGTTTACTTCTTTCCCTGCAATAAGATCCCAACGGATGATTTGATGGTCACTTGAGCCAAACAGTTCCCCAACGGTAACGTTTTCAATCATATTTTCCTCTGTGGTAAAAACTAGGTCGAGTATGTTTTTGTCTCTGGTGGCTGCTTCTACATGTTGAATTAAAAAAATTGTCAGTTATGCACTTAACAAAAGGTTTTGACTCTACAAGTGCTTCTGCCAAATCCCATTTTATTTCTGGATAGTTGAAATCTCCCATTATTAATAATTTCCCTTCACTTGCCTTTGCTATGCTACTAATCAGCTCCTCATCTTCCTCTTTTTGACTTGATGGACTTCTATAGCACAAACATGCCAGAGTCCCAGGAAATGATAAGGTTGATGAGCTGGCCAGAAGTGGAGCAACACTGCCATAGTCACTACTCAATATCAAACTACAGAATTGTAGGGAAATCTTCAGAAACAACTATAGACAGAGAGGGCTAAGTCAGGTAGAATATGTATTTAGAGGTCAACCAAAACCAGTCTAGATGCAGTCAATAAAATGGACAAACGAGACCAGAGTTTGATCTTTATACTGAGAACAGTTCATGTCTCTCACAACTAACACCTGAATAGAATAGATCTACTTCGTGAACCAAATTACGAATTCTGTCACAGCCGTGACAACTCATTCGAACACCTCTTGACCCTGTGCCAAGACTAGCCGACTTGTGAAACCAGCTGCTACTCACAGCATTCTACCGTACATAACACGCTCTACACATCACTACAACAACCAAAGAACTAACTTCACTTAACTGAACGTTTTTATACTGGTTTAGACGACTCTGCAGAGTCTGTAAACAGCCAGTTTCTTAGAGGGTGGTTTTTACCGAGGTGCGAGTCCATCTTAATAGACTGAAACACTAGAGCTAATTAGACCAACAGCCAGTTAGGCGCCATCTATAACTGCTCTTTAATCTGGGGAAAGGTACAAATAACTTGGGTACATTTTTAATTTGACTTTTGTCCGGGCAGAGGTCGTTAAGACTTCTCTTTTCGATTTGCAACAGCCAAAGGAATTGTTAACCTGCTCGACACTGAATACGGGAGTCCGATCTCATGAGAATTTTTACCAGAAGATTGACAAGAAAAAAATCACGGCCTCCACGTGATTCGAACACACGACCTCCTGCACCCGAGGCGGACACCTTACCTCGAGACCACTGAGTTCCCTCTGAAAACGTGTGTTTTTGTCCAAACAGCACTAAGACTGTCAAGTGCTACGAGATCACAGCAAGAGGGATTGATTCACTATAATCCATTCACCAGCCAATTATTAATAGTTATAAAAACATCACAAAAAAGTAAGATACATATTTTGTTTCGTTACCTGAACTCCGTAATTTGCAGTAAAAGGATCTTGTATCCAGAATTCGAATTTCTGATGTCACATTTGAATAAATAAGATGAACGACTGAGTTCCAGGCATGCCCAGCGCGTTATATAGTCACAGATGTTACATTGTCCGTTGTTATCAGTCTATCGTATGTAACAAGCTCGAGGTTAGACGCATACCTTTCCCTACACCTACGTCACACTTTCGCCTGACTCAAGCAGTGGCGTTGCTACAACTTGCTGCTGCATGGGCACACTTTCACCGGGGAGTTTATATTTTTAAAACACAGTTACGTATAGTATTCCCCATCGCTTTTTACATATACTCCTAAGCCAACCATATTTTGTTTGTTTAATAACAATATTCGCTTCGCCGTTGCGTTGATCGACTACTGCCTAGCCAGGTGCTGTAGCATGTTACCAGGCCTAGTCTAGAACTGAAGGGTAGCCTGCTACCCATCATGTGCCCCCAGTCGGCCGGTGGGTAGTCCTTGGTACAGAGGAATGATTTGAGAAGGAGCTGATGATCCGGGACGTCAAAACCAAACCGAATATCATGGCCGAAGATGGGAGGCGACGTCTGACCAGATTTTTCAACATGAGGGCTAGATTTGTCTGCACGATGACCTCAGCATTGCTAACAAGGTGGAAGAAACATGATCCAATAATAGGCACTGCCATCGAGGATAAAGTGTGAGAGACTTCATTTTACTAGATATCAGCTGTTTTTAGGCCTTTTTTATTTGATCTCTTCCTTTCTGCCCCCCGCCCTCCAACCCCAATTCCCCAGCAGTAAATCAGGAATCCATTTGCAGATGGGTGAACTGGAGTGTTTTGCCTGTTGATTCTAGAACACTTACTGGGGTTGAAAGAACATATTCCCTGTGGCTCATCGTATGTCCTTGCAAGTGACACGAAGATTGTACGTGGTGCTAGCAAAATTATCATGTTTAAATAATTGCTACAGCAATCACCCCTGCAAGAACACAAGGAATGTTTAGGCACAGGCTTCATGTAAGGAGCCACTTGAAGTAGTGTGGTGTCCCTATGTATGTTCCATACTGAGCTAAATTGAAAGGAAGAAGAGGACTGAACGGTATCGAGACAAGGGATTGCCTCGAGAAACCTTTGCTTTAAAACTCTTTGCTAATCAAAAGCTCTTATTGGACGTGGGCTTGAACAGCGACTATATATAATAGCGTATTTGCCCTTATATAGCCAAAATGATACTATCGCTGGCTAAAAATCGCGTACATTCGACTAACGAGTTTGTCTCTGAAATTCTAATTGCCCTTTACGCTCCCTCCAAAATAACGACATTTATCAATCTGGCAGTTCGTCCCGATGCTTGGTGATGACGTCAAGTGACGTCTCCGTATCGAAGGTTAACTGAATGGACCTCCAGCATCTTCTGTTTCTTGCTTGGTGGCACAGTCTGAAGGACTGTTTCTTTTTTTCTGTACTTAAAATGATGGTCTGTCTCAGAGTTCTATGGTTCCCATACAACTTTATCTCTAAAAACCAACATCTATTTCTGTACTGAAAATGGTGGTCTGTCCCAGACTTCTATGGTTCCCATGCAACTTTATCTCTAAAAACCAACATCTATTTCTGTACTGAAAATGATGGTATGACCCAGACTTCACTAACACACATTCAGTTCATTCTTTAAAAAGATAATCTTTTCTTAATCGCCTCTTACGACTTGCTTGGCTGGTTGGAGTCTGACACTTCTTTGCTCACCTTTCAGGCCCCGGTAGCTCTTGGGCGAGTCAAACCATTGTTGTTGAATACTCCCAATGAGTAGGATTACTTTTTTGTGAACCCTGAAAAGGATGTTAGGTGGCCGGTTGTATTAGCTTTTCTCACGTCACGAGCGTGTTGATGAAAGTAGACCGAGGCCTCCAGGTGGATGTGCTACTCTTGGCTTCATCTGCGTATCGCTCACTACTACAAGATTTACATCGATCCCTGACCTTGTTAGCCAGGCTGCCATGAAAACAGCCCGTTTCCAAGGAGGGCTACAAGGTCGGCTATGTGACGGTCTTGTCCAGTATGTTTTGCCTGACTCTGACTAACATGTCTGATCAGTATATTTTGCCTGACTGACTAACATGTCTGATCAGTATATTTTGCCTGACTCTGACTAATATGTCTGATCAGTATATTTTGCCTGACTCTGACTAACATGTCTGATCAGTATATTTTGCCTGACTCTGACTAACATGTCTGATCAGTATATTTTCCCTGATCCTGACTAATATGTCTGATCAGTACATTTCACCTGACCCTGACTAATATGTCTGATCAGTATATTTTGCCTGACCCTGACTAACATGTCTGATCAGTATATTTTGCCTAACTAGACATTTAGTCGTCCTTCCCATCCAAATCCATAAAATAGATCACTGTCATACAATTTAAACAGTCTGTTCCAGGCTTCTGTCATCAATGTACGTTTTTCCTTCAGAAAGGTTGGAAAGTACAAGGCTGAGGTTCCAGCGCTATAAAAACAATTACAATTATACTGTCTGTTTGTGGCACCCGTTCCATGCCCGCTGAAAATAAGGTCTCATTGCATACATGCCTTATTCTCACTGGGGAAGCGTAGCGGAACCTGTATCCCATAATATGTACGGCAGTATCGGGAGCATTGAGCTCACTGTTGCTTTTGTTGGAGTTGTCGGTGTTGGTATCTGATGGCAAGCGTAGAGGAAGACATGAAATAGGTCAGGCTAGGTTCAACCAAGCTTCTAACACTTCATCCCCGACAGCAGTGTCGGTAATCAGACTACCTCAGGGATCAAGACGTTAAGCAGCGCATGATCTGCAGTTGTCAGCGGCCCATAGCTGACTGCTAGCGTCAGGGCCAGCGAACCAGAGCTGCCAAGACCCTTCTACACCTCCACGCGGTGATCCTGGATAATAGGCTGCAGCAGGGCAGACTGGCTAAGGGGAAGGGATCGAAGAGGGAAGGCAACCCATTTAAAAAAAAATACCTGCTGTAGTAGAATGTGTTGGACCGATTGGTGCAAATATCTCAGTCAAGATGTAAACTACGACAACACGCATTCCGTTCTCTAGACAACATTCTACTACTTGCAAAGCCCTTTTCATGCTTGGTAGCAGGGGATTTAGAACGAACGAAGAAGAAGAAGACGATTACCTTCAGCTGCGTCTTAACGCCACTAAATGAATGTGAGATTCTTGAGATCAAGACGTTGACAGGGCATAGGATGAAAACAGCAGACATTAAAACACCGTTGTGTTGCGGCAGTCAAAATATGCTAATTCTACCAGGGACAAGACACAGTTTATCTCAGAGGACCTCAAACTCGCGGCAACAGCCGGCTTATGGCTGCTGAAACAACCCTCAGAATGTTTTGATCATAAAACGATTTAAAAGATATTACTTGAGCAGGTAGATTAGCGTTTAGCATAAACAAATCGAAAAATCTTTTTGACCAAATGGTCACAGGCTCTTCTTCCTCCTCCTCTTCTCGTCCGCCATTTTTTGTATAACAAGTGAAGTCTAGTTCTCTGTCTACACGTGAAGTTTAGTTGTCTGTCTACACGTGAGGTTCAGTACTGTCTACATGTAAAGTCCAGTTCTCTATCTGCACGTGAGGTTCAGTTCTCTGTCTGCACGTGAGGTTCAGTTCTCTGTCTACACGTGAGGTCCAGTTCTCTGTCTACACGTGAAGCCCAGTTCTCTGTCTACACGTGGTTTAGTTGTCTGTCTACACGTGAGGTTCAGTACTGTCTACATGTAAAGTCCAGTTCTCTATCTGCACGTGAGGTTCAGTTCTCTGTCTGCACGTGAGGTTCAGTTCTCTGTCTACACGTGAGGTCCAGTTCTCTGTCTACACGTGAAGCCCAGTTCTCTGTCTACACGTGAGGTCCAGTTCTTTGTCTACACGGGAGGCCAAGTTCTCTGTCTACACGTGAAGGCCAGTTCTCTGTCTACACGTGAAGGCCAGTTCTCTGTCTACATGTGAAGGCCAGTTATCTGGATAAAGGTCGTTGTGGTGGAGAGTACTTCAGGGCTTCCAAACAGCTTTCTGTGGATTCGTCTACGTGGACTAGTGGTCAGTACTCTGTTGTCTAGCTTTCTGTGGAGGTTCGTCTCCGTGGGCCAGCGGTCAGTACGCAATTGGCGTTGCATGTACCAATCTGGCAGGATATGTTCGGCTGTCTGAGTTGTTTGTTGGCACGTACACATTAGTGATGGGAGTAAATATCGGTATGTGTAAGTTGCCATTTAATGTGGCATGTCCAGTTCTTATGCGAAACAGGATCACTTGCTCCGCTTAATCAAGGCAGTGATAGTTGTCTCTCGTTTGGTCGAGCTTCCTTATGACTTGGATAAGGTTCTTCTTTTCTTGGAAGGTGATTGTTTGTTCTTCTTTTGCTCCTTCGTTTGTCAATCTGTCTCCTGTCTCATTTCCTGGCATGCCACAGTGTGATTATATCTACTGTAGCACAACCCTTCTCTTGGCTTTTAGTTCGCTCAAAGCTTTCTTAATCTCTGGCAGTTCAACATTCTGGAGGACTTGCAAAATTGACATTGTGTCTGTAAGGAATACAACCTGCTGGCATTGACTTGTTGTGTTGTCTATTATTTCTGCAGCAATAATTAGTGACTGTACTTCAGCAGAGTAGTGTGAACAGAATTTTCAGGTGGATGAACGTAGTTTTACTTTCTTTATCTGGGTAGACAACATATATTTATGCGCCTCAATTTGTCACTGCTCTCGTTGCTGATCCATCAGCATATACCTGGATCCTTGCTTCTCTGGGGTACAGTTGATCGATCGTGTCACATGTTGCTTTTTCTTTAGAGCCCTTTGGTCTCTCATGGGGCACGTTGTAGTTATTAATATTTTTAAAGCTGAGATTTTGGTGTTGCTCCCATGGGGTTGGAAGGGGTATTGAATTTAGTGGTGTCTGGTAATTCATCCCTATATGCTCTGATTAATTTTTTTTGACCGATGTACAACGCTACTTTTCTTTAGTTTCACCTTGGCTAGATCTCCGAACCTGGTCTTTATTGGTTGTGCCGTCATGTTGTACTTTTCTGCTTCTATCATGGTCTTGGTTCATAACTCCCTATCATGCATAGGTTTATTTTGCTAATGTGGGTAACATTGAAACCTAGGATGTACACTCCGTGGCAGCTTCAGCGAAAGTGGTCTTTATTCCTCAAACATAATAAATACGAGAAACGACAACAGCAACAGTTAGTTGCCGACCGTCAAACAAGGATGGAGAGATCATCAGACGGTTTTGTCCTGATGATGTAACCTGTGCTGTATTTGGATTATGGATTACATTCGTTCGTTCTCAATCTCCCACTACCATCCACTAAAAGGGCTTGAATAGCAGAATTTAGTCCAGAGAACGGAATGCATTGTGTCGTAGTTTACAGCTTGACTGCGATATTTGCACATCCGACTTCGGTTATCATTTTTTGAGTACCGGGTTAGCATTCCCTCTTCGATCCCTTCTCCTTAGCCAGTCTGTCCTGCTGCAGCCTGTAATCTAGGATCACCGAGTGTAGGTGTAGAAGGGTCTTGGCAGCTTTGGTTCGCTGGCCCTGACGCTAGCAGTCAGCTATGGGTCGCTGACCGCTGCAGTTCATGCGCTGATCAACGTCTTGGTTCAGCATTTGGATTATAGTGAAGAACAAACTGCGCTGGTCATCAACCTCACTCTCTGGTCCCGAACTACCTTGGACCAGTGGAAAGACATCAGTCAAGACGACTGGAGATAACTCAGGATGAAGGTACTCTGATTCCACCTGCTTTGATACCAGGGATCGATTTAAAAAATCGTGTCATTCGATTGCCCACCGTTTCCATTCATCGCTTTGAGAGGTGATAATAGAAATAAGTGCTAAGATGATCGTTGCTTTAAATCTAGCAAGCCATGGGAATGCAACCTCCACGAAACTTACTACTAATAGCCAAATGTAAGTCCGAAACTTACTACTAATAGCCAAATGGAAGTCCCAAACTTACTACTAATAGCCAAATGGAAGTCCGAAACTTACTACTAATAGCCAAATGGAAGTCCGAAACTTACTACTAAAAGCCAAATGGAAGTCCGAAACTTACTACTAAAAGCCAAATGGAAGCCCGAAACTTACTACTAAAAGCCAAATGGAATTCCTAAAGAGAAACCAGAGGAGGCACGGGACGACACCCTCTAAGGATTGCCGAAACGGATTTCTCCCCAAAAGATAACTCTTGGCTACCTGACATCAGACACTTCTGTTTGCCGTATCGACTAGCACGACAAAGGGCGGACATGCAGCAAAGTGAATGAGGATGAGAATGAACTAGCGATTTATACCTGGTTGTTTGAATAAAAACCAGCGAATCGGAGCTGACAAAGGCCATATTTCGCATCCAAAGCGTGGTCCTTGAAACAGGCTGCACTCGTGTAGTCTGGATAAGATAACAGGGATCTCCGTGGAAAGTGAAACCCGGTACCCAAACAAAAGCCAGTATAAACTGAATGTGTGTGGCCGAAATGCTCAGATATCGCAGCCTCGCTGTAAGCTACAACATAAACTCCA
>JAVGWX010000015.1:41216288-41588788 GCA_036924085.1 Ariolimax columbianus
GTTTTACGCCACGTAGACAACTTTCAAAAATGACCTGGCTGTAGTTTTATGCCACGTAGACAACTTGCAACAATGACCTGACTGTAGTTTTACGCCACGTAGACAACTTGCTACAATGACCTGGCTGTAGTTTTAAACCACGTAGACAACTTGCAACAATGACCTGGCTGTAGTTTTACGCCACGTAGACAACTTGCAACAATGACCTGGCTGTAGTTTTAAACCACGTAGACAACTTGCAACAATGACCTGGCTGTAGTTTTACGCCACGTATACAACTTGCAACAATGACCTGGCTGTAGTTTTACGCCACGTAGACAACTTGCAACAATGACCTGGCTGTAGTTTTACGCCACGTAGACAACTTGCAATAATGACCTGGCTGTAGTTCGACGCCACACTAAAAACGTGCAATAACACACCGTCTGTAATTTAACGCCACGTAGAAAACTTGCAACAATGCTTTCGCTAAAGTTTGACACCACACAGGAAACTCGCAACAATGCTTGGCTGAAGTTGACACCACACAGAAAACTTGCAACAACGACCAAGCCGTAGTTCGACGCCTGCCAAAAGACATACAAAAATGTCTCGTCTATAGTTTGAAGCCTTCATGAAAACATGCACATTGCTACCTTAACGGGAACATAGCCTCTATCCCTACTGTACATCTCTCACCCGATTATCCTTGTATCGTCTAACATTACTGGTCCTATTTCTGTCCCAACATCTACCGATTTGGCCAGATGCGACCAAAACGTAGAGAATAAAACCCAGGTAACCAGAATAGAACAGGCTTAAACATAAACAGCTTGTCTGATAACATGGTGAGGAATTAGAACACAGAATAATGGAATACTTTCATGAAAAAAAAGGCAAAGCGATAAACAACAAGTCCTTGAAGTGACTTTTTTCTTTCTTAGTGATTTCCCCTACATAGAGAACAGAAGCTTCCGCAGAAAAACCTCGTATGATTACTAAACTCTCTATTTTATGCACACGGTATAATTTGTATTTCTTGTAATGTATTTATTTAAAACAAAAGGTCAAGGTCAGTTCTATAACAACAATTACTGTCCGGGATTTTAATTTTTTGTTTGTGTTTTTGTTTTTTTGCGTTCGCCTTATTTATCTATTTCCCAAGGCGGTGTGCGTTGTACTGTGGTTTTTATTTTTTTTGCCTGTCGGCCCAGTGCATCCGACTTCATCATGCATTTTATGTAAGAATCTGCTTCCTCTTGCATGTTCTAAAGGTTTGTTCCCCGGGGTAACCGCCGGTGTTGTAATGGGGATCGAAACCCGCACCTTCGGTTGTGATCCGTGTCACTTAACCACTAAACCACACCGTCCCTCTACCGTTGGAGATGAAGATAGATCTTTATGCACTTAGCCGACGCATATGTGAGGTTGAGGTGGCCAGTTCCCTTCCCTGCTGTTTTTAACCGTTTCCAACTCATACGTCAGGTACTCATTTACAGCTGGGTCAACAGGGTGAGCGATTGTACCATGCACGAACCACGCCCAGGATTTTTTTCTGTCCGTCCGTGAACTCGAACCTCTCGTACACTGTAATCCCGGTCTAGCAAGCCAATTCACTGCCAACTAGGCTATACGTTCTACAATTATCTGTATATCCTTTTAACGAAAAAACAAATTCTCTAAAGCTGTAATCCTTATATTTAATTAATCAGATTTGATGTTAGACGTCAGGTAGCCAAAATCGAAGTATTTATCCTGGTATATTTCACTGAAATTTGCTGAACAAAGACATTTACTCAATCTATCTCATTTTAATTTAATACAATACTGCTCAGGATAGTGATAACAAGATCACTGTCACAGATAGAAAAGGAAAAAGGCCTAGGTGCTATAATAGATCATACATGTAAGGTGCGGGATCAAGTCCATGTGGCTGTGAAAAATGTTAAATGCAATGCTGGGTATGATTAAAAGAAACAATACACATAGAAGCAAGGAAGTGATTGTTATACTATATACATCATTAAAAAAAGTAAAGTAAAGTATCCCATAGCATTACTGCCGTAGGGGTGTGAGGTGTTAGCGATGTCACATTTCAAAGGCTCGGATATATGAGGGCGGTAGCCATCTCGTCCCCCTCGCCGCTTTTACTTCCCGGACTGAACCGGTACCCATTTAAGGCTGGGTCGACCCGGGAGCCATTGCGGTCTGAAAAAAAACATTACCGCTTCAACTGGGGAATGAACCCAGGACCACTCAGATGCGAGGCCAGCGCGCTAACCACTGCGCTAGGCATTGGAGAGACCTAAATTAGAGTACTCTATTCAGGTGTGGAGTCCTTATCATACAATGGATATAGACATGCTAGAAAGGATACAAAGAAGAGCTACAAAAATGTTAATGTGACTCCAGAATTATAGTTATGAGGAGAGACTTGGAAAACATTTTCTGCAGTGTCTAGAACAGAGAAAAACTCCAGGTGACTTAACACAGGTTTATAACTTCATCAATGGAAAGGATGCATTAGACTATACCAAGTTTTTTAAAGTTCAACTGACTATAAGAACTAGAGTGTATCGCTTCAAATTATATAAAGGCAGATCCAGATTATATATTAGGAACTATTTTTTCAGTCAGATATTAGGAACTATTTTTTCAGTCAGATATTAGGAACTATTTTTGCAGTCAGATATTAGGAACTATTTTTTCAGTCAGATATTAGGAACTATTTTTTCAGTCAGATATTAGGAACTATTTTTTCAGTCAGATATTAGGAACTATTTTTTCAGTCAGAGTGGTGAATGCTTGGAATGCATTGTCACAGGATATGGTGGAGTCAGGGTCAATTAACGCAATTTAAAATAGATTGGATGATCAGTCATTTTTAGTATCAGTGGAGTGGAAAAAACTGGTTGTTTACAGACTCTGTAGAGCCTTTTAAACCAGTATAATAAAGTTCAGTTACATTCTAAGTATTCTCTAATAGGCGATTAAAGAAGGTTTCACTGGGTCTGGCAACATCATCACTACTGTTTGTCACTTCAAAAGCTAGGATGCATGCTCACCGTAATGAGACCAGCAGCAGCTGACGCCATTACTTCACTTTAGAGCGAAAAGTGAATGATTGAAAATGCTGGTAAACATCCTTCATTTAAAAGGGACTTCTTACGCCCTCCTGGCTGTCACTTCCGCTCGCCTATTTTTCTAATTTGTTAACCCATTACATCCTAACATGCCCAACACATTTTATTCATAAAACCGTAACTATTATCTTGTTCAATGCAATCTTTCACTTGTATTTTAAACTAGGACATAATTTAGATCGCATTTGTAAGTAAATGATATATGAATTATGAAAAGAAGTATCTTCCTGCTCTTATGAATAAATAATTCCTGTTTAAAAGCTTAGGGTGTAAAGGGTTAATGGTGAGGCGACTGGTGACGATGTTTTGTGTTATTCAGCTAAGTACCATTGTATAAATACTTATTTATGTACTAACATCTATATTTAATGTATTCTTTCCTTGTTCTATGAAGCGCTAGTTAATATCTTTGTTGTTCATTGTCCTCGATGAAGACCTTTTAGCCGTATCGTAGATTTCGACTGTGTCTTCGACTTAGCTCGGTATCTGACCAAAGCAATTTTTGTTTTTTTCTATAATAACGGTTGAAGCTGCAGTGGTGACCTATGCGTCATATCGAAGCAAAAATTTGACGAATTAACGGTTACAGTTGTAGGGCTATCAAATCATCGCTTGCTCACGTCAGTCAGTTGCAAGCAATATGATAACCTAGTCCACACCTCGCGTTCACGACGCCCATATGGAAACAGCAACCTGACCAACAAAGTGAGGATCAACACTGAGGTTCACTTGGTGATGAAGCTGCTGATAAGCTTGCAATGGACTGCACCAAGGAGAACCGTCTTCTGCCGTACAGCCAGGTTGTAAAAATAAATATTACAGATTCAGACGATAAAGCACATTGGCTATGAGTAAAGAAATAGGTAAACATAGCTTCGAAAACAACATACACAACATGAATGACTCTCAAGAAACCAACCAACACACAACATGAATGACTCTAAAGAAAACAAAAATGGCTCTCAAGAAAACAATCATAACACAACATGAATGACACTCAAGAAAACAATCAACACACAATATGAATAACACTCAAGAAAACAATCAACACACAACATGAATGAAACTCAAGAAAACAATCAACACACAACATGAATGACACTCAAGAAAACAAGAATGGCTCTCAAGAAAACAATCAACACATAACATGAATGACACTCAAGAAAACAATCAACACACAACATGAATGACACTCAAGAAAACAAGAATGGCTCTCAAGAAAACAATCAACACACAACATGAATGACACTCAAGAAAACAACCAACACACAACATGAATGACTCTCAAGAAAACAAAAATGGCTCTCAAGAAAACAATCAACACACAACATGAATGACACTCAAGAAAACAACAAACACACAACATGAATGACACTCAAGAAAACAACCAACACAACATGAATGACACTCAAGAAAACAATCAACACATAACATGAATGAAATTCAAGAAAACAATCAACACATAACATGAATGGCACCCAAGAAAACAATCAACACACAACAAGAATGACACTCAAGAAAACAAGAATGGCTCTAAAGAAAACAATCAACACACAACATGAATGACACTAAAGAAAACAATCAACACACACCATGAATGACACCCAAGAAAACAATCAACACACAACATGAATGACACTCAAGAAAACAATCAACACACAACATGAATGACACCCAAGAAAACAATCAACACACAACATGAATGACACTCAAGAAAACAATCAACACACAACACGAATGACACTCAAGAAAACAATCAACACACAACACGAATGACACTCAAGAAAACAATCAACACACAACATGAATGAAATTCAAGAAAACAATCAACACACAACATGAATGTCACCCAAGAAAACAATCAACACACAACATGAATGACACCCAAGAAAACAATCAACACACAACAAGAATGACACTCAAGAAAACAAGAATGGCTCTAAAGAAAACAATCAACACACAACATGAATGACACCCAAGAAAACAATCAACACACAACATGAATGACACCCAAGAAAACAATCAACACACACCATGAATGACACTCAAGAAAACAATCAACACACAACATGAATGACACCCAAGAAAACAATCAACACACAACATGAATGACACTCAAGAAAACAATAAACACACAACACGAATGACACTCAAGAAAACAATCAACACAACATGAATGACACTCAAGAAAACAATAAACACACAACATGAATGACACTCAAGAAAACAATAAACACACAACATGAATGACACTCAAGAAAACAATCAACACACAACATGAATGACACCCAAGAAAACAATCAACACACAACATGAATGACACTCAAGAAAACAATCAACACACAACACGAATGACACTCAAGAAAACAATCAACACACAACATGAATGAAATTCAAGAAAACAATCAACACACAACATGAATGACACTCAAGAAAACAATAAACACACAACACGAATGACACTCAAGAAAACAATCAACACACAACAAGAATGACACTCAAGAAAACAATCAACACACAACATGAATGAAATTCAAGAAAACAATCAACACACTACATGAATGACACCCAAGAAAACAATCAACACACAACATGAATGACACTCAAGAAAACAATCAACACACAACATGAATGAAACTCAAGAAAACAATCAACACACAACATGAATGACACTCAAGAAAACAATAAACACACAACACGAATGACACTCAAGAAAACTATCAACACGACATGAATGACACTCAAGAAAATAATAAACACACAACATGAATGACACTCAAGAAAACAATAAACACACAACATGAATGACACTCAAGAAAACAATCAACACACAACATGAATGACACCCAAGAAAACAATCAACACACACCATGAATGACACTCAAGAAAACAATCAACACACAACATGAATGACACCCAAGAAAACAATCAACACACAACATGAATGACACTCAAGAAAACAATAAACACACAACACGAATGACACTCAAGAAAACAATCAACACAACATGAATGACACTCAAGAAAACAATAAACACACAACATGAATGACACTCAAGAAAACAATAAACACACAACATGAATGACACTCAAGAAAACAATCAACACACAACATGAATGACACCCAAGAAAACAATCAACACACAACATGAATGACACTCAAGAAAACAATCAACACACAACACGAATGACACTCAAGAAAACAATCAACACACAACATGAATGAAATTCAAGAAAACAATCAACACACAACATGAATGACACTCAAGAAAACAATAAACACACAACACGAATGAAACTCAAGAAAACAATCAACACACAACAAGAATGACACTCAAGAAAACAATCAACACACAACATGAATGAAATTCAAGAAAACAATCAACACACTACATGAATGACACCCAAGAAAACAATCAACACACAACATGAATGACACTCAAGAAAACAATCAACACACAACATGAATGAAACTCAAGAAAACAATCAACACACAACATGAATGACACTCAAGAAAACAATCAACACACAACATGAATGAAACTCAAGAAAACAATCAACACACAACATGAATGAAACTCAAGAAAACAATCAACACACAACATGAATGACACTCAAGAAAACAACCAACACACAACATGAATGACACTCAATAAAACAACAAACGCACAACATGAATGATCCACGCCAAAAAAAAACCAAAAAAAACCAACAAACAACATGATTACTCTGACAAAACAATTCGTAAACAACATAAATCGCGCACTAGGAAACAGCTAACAAACAAACAACATGGTCAGCTCCTCGAATTTTAAATGATTGGCCCATGTGAGTCTGAGGGCTGATAACCATTCTTAGAAGCTTCTCTGTCCATTGAATGTGTCTACGTCTTCATGGTTTTGCCTGCTGACGTCATCTTATACGACTACACTATTTGAATAAGTTAACTGTTTTTTTCTCTTTGGCGAAATGGTAAAGCCGTTTGCCTCGTGTTCAGAAGGTCGGGGCTTGAATTCTAGCGGCGACGGTCGGTTTATGATGGCATTTTTTCCCCCGAAGATCTCTGTGTTCATCTCTGGAGCTACGGAGTTCGTTGTTGTTTTTTGCGAATACCCACAATGAGTAGGTTACGCTTTTATGCGACCTGGAAAGGACATTAAGTGGCGGACGTTAAGTGGCGGGTTGCAGTAGCTTTCGTCACATCCCGAGCGTCCTGATGAATGTGGACAGTGGTCTTCCAGGCGGTTTCGATTTGCTTAGCTTCTTCTGCGTGTTGCTCACTAATACAGGGATCACGTTGATCCCTAACCTCGTTAGTTAGGATGCGATTAAAACAGCTTGTTTCCAGGGAGGGCTACTAGGAAGCCGTGGTGAGGGTCTTGGCCGGTATATTTTGCCTGACACTGACTAACATGTCTGATCAGTAAATTTTGCCTGGTCCTGACTAACATGTCTGATCATTATATTTGCCTGGCTCTGACTAACATGTCTGATCAGTATAATTTGCCTGGCCCCGACTAACACGTCTGATCAGTATATTTTGCCTGGTAGTAACATGTCTAATCAGTAAATTTTGCCTGGCCCTGACTAACGTGTCTGATCAGTATATTTTGCCTGGCCAGAGGTTAATCTCTTCTCCTATGGAGTTCGTGCTTTGTGCGATCCTCTCGGCAAACAGGCGGGATACCTTTCTGGGGAGAGAGACCGAGCCATTTGGGGAGATCCGCGGCGATGGAATCGAACCCTCGCCTTTAAACCTTTAACCGAATTTAAAGACCGTGGTATTTCAACCGTCACCAGTAACAAGACGTTATTATGTCAAAGATCACGGTAAAAGCCAAGCAACATAGTCCAATTAATGTAATCATCACTGGAGAAATAATCGATCAAACAACTTTCAGTAACAATTTTAGAGTCCACCACTTTGTTCTACCACGTGATCCTGAGTAGCCCTCGTAGACAACGCAAGTAAAAACGATTTAGCTGTGTGGCGTGTCTGCTATACAATGTCCTTGTTTAGTTTTGGAGGCTGCAAGTAAAAGTCTCAATCCGACAGGACGTTATTGCGAACATTATTGCAAAAACGCGAGACTGTGTACAGTGTATGGCAGTGGTACGCAACATGCTGGCCTCCGACCCACAATAATAACACTAAATATAATATCCCGTTCTAAATAACAATACTTAATTCGTGTACCTTAGACCTTAAATGGCCTTATCCAATTTGTAACCTAATGCCAAGAGCCTTCAGAAAGCCAAACGACAGTTGATCTCAATCATTAATCTGCGTCATTTTAAACTTAACGACATGCGCTTTACTTAACTTATGTAAACATAATTAATAATTAATCATTCAACAAAGTGACAGTCAGATTAGAGACAATTGATCCACTGTGACCTTACAAGTACATTTTCACTTTTTTTCGGAAATTGTTTAACAGCACTACGTGATAATTCCAAAATACTGTAAGCATGTCAATGACTTGACCTTATTTTTCTTGGCAGAAGATGTTTTTATTGCAATGCAGCACGCTTTGATTATGGTTGGAAGGGATCATGCATGATTCATCCCCAATAAAAATCCGATTAAGCATAATTTATCCATCTATCATACCGACAAAGATGCTGCCAAAACATATCCATTTGGTAAATTTTGTGTTCGCTAGTCAGTTGCTTGTACCCACTGTGAGCAGACACTTCTGGGAAATTCATTCGACGATGCATTATGGTGTTGGCTCAACTATGAGAATGCTCAATTGCAATTACTAAACTGTCTATCGTTACTTATCTATCAACTCAAATCATCTCCTCCCACCTGCCGCACATATGCTTCTGTTGCAATATCAACAGAACGACCAGGTCGGGCTAAATCAGCAATCTGTGAGTATCCTTGAGAGACTTTATCGGTCCAACTATGTACAAACACCACTGACCGCAAACAGAAAGTATTTCCTTATGAGTATCATTTACAAAGTCTTTTTGTTCAAAAACAAAACAAAACAACGTGGTACTTTGATTACTGTGCTACCAGTGCCGAACATGCCCTCAGTCAATGGACTCGTGAGAGTAGAATTTCGACTTGTGAAATGAAGTGTTTTAGAAAAGTCATCGGTGTTACCAGGGGAGACAGAATGCGGAACGACGACATTCGAAGTATGGTCGGCACTTCGTCTTGTGTTGAATACATTTCTAGGCAGACAATAAGTTGGTTTGGTCATCTCATGAGAATGCACCATCATAATCTTCCACTGATGGCTCACAATGCTGGTAGATCTGACTACAGGACAAGGGGGCGGTCGCGAGGTAGGTGCATAGATGATATTAGAGTGATTGTGCAACGACAGGGGCTCACATTGACCGACGCAACGCACTTGGTGCAGGATAGACGACTTAAGCTCCCTACGCCGCTAAACGGCACAAGTGGAAAGAAAACTAACTAACTTTGATTACATTATGTGAGCCTGGATGCTATCTTGTATTTTAGCTGCGCAGGTGCATGCGACACCTAGCGTCTGCTACCTACGGTAATCATAAAGCTTGACATTGCTGCCACTTAGAGTCTGCTACCTACATTAATTGCAAAGTTGGATGTTGCTCCCACTTAGCGTTTGCTACAGTAATCGCAAAGTTGGATGTTGCTCCCACCTAGCGTTTGCTACAGTAATCGCAAAGTTGGATGCTGCTCCCACCTAGCGTCTGCTACAGTAATCGCAAAGTTGGATGCTGCTCCCACTTAGCGTTTACTACAGTAATCGCAAAGTTGGATGTTGCTCCCACTTAGCGTTTGCTACAGTAATCGCAAAGTTGGATGCTGCTCCCACCTAGTGTCTGCTACCTAATCACAAAGTTGGATGCTGCTCCCACCTAGTGTCTGCTACCTAATCACAAAGTTGGATGCTGCTGCCACCTACCGTGTGCCACCTACAGTAATCACAAAGTTTGATGCTGCTCCCACCTACCGTCTGCCACCTACCGTCTGCCACCTAGCGTCTGCCACCTACAGTAATCACAATGGTTGACGTTGCTGTAACCTATTTAAACCTTAAGAAACTAACAACTTAATATTTCACGTTTGCCATATCAATGTGTGATCTACTTACTGACTTAACCTTGCATGTCATAAAATATAACTGAAGAGGCTGTACATAGTGCTAGCAATTTTATCATGTTAACCCGCTACTATCAATCTGCACTGCAAATGCTCCGACAGGCTACCAGCAACAACAAAAAAGTAAACTGAGGGTGTGACTTTATGCTTGGTTTGGGACGTGCAAAACAAACAATCAAAACATAAAACTACTGCTGTCGATCGTTAGCTATACACGATCGCGACCTGTTGTCCCCTCATTGACATCGACGGCCCACTGCCCGGAAGTAGTTTGCTCACCCCTGAAGTAGGGAATGTGTTTATACGAGCTTTTATTTAACCGTGCATCACCGTTGTCAGTTTGCGTGACCTTCTATTTCTCCAATTTTAACCAACTTTCCTATAACCTGGAGAACTGTTTATCAAATTTGAACGGATCCTCGAATGACCCACCAAAAATGCAAATACACCAATTCGCCAAAGAAACACGCACATAAATAACAAAGACTGCAAAGAATGAGACACCTATGAATGAATGAATATATACTGAAACAAAACATCTATTTATTTCAAGTTCATAAAAAGGACCAATAGATTATGCAGTTTTATTTTAATTCATGAAATTGAGAGACAAATTCACAAAATGGGCTGATATTAATTCATGAAATAGCAGTCCATGGTGACAACGTGAATATCTTCACACTCTGACGGATTTGTTCTTTCCTCACTCCATCACTTCTGGATTTCCCAACTTTGTTCTATAAAGTAAATGTAATCCCCATGTAATCGCAGTTAATAAATCCAATTATTGTATAGCAGACAAACATCGACATAGTAGAAGGAACATGGTAATGATGAATAAAATCCGTCTTTACGCACCAATTTGTACGAATGGATCTCATTCAAACAGTGGTTCTCCATTCATTGTTGAGTCCCGCGGTTATAATTAAATCAGAGAACGCCAAGCCAGGGAAGTGCCTGGGATTTCAATTTGCCGGGGTTGAATAGTGAGTGAGTGGGTTCCACAATGCTTTCCGGCAGAGATGTTACCATATTTAAGAGTCTTACCATATTTAATCACGTGATATATCCTGGCACAGAATCGAGTGGAGTGGCGGGAACTGGTCCAACAATCTGTAGTATTAGTGCCTGGAGTGGCGGGAACTGGTCCAACAATCTGTAGTATTGGTGCCTTAATGGAGTGGCGGGAACTGGTCCAACAATCTGTAGTATTGGTGCCTGGAGTGGCAGGAACTGGTCCAACAATCTGTAGTATTGGTGCCTGGAGTGGCGGGAACTGGTCCAACAATCTGTAATATTGGTGCCTGGAGTGGCGGGAACTGGTCCAACAATCTGTAGTATTGGTGCCTGGAGTGGCGGGAACTGGTCCAACAATCTGTAGTATTGGTGCCCCAATGGAGTGGCGGGAACTGGTCCAACAATCTGTAGTATTGGTGCCCCAATGGAGTGGCGGGAACTGGTTCAACAATCTGTAGTATTGGTGCCTGGAGTGGCGGGAACTGGTCCAACAATCTGTAGTATTGGTGCCTGGAGTGGCAGGAACTGGTCCAACAATCTGTAGTATTGGTGCCTGGAGTGGCGGGAACTGGTCCAACAATCTGTAGTATTGGTGCCTGGAGTGGCGGGAACTGGTCCAACAATCTGTAATATTGGTGCCTGGAGTGGCGGGAACTGGTCCAACAATCTGTAGTATTGGTGCCTGGAGTGGCGGGAACTGGTCCAACAATCTGTAGTATTGGTGCCCCAATGGAGTGGCGGGAACTGGTCCAACAATCTGTAGTATTGGTGCCCCAATGGAGTGGCGGGAACTGGTCCAACAATCTGTAGTATTGGTGCCTGGAGTGGCGGGAACTGGTCCAACAATCTGTAGTATTGGTGCCTGGAGTGGCAGGAACTGGTCCAACAATCTGTAGTATTGGTGCCTGGAGTGGCGGGAACTGGTCCAACAATCTGTAGTATTGGTGCCTGGAGTGGCGGGAACTGGTCCAACAATCTGTAATATTGGTGCCTGGAGTGGCGGGAACTGGTCCAACAATCTGTAGTATTGGTGCCTGGAGTGGCGGGAACTGGTCCAACAATCTGTAGTATTGGTGCCTGGAGTGGCAGGAACTGGTCCAACAATCTGTAATATTGGTGCCTGGAGTGGCGGGAACTGGTCCAACAATCTGTAATATTGGTGCCTGGAGTGGCGGGAACTGGTCCAACAATCTGTAGTATTGGTGCCTGGAGTGGCAGGAACTGGTCCAACAATCTGTAGTATTGGTGCCTGGAGTGGCGGGAACTGGTCCAACAATCTGTAGTATTGGTGCCCCAATGGAGTGGCGGGAACTGGTCCAACAATCTGTAGTATTGGTGCCTGGAGTGGCGGGAACTGGTCCAACAATCTGTAGTATTGGTGCCTGGAGTGGCGGGAACTGGTCCAACAATCTGTAGTATTGGTGCCCCAATGGAGTGGCGGGAACTGGTCCAACAATCTGTAGTATTGGTGCCTGGAGTGGCGGGAAATGGTCCAACAATCTGTAGTATTGGTGCCTGGAGTGGCGGGAACTGGTCCACCAATCTGTAGTATTGGTGCCTGGAGTGGCGGGAACTGGTCCAACAATCTGTAGTATTGGTGCCTGGAGTGGCGGGAACTGGTCCAAAAATCTGTAGTATTGGTGCCTGGAGTGGCGGGAACTGGTCCACCAATCTGTAGTATTGGTGCCTGGAGTGGCGGGAACTGGTCCAACAATCTGTAGTATTGGTGCCTGGAGTGGCGGGAACTGGTCCAACAATCTGTAGTATTGGTGCCTGGAGTGGCGGGAACTGGTCCAACAATCTGTAGTATTGGTGCCTGGAGTGGCGGGAACTGGTCCAACAATCTGTAGTATTGGTGCCTCAATGACCTTTTCGGTTAGGGGAATGATGATGATGTTATTGATAATATTGTATGTTTTTTTTCATGAACTATATCTATAGCCTTACGGGAAGGTATTTCATTCATTTGTCTTGTCTACTTCTTCCTATTTTTCTTTATTCATCTGTCTTCTTCTTTTGTCCTTCCTCCGTCCTATTTGTTCTTCGTTTTATTCTTAATCTCCCTCAACATAGACTTCTTTCCGATGCCTTCCTATTTCTTCATCCATTTTCTTTTAAAATCTTATCCCTTCTGTCTTCCACGTTCTTTATTTTTTCATCCTTTCATTCGATCCTGTGTTATTCCTGCTTCCATCTTCATTCTCTTATCGTATTTTTCTCTTCTTCATCTTATTCTAATACATGGGGTACAATGCCAGTTAGTTGACAATGTGAGGGCTCTGTAGTGACTGGATGAGAATGTGATGCATGCGGAAGACGATGTCACATAGACTTTTACAATCACCATGTGTGTGCGTCAGGGATATGGGCTATCTCCACGTCTATTTAATATTTATATAGACAAAATTGTGTCATAGGACTATCCTGCACCGACACACGATCTCCCTTATAATTGCAGTACGGGACGGTGTGGGCTAGTGGTTAAGTGACACGGCTCACAACCAGAAGGTGCTGGGTTCGATCCCCATCACAGCACCGGCCGTTACCCCGAGGAAGCAAACCCTTAGAAAATGCAGAAGGAAGCAGGCCCTTACATCAACTGCATGCTGAAGTCGGATGCACTGGGCCGAAAGACGCAAAATAAAACCACAGTGCAACGCACACCGCCTTGGGATTAGAAAAATAAGGCGAACGCAAACAAAAAACAAAACGAAAAATTGCAATAAAAGTGTCAAAAATCTGCCGTAAATCGAACTAAAAATATAAAAGAAACAATAGCAGTTCAACAGTAACGTAATCTTCCCCTTCCTACCTCACATTTCTCTTTTGTTGAAACAGCCTATCTCTTTCTCTCCCATTAATCTACGCGCTCTCCTCTTGACTTGTCGGTCAGCAAAGATAAATGCAATGTTTTTTCTATTCCGGGAAACGTAGGAAATTATGTAATGTAATTTAACAAAGTAATTTGAATTTCTCAGCTGACTTAACCGCTGGTCAAGAATGAAGTGTTCGAGACTGAGTATACAAAGCCACAGCATGCTTTTTTCTTCCCTAACCGTAAGTCAAGTACCCATTTATAGCTGGGTCGACTGGAGCGTGAGGGTTGCAGGAGATTAACCCAGTACATTCGCAGTGAAAAGTGAATTCTTTACCCCTACACTAATCAGAAGCTGAATATATAAACTGTTATTCGCAAATGACCAATGCTTCGCATATACAGACGAACAGGTCAGTTCAGCTAAGCCCCCATCTCCGCATCGAAGGTACGCTACAATGGATCTCCAGTGTATTTTATCTATTGCCGTAATGTTGAAATCTGAGAGGTTTTTTCCAGTCCATCTCCTGATGTTATCCTCCCACATATAGCGTTGTCTACCTCTTGGACGACTGTCTTCCATTCTACTCTTTAGTTTGGTCTTTAACAAGGAGAAATGTCTTGTTATATGGCTTGTTTCGTGTATTTGTATTCTAGCTGTCACAGTAATCCGATTAGAAACGTGCAACTAATATAAAACAAATCATCCTTACCTTTGCTGACGGCCCAACCAAGCTCTCTTCAATGCCCAACTCTATCCCACTATCATCTTTTGATCTGCTATCATGGACGGACCAATCAGATATCAGTCCACACTCGCCCCCATTCACGTGACGATCTGTGTCATTGTTGTGGTCATCTGATTCGACTTCCGCTGATAGGTCAATTCTTGTACGTAGTATTTGCTCTTCATTTACTTTGCAGTCTATTGTGTCAAAAGTTGGTCTATCTTTAGAGGAGGGAAGAACGTCCACAGCATTCTTCAAGGTGCTAGACCCACTGCCTGTAAGTGGAAGGTCCACAGCATTCTTCAAGATGCTAGACCCACTGCTTGTAAGTGGAAGGTCCACAGCATTCTTCAAGATGCTAGACCCACTGCCTGTAAGTGGAAGGTCCACAGCATTCTTCAAGATGCTAGACCCACTGCCTGTAAGTGGAAGGTCCACAGCATTCTTCAAGATGCTAGACCCACTGCTTGTAAGTGGAAGGTCCACAGCATTCTTCAAGGTGCTAGACCCACTGCTTGTAGGAGTAACATCTTCGCTGTCGCTGAGGTCTAGGTCTGACGGATTTCCTTCCGAGCTACTGATCTTGTCCAATTCCTCCAGCAACAAACTGAAGGCACGCTCCATTGTTGATGGTGATTGTTTTTGCCAGTTAGAGTGCAGCCTTTGCTGGAGTGTCGAAGTTGTGATCTCTTTCAATGTTTGCATCTGTCCTAGATGATGCAGATTTTTGTTTCCAAAGTCTGTCACGAATTGAGATTTTTCTTCTGCGCTACAGGAGTCGTTCAAAATATTTTTGGCCAGATCTGCCTTTAGAGCATCCAGACGACTTCCTGACGATTTTGGCTCCCATTCAGAGAAGTGAATACGTGAGCTGCTAACATAACCGAGGCTGTCCTTTGCAAAGTTGTCCTTTACAAGTTTCTGTCCAACTTCCATAGAATTCCCCAACGTTTCGTCAGAGTTTCGAAGAAAGTAATCAGTGTTTCCATGTTCCCTCTTGACTTTGTGCTTGCTAGCACTTTCAGCCTTCGGTATTGTCTGGTCTAACGACTTTGGCAGGACATGGGTCTCCAGATGGGACGTGTATCTGGTTGGTCGAATGATGTGAGACTCCGTCAAACTGCGGGTTAGAGGCTTACTTCTTTTAAGTGTCGACTTTGGTTGAAGCACTACAGTTTCGACACGGTTCTGGGCTTCGACATCCAATTGTTTTTGTTTCGGGTCGACGATGTCAGATCTACTAATGAGCTTGCCATATTTTGAGTCCTCTTTCTCAAAATGTGTCGGTACAACGGTGGAGTCAGTTGAAGTCGTAAATGTTTTATAAGACTGGTTATGTTGTACACTTTGTGGCGCGTAACTCATGTCATAGTCTTTAGCAGCAGCGCTAATGTTGAGTCCATCGGTAACTTTGTCTTCTGAAATTGTTTTGACTACAGCAAATGTAACCTCTCTCCTGCTAGAAGGTAAAACATGCCCAACTTTTGAGTGAAGAGACTGACTTCTTGTTAGTCTCCCCCTTGTATTTGTGTTATCTTCTTTATCAAACTGGGCAAATTTGGCAGCGAGCGAGCTGACAAGTCCTCTAGATTTGGACGGTCTTTGACCTATCTCAATCTTCTGAAAGTCTGTGAGCTGAGCGGGTTCGCTATTTCTCACAGCAGGCTCTGGTCGATACTTGGATACAAGCTCAAAGTTCAGTGCTGATGAAGCCACTAATTGAGCTTTTAGCGTGTCTAATGTTGACTTTGGAAATAGGGTCGTTCGCTCCCTAACTTCGTCCACTGAGGACCATCTTTCAGTTTCAATGTCAGGGCTTATTGATGATTGAATCGTAGCATCGATTTCTAAATTGTCAAATCCTGAAAGATTCTCACCAGATGGTCCTTTAGGAGATCGACTGCGAACTTTTCCTTGCTCTGCCGTGTAATCTTTGTCTGCCTCTCTGGGAACAATGCTTGAAATGTTTTTCTTTGGAGCAGAAATTGTGTAATCTGTTGAACCAACTGCCCCCTTTTCTCTTATTTCGCTTATTGATCTAACCTGAGTAGGCAATGTAACCTGAAACACTGGCGAAGCCTGACTCGACTCCTGTTTTTGATGTGTAGATTTTAATATTGCTTCAGATAAAGAGCTTTGACGACTTTTCTCTTCAGAAACAGTGGTGATGTTAGCTGACTTGAGTATCTCCCTGCGAGCTTCCCGATATTTGCTAGATGCACTCTCCGAATGTCTTGTGCTACTTGGTGTTGATAATGCGTATGTTCCGATAGACAATGTTTCTTTGTCTGGAGAATCTGGCAGAACGTTAAACACAGTCGCTCCTTCAGATACGAAAGTCTGGTCTGGAGTTGGTAGAGACGTACTTTCGGAAGGTGAGTTGGGGAAGTTTGTGTTCGCGTTATCCGAAATTAAGCTCTGACTCCTGGACTTGACTTGCTCAAGGACACTTGGGACATCAGCTGAAACTTTTGAAGGCAAGTTAGCGTCGCGTTGATCCTTCAAGATTGAAATATTACCTGAGTTGTTTTCATGATCTGACGGACGTCTGTTGGAGTAGTTTGAAACAGAACGTTCAAAAGATTTGCTCTTAAGATACCTCAATGTTTCAGCGTTAAAAGGTTTCCCTGATTTTGCAAGCGCAGGACTTTCAGTGGTGTTTGTGTTGTTGAAGTTATTGATGCTATCAAAATGTGCATCCAGCAACGAAGATTTATCTGTAATAATTGCAGTCAGAGAACGCTCTCTGTCTAAAATATTTACTGGATGGTTCTGTGATGGACGCGAAGGGGAGATAACTGATAAATCAACGGGCGTCTTGAAATCACCGCCAACTGTATCTGATCTTTGTAACAGAGGTTGAAGTCCAGGTGGTGCAACATGCTGTTGAACTATTCCGTGTTCGGATTTCTGGAGTCGCTCTGTGGAGGACAACAACAGAAAGTTCGTTAATTTCGTGTTCTTGATTAAAGTAAATATTTATGAATGGTTATAGTTAAAAAGTAAAGTAAAGTAACCCATAACATTATTGCCGTAGGTGTGTGAGGTATTAGCGATCTCACATTTCAAAGGATCGGCTATATGAGGGTGGTAGCCATCTCCTCTACCTCGTCGCTTTTACGTCTCGGACTAAACCGGTACCCATTTAAGGCTGGGTCGACCCGGGAGTCATTGCGGTCTGAAAAAACATTTCCGCCTCGACTGGGGAATGAACCCAGGACCACTCAGATGCAAAGTCAGCGCGCTAACCACTGCGCTACGCGGCTATAGTTACGAAGCAAAATTATGACAATTGAATCTTCTTCTTCTTATTCTTGTTTGCCACATTCTAAAAAAAATTATTGTCTACACGTGAAGCTAAGTCTTTTGGATAAAGGTTACTGAGACCGATAGTTCTTCAAGGCATTCGAACAACTGTCTGTGGAAATTCGTTTCCCTGTGTCCTCGTTAAGTACGTGGTTGGTTAAGCATGTTACAGTCTTGAATTATATGCCCGGTTGTCTGTGCTCTTTGTCCGCATGTACACATGGTTCATATGACCATTTCGAGTATGTGTAAGCGGTTTGTCAATCTGTACGTACAGTTGAAACTTAAAGATGAAGCCGTTCGAATATATAGTCCGTTGTAACCAGAACCCATTTTTGTAGTGGAACTAATCTACACGTTACTGACCTGGGATTAGCGAAATCATCTCAAAGAGGAAGGCTACTTGTAATACAAATCAACTAGAGGAGTATTCCCCAACCTTTTCACACTCGTGGAACGGCGATAATAGGAACAATTGTTGAAGGAACTGACAGTTCAGACATCTCAACCAGGCTGTTAAAGGAACTGATAGTTCAGACATCTCAACCAGGCTGTTGAAGGAACTGATAGTTCAGACATCTCAACCAGGTTGTTCTATGAACTGATAGTTCAGACACCTCAACCAGGCTGTTGAAAGAACTGATAGTTCAGACTCAACCAGGCTGTTGAAAGAACTGATAGTTCAGACTCAACCAGGCTGTTGAAGGAACTGATAGTTCAGACCCCTCAGCCAGGCTGTTGAAGGAACTGATAGTTCAGACATCTCAACCTGGTTGTTCTAGGAACTGATAGTTCAGACACCTCAACCAGGCTGTTGAAAGAACTGATAGTTCAGACTCAACCAGGCTGTTGAAGGAACTGATAGTTCAGACCCCTCAGCCAGGCTGTTGAAGGAACTGATAGTTCAGACTCAACCAGGCTGTTGAAGGAACTGATAGTTCAGACTCAACCAGGCTGTTGAAGGAACTGACAGTTCAGACACCTCAACCAGGCTGTTGAAGGAACTGATAGTTCAGACTCAACATGGCTGTTGAAGGACTGACAGTTCAGACTCAACACGGCTGTTGAAGGAACTGATAGTTCAGACACCTCAACCAGGCTGTTGAAGGAACTGATAGTTCCGACTCAACCAGGCTGTTGAAGGAACTGATAGTTCAGACTCAACCAGGCTGTTGAAGGAACTGACAGTTCAGACACCTCAACCAGGCTGTTGAAGGAACTGATAGTTCAGACACCTCAACCAGGCTGTTGAAGGAACTGATAGTTCAGACACCTCAACCAGGCTGTTGAAGGAACTGATAGTTCAGACACCTCAACCAGGCTGTTGAAGGAACTGATAGTTCAAGCTCAACCAGGCTGTTGTAGGAACTGATAGTTCAGACACCTCAACCAGGCTGTTGAAGTAACTAATCTTTAACGCATCTATCTTGTCTATTAACGCACAGCATCTATCTTGTCTATTAAAGGAACTAATCTTTAACATCTATTTTGTCTATTGAAGGAACTAATCTTTAACACATTTATCTTGTCTATTGAAGAACTAATCTTTAACACATCTATCTTGTCTATTAAAGAAACTGATGTTTAACGCACCGCATCTATCTTGTCGTTTCAAGAACTGATCTTTACCGCATTTATCTTGTCTATTAAAGGAACTAATCTTTAACTCACATATCTTGTCTACTGAAGGACTGATCGTCAACGCCTCTGCATGGGGATGCCATTAATGCAAACGACACTTCCTTATCACAGAATGGGGCAAAATAAAAAGACCATACTAACAATTATTGGAGCCAGATAGACAACGAATTTAAATGCAGAATATCGTTTCGGTTGACAAGTGTTCATTATACTAATGCGATGGTTCCTGCAAATCGCTAAATTATGTGGGGGTCTGTGAAATAGAGTAACGTTGTTGAAAAACATAAACACATTTCGTAGTCAAAACACATTTTGGAAAATGAAAATGCAAATTAAAGTGCACAATTTTTTACGGCATACCATCGCTTGTTTCGTGACTTTAAAATGTTAAATGAATGAATAATTTAGAAAGACTGAAAACATTGTACCTTATTGTCATAATGAAATGAATGAATAATTTAGAAAGACTGAAAACATTGTACCTTATTGTCATAATTAAATGAATGAATTGGATCAAGATGATAAGCAGCGCATGAGCTGCAGTGGTCAGCGACCCATAGCTGACTGCTTGCGTCAGGGCCAGCGAAACAGAGCTGCCAAGACCCTTCTACACCTCCACACGGTGATCCTGGATAACAGGCTGCAGCAGGGCAGACTGGCTAAGGAGAAGAGATCGAAGAGGGAATGCTAACGCGGTACTCAAAAAATGCTTGCTGAAGTCGGATGTGTTGGACCAAAAGGTGAAAATATCGCAGTCAAGCTGTAAACTACGACACAACGCATTCCGTTCTCTGGACTACATTCTGCTACTTAAGACCTTTCAGGGTTTGTTAGCGGGGGATTGATAATGAACGAAGCCAAGCCAAGTCAAATGAATGAATCGCTCAATCAATCAACACAAGTGATGCTATTCCAACCGCAGACCAATGGCAACTCTCTGATTCGCCGTTCACTGTTTCTGTTATATGGTTTCCTGTTTTGTCTTTATTTCCGTCTCTTTCTCTTTCATCTCTCGCTATAAATACTTCCTTCAAGTATGGGATTAACCATGCCAATATTTGTCATTTGAAATCATAACATGTCAAAGCATAATGTTAGCCACACAAAGAATCATATGTGGATGGATACTTTAAAGAGAATCTATGACTCAACATTTGCAAGAATCTATAACTCAATATTAATTTTTTTTAAATCTATGACAACATTTACAAGAATCTAAGACTCAACATTCACAAGAATCTATGACTCAATATTAATTTAAAAATCTATGACTCAATATTAATAATAAGAATCTTTGACAACATTTACAAGAATCTATGACTCAACATTCACAAGAATCTATGACTCAATATTAATTTTAAAACATCTATGACAACATTCACAAGAATCTTTGACTCAATATTAATTTTTAAAAATCTATGACAACATTTACAAGAATCTAAGACTCAACATTCACAAGAATCTATGGAACAACTGGAAGCATCTATAAACCATCGTTTACAAGAATCTATGAGCCAACTAGAAGAATATATGACTTCGGTTACAAGAATATATGATCCAGATGGACGAATCTGTAGACCAACAATTCTAAGAAAATATGGGCTACAGAGACGAATTAATTGAGCAACATAGAAAAGGATGTATATGCTACCTAGAAGAATATATGGACCAACATTTTCAGGAATATGTGATCAAACACAATAATCAATAAGCCAAGTAGAAGAATCAATGGATAACCACTTACAGTTAAATATGAGCCATAAGAATAATGTTAAAAAATGTTAAATGAATTAATGATTTTGAAAGACTGAAAACATTGTGCTTTACTGTCCATTGGGGGTTGGTGGGGGGTTTGCTCATTTCATAGCGAGCAATTCGCTACTTTTTGTGGTAACATTGTGCCTCGGTTCGAATCCCGTCCGGAGACTAAAATAAATCTGGGTCGTTATATTAATCGGGGACCGCTTCTCCAGTCAATCCAGCTGTAAATGGGTACCTGGGTTAGGAAAAGTAAAAACAGCAAGAAAGGGTACTGGCCACCCGATCACTCACAGGCTGCGGCTTAGTACAATGGAGTCTTTAAAAAACGTCATTTCCAACCAGCGGTTAATTCTGCTGAATTTCCACTTTACTTACCTTCTTTTTTTTTAAGAAGAATCAATGGGTAGACACCATAATCTATTAGCTATGTAGAAGAATCAATGGGTAGACACCATAATCTATGAGATATGTAGAAGAATCGATGGGTAGACACCATAATCTATGAGATATGTAGACGAATCGATGAGTAGACACCATAATCTATGAGCTATGTAGACGAATCGATGGCAAACACTTAAAAGAATCTATGAGCCAATACTTACATACATCTGTTGATCAACTACAAGAATCTATCAACTACAAGAATCTATTAGCCAATCCTTTTCCCCCCTCCTGTTGATCAACTACAAGAATCTATCAACTACAAGAATCTATGCGCCAATCCTTATACACATCTGCTGATCAACTACAAGAATCTATGCGCCAATCCTTATACACATCTGCTGATCAACTACAAGAATCTATGCGCCAATCCTTATACACATCTGCTGATCAACTACAAGAATCTATGCGCCAATGCTTATAAACATCTGTGGATCATATACAGAATCTATGCGCCAAAATACTTGTTGTGGTTGTCTCATAGCAGAGAATTCAGTCGGGGATACAGTAGTAGAGACTTTATTGTAATAGGGCTGACTTTTCTTAAGATAGTGTGAAAAGATCCCCTTCTCGTAGTAATTTCCTTGAACACCCTTGTCAGGTTTACCAATATACAGCTGGGTAGACCCGATCGTGTTACGACCAGGGATTGAAAGTTTCAGCTGTTTCATTAGATAATGTGACAGATTCGGTTTTTGCTGCATTCCCTTTCATAAACAGATGGGTGATCGAGACCAGTGGTTGACCGAGGTCCTTAATCCTAAAGTCAAGTCACAGTGGTTGACCGAGATCCTTAAGTCTAAAGTCAAGCCACAGTGGTTGACCGAGATCCTTAAGCCTAAAGTCAAGTCACAGTGGTTGACCGAGGTCCTTAAGTCTAAAGTCAAGTCACAGTGGTTGACCGAGATCCTTAAGTCTAAAGTCAAGTCACAGTGGTTGACCGAGATCCTTAAGCCTATAGTCAAGTCACAGTGGTTGACCGAGGTCCTTAAGTCTAAAGTCAAGTCACAGTGGTTGACCGAGATCCTTAAGTCTAAAGTCAAGTCACAGTGGTTGACCGAGGTCCTTAAGCCTAAAGTCAAGTCACAGTGGTTGACCGAGATCCTTAAGCCTAAAGTCAAGTCACAGTGGTTGACCGAGGTCCTTAAGTCTAAAGTCAAGTCACAGTGGTTGACCGAGATCCTTAAGCCTAAAGTCAAGTCACAGTGGTTGACCGAGGTCCTTAAGTCTAAAGTCAAGTCACAGTGGTTGACCGAGATCCTTAAGCCTAAAGTCAAGTCACAGTGGTTGACCGAGGTCCTTAAGCCTAAAGTCAAGTCACAGTGGTTGACCGAGATCCTTAAGCCTAAAGTCAAGTCACAGTGGTTGACCGAGGTCCTTAAGTCTAAAGTCAAGTCACAGTGGTTGACCGAGATCCTTAAGTCTAAAGTCAAGTCACAGTGGTTGACCGAGGTCCTTAAGCCTAAAGTCAAGTCACAGTGGTTGACCGAGGTCCTTAAGTCTAAAGTCAAGTCACAGTGGTTGACCGAGATCCTTAAGTCTAAAGTCAAGTCACAGTGGTTGACCGAGGTCCTTAAGCCTAAAGTCAAGTCACAGTGGTTGACCGAGGTCCTTAAGTCTAAAGTCAAGTCACAGTGGTTGACCGAGGTCCTTAAGTCTAAAGTCAAGTCACAGTGGTTGACCGAGATCCTTAAGCCTAAAGTCAAGTCACAGTGGTTGACCGAGGTCCTTAAGTCTAAAGTCAAGTCACAGTGGTTGATCGAGGTCCTTAAGTCTAAAGTCAAGTCAAGTGGAAATTCGGCACAATTAACCGCTGGTTGAAATTGGAGTTCTTGAAGACTCCATTGTTTTAAGCCGCAGTCTGTGAAGATCGGGTGGCTAGTGTCCTTCCTTGCTGGCTTTACTTTCCTAACTCATGCGTCAGGTACCCATGTACAACTGTGTTAACTGGAAAAGCGGTACCCGATTATAATCATCGACCAGGATTTTGTTAGTCTCCGGACGGGATTCGAACCGAGGCACGCTGTTAACACAGAAAACGAATTGCACGCTATGAACTGAGCCAGCTCGCCCCTTTAGTCTTATTCATGAAAATTACATAATTTTGACTTTCACTCTTAGAAACAGCATTTGACGATCAAATGACTTCGGTGTCTACTTCTTCTCTTTACACCACTCCCTCCCTCCCTCACTCACTCACTCCCTCACTTACTCACTCACCCACTCACCCATTTACTCACTCACTCCTTACCTGACTCACTTACTTATTACCGAACACGCTCACTCATTCCCTCACTCACTTACTTATTACCGAGCTCGCTCACTCACTCACTCACTTCTTACCTCACTCACTCCCTCACTCACTTACTTATTACCGAACTCACTCATTCACGCCTTACCTCCCCCACTTACTTAATACCGAACTCACTAACTCACCCTTACATCACTCACTGATTCACTCACTACAATACTCATTCACTCTTTACCTCACTCACTCACTAACTCACTCCTGACCTCCCTCATTCACTTATTACCGAACTCACTCACTCACTCCTTACCTCACTCACTTATTACCTCACACACTCACTCACTCCTTACCTCACTCACTTATTACCAAACTCACTCACTCACTCATTACCTCACTCACTTATTACCGAACTCACTCACTCACTAATTAATTCACTCACTTATTACCGAACTCACTAACTCACTAACTCACTCCCTCTCAGAAACATACACTCATACGTGATATTCATGCACACGCGCGCGCACACACACACACACATGCACACACAAGCATGTACACACAAACACAAGAGACACAAATAATATGTCAGTTGATTCAGTACATTTTCTTTTACAACGACAAACCTCACAACGGCAGAAGAGCATTGCTACTGCTTTCACATGACATGAAATCGAACACGATTAATCGATGTTGGAACATTGATTTCCAGTTCGATAACAAGCTAGTAGTTCGATCATTCCTAGTATGAGAACTAACACAGGTCGACAGGGTTTCAGCTCTAAGGGTCGGTGTATAATGAGTGGCACTCGAGGAGCAAACAGCTGTACCCTTCTAATCGGGCCATAAAAGGCGACTTTAGAGAATCATGGATGGGGTAAGGTGGCCATTTATAAAACACATCAAGAAAATTCTGGCATTTTGTAAACCTTCCCCTCCCTCATATTTACATCTGTCAACTTTTGCTTCACACTTCCTCAACCTCTTTCCCCCGCCCCCTGCATCTCTCCTCCCCCCCCCCCCTAACCCACGCATTGTGATCGTGCGCTCCACGTGCCTTACTTAAAACACATCATCAGGTGCCCTGCCGGTTGGCATTGACGATCATGGACCTGCATCCGTTTATATCCCACGTGTCGTTTACCAACTCTGTTGTTGATCGTCGCCCGTGCCATTCTCTCAGGCTGTCCAACATCTTCTCTCTCGGCCTTCCTTTGCTTGTTTTTCCTGCTATCTTTCCCGTTGTCACAACGTGATCCAAGACGTCTCTTCTCATAGCATACACGAAAGTAGATGACTGTCTTCTTCTTATTCTTGTAATACGTTGTCTTTGTGTTTAAACACATAAGGACAAATAATAAGATCATTTCCTTATACTTAAAACTTACTACAGTGAAATACTATATTCAGTTGAATTCAGCTATACCATATTCAGTTGTATTCCGCTATACCAGTTGTATTCAGCTATACCAGTTGTATTCAGCTATACCAGTTGTACTCAGCTATACCAGTTGTATTCAGCTATATAAGTTGTATTTAGCTATACAAGTTGTATTCAGCTATACCAGTTGTATTCAGATATACAAGTTGTATTCAGCTATACCAGTTGTATTCAGATATACAAGTTGTATTCAGCTATACCATATTCAGTTGTATTCAGCTATACAGTATTCAGTTGTATTCAGATATATCATATTCAGTTGAATTCAGCTATACAGTATTCAGTTGTACTCAGCTATACTATATTAAGTTGTATTCAGCTATACCATATTCAGTTGTATTCAGCTATACCAGTTGTATTCAGGTATACCATATTCAGTTGTATTCAGTTATACCATATTCAGTTGTATTCAGATAACTCAATTTAATTATGTGAAAAACAGGTTACGAAATTATTCACTTTGTTTTAGATATTGTTAGTCTAGCTAGAGAAAGGCGCTTTGTTCGAGTCTCTATCAAAACATATTCTGAAACTATAATGGACAAGATTGTTAGGAGTAGCAATAGGAGTGTCAAACTCAATGGTATGAAAGTCAATGCCATCATATTTACCGATGATCAAGTCATAGTGGGAGGATCAGCAGCAACGTTGCAAAATTTGCTAAACAAAATTTACAGCACAGCCAAAGAGCATGGCATGAAAATGAACACATTGAAGACAAAGACTCTGGTATTAGGCAAGCAACATAGTAAATAAGTAAGTAAGTCGCATGTCCTTTTACAGAACGTAGCTTTTTACAACCGCCACCTATTTGGCTGTTATAAGTTTCTTGGCAAGTGTGCAGTACGGTAGGTTGCCATTATTTTCCGTACGTGGAGGAGCATTCGCCCGAGACAAAAACCCAGTGTCTGCCAAACAAGTGGGAATCGAACCCGGAACGTTGGGATTGTGAGAACCGAGCGAGTTTCCCCCCTATGCCACGCAGCCTCCAACATAGTGATCACATTAATAATATTAATAATAATAATGTTCGCTTAGGCGTCAAAGGCCCGTTGCGTCGAACGACCATTACCAAGTCTAACTGCCAAGGCTATGTTCATCCGTTGCGTGTCGACGGAAATCCCTACAGACTCTCCTGGTAGAAAATAATCGCCATTCATATATGGGCAGTTTGACTGCATGGGACTTTAACAAAGAGGGACGAAACAAGATTGGAAACACTTAAAACCTGGTGCTACCAAAGAATAGATCGAGTGTTAGACAAAAAGAAGATCCAATGAGAAGTGTCCCCACTGAGGTAGGCGTCAGAGTCGGACCGAAAAAAATTAATTGACTGACTACCGATTAATCGAGCTTTTCATATCGGTCGATACCGATTAATCAATACCCCCCCCCCCCCCCCCCCATCCTCTCTTATTGGAAATTACCAATTAATCGGCAGCCGATTATTTATAATATAATTATGGGCGGGAGTGGGAGGATGGCTCAGTAATCTCGGAGTAAGGTATCCGCCTCAGGTGCTGGGGATCGCAGTTCGAATCACGGCGGAGACCCGGATATTTTCACCTGGATCTTCTGGTAAAAATTTCTCTGATCTCTGGGTAGTGAGATCGGACTCGTGTGTTCAGTGTCGAGCACGTTAAAAATCCTTTGCAGCTAGAAATAGAAAAGAGTAGGCTTAACGGCCGTTGCAAGGACAAAATTAACAAATTGTCTAAAGTCTACCCAAATCATTTGTACCTCCCATCAGGCCTAGTATGCATCAAGAAGTGTTAAAATACCTACTGAGTAAAGCCGAAGGTTTTGGCTACATGGCGACATACATTGGCATTCATGTTGAAATATGATAATTTCAAGTATTCCAAGTAAGTGGCTTGGCTGGCTTGGCTTCGTTCGTTCTCAATCTCCCGCTACCAAACCCTGAAAGGGCTTAAGTAGCAGAATGTAGTCCAGAGAACGGAATGCGTTGTGTCGTAGTTTACAGCTTGACTGCGACATTTGCACCTTTCGGTCCAACACATCCGACTTCAGCAAGCATTTTTTGAGTACCGCGTTAGCATTCCCTCTTCGATCCCTTCTACTTAGCCAGTCTGCTCTGTTGCAGCCTGTTATCTAGGATCACCGCATGGAGGTGTAGAAGGGTCTTGGCAGTTCTGGTTCGCTGGCCCTGACGCTGGCAGTGAGCTATGGATCGTTGACCACTACAGCTCATGCGCTGCTCACCATCTTGATCCTCCAAGTAAGTAATTATGTATTGTGATATGAAAGGCGTTTTCTAATTAATTGTTGGTAATTTATTATAATATTTTATAATTAATCACAATTATACTATAGATAAGAAGTAAAAAGTGATTTCAATTATGCAACATTAAATGTTACTCTCGGCAATTAGTTTGTTTTCTACAACATCCATTTTTAAAAACTGTCATACAGTTGTTCAATCACTGCTAAATGCAATGATGTAAATAACATATTTCTATATTGTGTAACAGGTAAGCTAGGTAAAAATTATGAATATTTTCTAAGCCCACGTGAGATGTATTGGATGGCACAGAGTCAAACAGCACGCTCGCTTCATTTCAAAACAGCGACAGCCAATCACAAATTATCTTAGTAATCGCACCGTTCTATTTGCACCGGATAGTAATACTTCATGCCAACTCTCTGTTACAAGTGTCAAACGTGGACTTTAACAAAAATCCTAAAGGAAAGATCACGACATGTGAGATGAGATGCCTTCAGAAAATAATCAACGTAACTAGGGGAGACAAATGCGCAATGAAGATGTGAGAAGAATAGTTGAAGCAAGAGCCCCCGCTGAATACATTGATGAGCAGTGAATCAAGTGGCTTGGCCACCTAATGAGCATGCAACCTCACCAACTACCGCCTAACCTATAACACACAGTGATCGGGTTTTCAAAAACGTGGCAGACCGAGAACTAGATGGATAGAAAATGTTGCAGACATTCTGAATCGTCAGGGAATGCCGACTACTGGCCCTGGACAGAAAACTACGGCTCCCCACGTCGCTTCACAGCACTAGTGGATAAGATAAGACAAGTAATACTTAGCTCTGGTTCAGACGTGTCGTCCATTGGTTTTTGATTACGTTATTTCCAGTACATTTAATCTGACACTTTCTAATGCTTAGTACTTTCCAAGAAGTATCAATTCTTGGAAATGTGTGTCGGTAGAACCCCAGTTTGTATCCGAACTTCAGATTGACGCAAGAAAGTAGTGTATATGTTTTGTCTTCTATTCAGTCGCTTCCTCTTTCATTTTTTGTCCATCTCTCACTTTAAAGACTCACTTTGAAGACAACAGTGCAGAACTGGACAACGATGTTTAAAGAAGGACATGAGTTAACAAAAGATCTTCCGAGACCAGGTCAGGCGGAGATTGTTGCATCAGAAGATGCCATCGCTAAAATTGATGCAGCAATTCAGATCGCCATACACTGAATGCATTTTGCGTTGAATGTCAACTGGTCGACATCCTTCAGCTGTTAGAAACCGAATCACCACTCGCTGATCAACTCTGCGCGGATTCCGTATCATATCCGCCATGTTCATAACTGTCTGTTGAGGAAACTATGAGTCGGGGGATAATGAAATTTTGCAAAACTTGACAGTTGATATGTGCTGTTTATATCAAAATTGACGTCATCATGCGCATCATACGTATGTTTACTTGGTGCAGTTAGTTCCGGTTTCACTTGAACACGCCTAGTATAATAGGTATTCTCTACCGCATACTCAATGTAGTAAACCTTCTAATGCACTTGTCCATCCACATTATATATATATGTATGTATGTTTATATATATATATATATAAGATACGCCACTGACCGTACCGTAAAATACTAAAGCCAGAACGCGCATACACATAAACTACATTATTATGACCGCTCTATATTTACACTGAAATGTCAATATACTTATATTCTAGACACATTTTACAAAATTGAAACACCGGCAGATTGAATAGAATAATACCGTACTTAAAAAGAAATCAATAGCATCTTATATCTCGCTTTTAATTTAGAGATCGTATCGGAACAGATCAAAGAAACAGCTAACGACGTGTCTATTCATACCAGTTGCTTGCAATAATCTACCGCAGCTGATAATGTATTATCGTCAGTTCACATTGGTGTTTGTTTGAAGTGCGAGTCAATATTTGAATTCAAATGGAAAGGTGGTCCCGCAACAAACATTACTGCTGAATATGAACTGTTGAATAGTTAATTATACGATGTTACAGCGTTTTTTGAAAGTGCGGTGCGCAATTCCCTTCTTCGCTGCCTGGTCGTTTATAAATCAAGAGAAGGAAGGTAGTTCCATAGCAGTTACTGCCGTCAATAATGATGTGTTAGAGTTTTCATGGGAGCGACGAGTAATCAAGGTCAGGTGATAGTTATTAAGACGCTGGGGGCCGAAGACACAGAGGTGACACAGCTGAAAGCAGCTGGTGAGTTATGGCTGGCTGATTGCGTCAGGGTCAGTGACTCATGGCTGGTGCTTGCGTCATGATTAGCGACTATCGGATGGGTGCTTGTGCCAGGGTCACCGACTCACGGATCGGTGATTGCGTCAGCGTCAGTGACTCATGGCTGGTGCTTGCGACATGATCAGCGACTAACGGATGGGACCTTGTGCCAGGGTCAGCGACTCACGGACGGGTGATTGCGTCAGGGTCAGCGACTCATGGCTGACTGCTTGCGTCAAGGGAGACTAAGTGGTCTTGAGGTCAGGTGTTCGCCTCAGGTGCGGGAGGTCGCGGGTTAGAATCGCGGTGAAGATCGGCATTTTATTCATGTGGATCTTCTGATCTCTGGGTAGTGAGATCGGACACCCGTGTTCAGTGCAGAGCACGTTAAAACAACTTCGTGGCAGTTGTAAATCGAATAGAGTAGGCTTAACGGCCGCTGTCCGGACATTTGTTATGGTCCTTTTTTGTTTGAGACGGCGTGAGCTAGTGGTTAAGTGACACTGCTCACAATCCGAAGGTGCTGGGTTCGATCCCCATCACAGCACCGGCCGTTACACCGGGGAAGCAAGCCCTTAAAAAATGCAGGAGGAAGCAGACGTCCACATAAAAAGCATGCCGAAGTCGGATGCACTGGGCTGACAAGCGCAAAATAAAAGCCGCAGTGCAACGCACACCGCCTTTGGGAATAGACAAATAAGGCGAATGCAAGAAAAATAAATTATACTGTTCTCCAGATGGTTTGTTAGAAGTAGGTATAGATGGCGTCTAACTGGCTACGGGTCTACTTAGCTATAGTGTTTGAGTCTATTAAGATAAATTCGCGCAACGGTTAAACCACCCTTCAAGAAACTAGTTGTATACAGACTCTTTAGAGTCTTCTAAACCAGTACAAAGACGTTACGTTAAGTGAGTTAGCGATTCACGGTTGGCTGCTTGCGCCAGGGTCAGCGACTCGTGTATGTTGTCCAGTGTAATTTGGGTTTACTTCACCATCAATAGAAAGGTTTACAATTACTTCCTTGCTTGTAATTGTTGAGTTCATTTAGGCATTGCTCAATCTCTCGGAATATTGATACTGTAGAAAAATATGAAATCTCCGTTCATACTTTGACGTGAACAATGAACATCTAATTATATAATCCTCGAGGTTTCGTTCCCAATATATCTTTTGTGACGGACCAGAGCCCGATATGTTATCATTTATTGTGTATTAATCTTCCAACTAATGTCTCACAACTAATTTGTACAACATTGCGTAGTAACGCGTAGTTTCAATACATAATTTGCGACGTCACTGGCAGTCAGCTCATCAACTTCCACTGGACTTTTAATAATTAGCGAACAGCGTTCTTGGAACCTCAAAATGCAAACAGTTTCTTTCTTTTGGACGTTTTCAATAGAAATGGAAATTAAAATGTAAGATTTTTATTGCATGCTGAATGTAAGAGTTTGATTGTATCTTCACGACTGAATTAAACATTGTTATGAAGACATGTATTGGAGAGGGAGAGTGGAAGATGGATGCGGAATGTGAGGCAGGCGAGTGGTGCGGGAAGGGAGAGATCCTGTAATTGTTAAAACTGCTGTTCTTTCTTTTATATTGTAAAGCCAGACTGACGGGTAGATCTTCTGCACTGGTATTGCTATTAAAAAACAAACTTCTGACGACACTGCCTATTGAGTTTAGGCCACCTTTTGTCGTCAGCTCTTTGTGCGCAAAAAAGATGACGAGGATCACACGGATGTTTGGTTTGAGTAGGCATGCTAGAGGGTTCAGAAAGACAACTTCATTATAGGAGAGAGATAGTTCTTTCAACAAGCAATTGCGGGTTTACAGGTAGACTGCGGACAGTCAAAAGCTAGAAAAGCAGTCCTAAACACATGTATTCCGTCGATGGATGCAATGTAACCCCACCCCGCCACCCCCCACGCGAAAAACGCAGAGCAACTCAGCGCTACTGTGCCTATACAGACAGCAACATACATATCTTTGATGGAGACATTGGTGGAGTGGTCTGATGGAGGCATTGGTGGGGTGGTCTGATGGAGGCATGAGTGGGGCTGTCTGATGGAGATATTGGTGGAAGGGGGGGGGGGGGGGGTCGGATGGAGACATTGCTGGGGTTGTATGATGGAGACATTGCTGGGGTTGTATGATGGAGACATTGGTGTGGCTGTCTGATGGAGACATTGGTGGGGTTGTCTGATGGAGACATTGGTGGGGTTGTCTGATGGAGACATTGGTGGGGTTGTCTGATGGAGATATTGGTGGGGCTGTATGATGGAGACATTCGTGGGGTTGTCTGATGGAGACATTTGTAGGGCTGTCTGATGGAGACATTGGTGGGGTTGTTTGATGGAGACATTGGTGGGGTTGTCTCATGGAGACATTGGTGTGGCTATCTGACGGAGTTATTGAAGGGGTTGTCTGATGGAGTAATTGTTGGGGCTATCGTATGGATACATTGGTGTGGGTGTATGATGGAGTAAGTGATGTGGCTGTCTGATGGAGATGATGTGGTTGTCTGACAGGACCATTGATGTGGCTGTCGGATGGTGAATTTCGAAGAAACTGAAGCCATGTGTTAAAAAATGTGTTTATAAAGATATGTTATACAAAATCGACATCACTGCACTCCTGGCAAAACATAGGTGCCTAGTGTCAGCTGAGTGATGATTCAATAGCACGTTGGTTCTACACACTCCTGCTCCATTCTTAATAGACGCCCATTCGGGCTTGGCCTACGTGTAATGCATAACTCATGTAGTCTGTAGATCGCCAATTCATTAATTTCGGAGTCATCATTTCGCAAACGGTCGTTAATTGCATTCTCCTCCCTCCCTGCCTGCCTGCCTGCCTGCCTGTCTGCCTCCCTCCCTCCCTCCCTCCCTGCCTGCCTGCCTGCCTCCCTCCCTCCCTCCCTCCCTCCCTCCCTCCCTCCCTCCCTCCCTCCCTCCCTCCCTCCCTTCCTTCCTTCCTTCCTCTTCTTCTTCTTCTTCTTCTTCTTCTTCTTCTTCTTCTTCTCCTCCTCCTTCTTCTTCTTCTTCCTCTCCTCCTTCTTTTTCTTCTTCTTCTTTTTCTTTGGCGTTCGTCCTGAAGATGACGTTGTGTCATAGCTTAGCGAGGCTGCGTTATCTGTGCCTTTCGACCCGACACATCCGATCTAGCTAGCTTTTTTAGATATCGAGTGTGCCTTCCCATAGGGACCCCTATTCTCTTATCCTGACTACGCTAGTGCGGTCTGTTTCCAGGGCCGCCGCTTGGAGACGGAATAAGCTCTGGGTCGCTGACCCTGATACAAGCAGTCAGCTACGATTCGCTGGCTGCTGTTAGCTCATTTACTTTGCTGCACTGTTGGTCCCTGATTAGATTTGATGTATCCACCTTATCCACGTGTAATACAGTGATCCAATATGGAACATGATCACACGATGGGCAAGAACAATATTGGAAAGATATAAAATGAAAGGGACCTAAGGATTATAATGGATCATACAGATAAGGTGAGTATTCAAGTCCAGGTAGAAGTGCAATGTTAGGTATGATAAAAATAAATATTAAACATAGATGCAAGGAAGTGATTGTGGAAATGTAAATAACATTAATTAGATCTAAATTGGAGTACTGTGTACAGGTGTGGAGTCCTTATCCTAGAAGGGATATAAACATGCTGGAAATGATACAAAGAAGAGCGACAAAGCTGATAGTGTGTGGAATTCCAGAATTATAGCAATGAGGACACTCAGAAAAAAACCGGCCTACAGTTTCTAGAAAGGAGAAGAAATTAAGGCGACTTAATACAGGTTTATAAGAGAATGACAGGGAAGGATAGATTCATCTATAACAACCACCTACAAGAACACGAAAACATAGCTACAAATTAACTACAGAAAGGTCCAGATTAGACATTAAGAAATATTTTGTTAGTCAGGGAGTGATGAATGCTTGGAATGCATTGCGACAAGAAGTAGTGAAGGCATTGACAATTAATGCATTTCAGAATAGATTGGATGCGTGTAGTTTTTAGAGCAAGGAAATGTAAATGAAACTGGTTGTATACAGAATCTGCCGAGTTGTATATGCTAGTATAAAGACGTTAAGTTAAGTAATACTTGCTCGTCTCCATCTCCTACAACGGACACTTTCTAATCCCAAATTATTGGATCTTGTTTTGCCACTGACCCCAGCTTTCAGCCGGGAGGTACTTGAGAGTGAAGAGCGGCAAAGATGGCGGCGTACCGGCAACCTGTCTACATTGCTCTGGTGCTTTAGCTCATTATGGATGCCGCCGGGATATGGATTTGTCTGGAGTTCACACTAGTCGACGACTTACACTTGTGTTCAGGAAACGTGTCGTTTTCCATTTAGACTGGTAAATTCGTTTTTTTTTTTTTTGGGTGTGATTTCTTCCTACCGATTATCGTGACTTGGACATCGGCTATTTGAATTTATTACTACGCGTAAACATGTGTCGTATTTTCACGGACTAGTTCACATGGCTGAACTTCACTAGATTGGAACCATTGCCCTAGCTGCAGACAGCGTCGGTTTTTAGAGTGAATGAAATTTAGACACGACTATAATGAACTAGAACACAGTCCGAGAGAGATTCCAAACACATCACCAACATGCTGAGGAATGGCCTAACGACCTCCTGCGGTTATAGAAAAGGCGCGACACACAACGATAGATGTCATCCGCCTCCGAAGCCTTGCGAGATACCTGTTTACGGGAAAGGCTTCAGGAGTAAACCCTGAGGAAAAATCTGCATCCTGTGCTATCTCCAGTGCGTCTCGATAAAATCTTTCCACTGGTCAAGCCTAGTTCAGGACCAGAGCGTGATGTTGACAAAACGCGCTATTTCTTCCCTACTTTAATCTAAATCACCGCGCAAGTCACCAATTTCAGCACACGCAGCAAGAGAAAAGACTGTCCACACGGCTGAACAAAGAGAGTGGTCTTCATCACTTGTGATGGACGAACACGATCATGAATTGGACAAAAATTAGGATCATTACGACTAGCACGAGACAAGTAACCTGCGTTGGTGAAAACTATTGTTACTGAATCCATACTGCAAAATCATTGTTACTTAATCCATACTGCAAACACACTGTTAATGAATCCATACTGCAAAACCATTGTTACTGAATCCATACTATAAATACATTGTTTCTGAATCCATACTGTAAACACATTGTTACTGAATCCATACTGCAAAATCATTGTTACTGAATCCATACCGCAAACACACTGTTACTGAATCCATACCGCAAAACCATTGTTACTGAATCCATACTGCAAACACATTGTTACTGAATCCATACTGCAAAACTATTGTTACTGAATCCATACTGCAAACACATTGTTACTGAATCGATATTGCAAACACACTGTCACTGAATCCATACTGCAAACACATTGTTACTGAATCCATACTGTAAACACATTGTGTACTAATTCCATAAAGACTGGTTAAGGTAAACAAAATGTAGTGTGGGACCTTAACTCTGGTATCTGAACTCACATAGGTCAATGCTAATGATACAACTATCTACCATGAAAAGATCAAGTGACAATACGCAAACTGGTCACTGCACACTCATGTATCACATGCTCAACAAACTGAATTAGATTTACGCGAGGAAGGTTTGTGTTTTTATCAAACCGCACTCTTTCTCCATCTGAGCTACGTTGGTCCAGCTGTAGGACGTGTTAGTTGAGATCGCACATAATTCAGATTTTCTTCTCTCTGTTTTACTTCCGAATACGCGAATTGGACATAAAATTCCTTAATTGTTTTGCTCCAATAGTGGATAACAGCCTGTTCTTTTAAAATTGTTAAGTGCCCAGAGTTATTTGCGGGGTCAACATGTACACGGGATTTTCGTGTGTATCATTTGTCTCCGATAGAAATAGAGCCATTATATCACCTTTCTGGAGGCTAAAAATAAATTTAAAACTTGAAAAATTTGAACACTCACAGTTGTGTGCTTTTGTTCGCTTGTTACTTGATAGTCGAGCGGTATCCTCTCTGCCACAGCAGACAACTTGAGGAAAATAGATGCGAATTAGAAACGTCTGGCCGAATAGATTGAATGCCGGCCTGTTGATCACGACGACGTACATGCATATTTGTTCCTTTTTGCAGGAAATATAAAAACTAACCTGTACAATACGTGGTGACTGCCCTAACAAGCGGCCTTTATTCCTCATCTCTCTTATCCCTTCCACCTCGACCCCAACTAAATTGGAACAAACGCCGTTGTGATGTTAACAAAATATTTGAGACCGAACGACGAAGCAACAGGCAACTCCAAAAGAGAGAAAGAAAACGCCTTTTTTTTATCCCAATTAATCCTGCAAATTGAGGTACCTCTGGCTATGCACAAAAAAAATTTTTTTAAAAATAAAGAAGGAAATTGTTTCAAATGGCAAAAAAAAAAAACACCCACACGGAAGCAACAAATGAAAACGCATTCCAGTTATCCTTTAAAAAAAAAAACAGACTTAAGTGTATCGCCTTTCCAAACACTGGAGTGTGACCCACCCGGAGCGTCGACATTAGCAAACAGGTCTCTGCATTGTTAGGAACACACAGTGGCCTCGCTATGTCTCTTCTAAACAACATCATTTATCTAGGTTGAAGCTAACATTAACACAGCAGGGTCGCTGCATTTATTTGGGTGAACGACAGCTTTACAAATATCAGGAAGGGTCAAGGTCGTTAAGGACAACTTCTTAGTTAATATTTATGTGGAAACATTTTTAGTAAATAATTTTTATAATATTGAGAACATCTGTTAGAAAAGTTGATGAAATCGATTGTTTCTAAAAGATCTGGATTATTGACTACTTGTATAATGTAAAGTTGAAGGTGAATTTGACCAAATATTTAGCCATGACTTAAAAAGATGCATAAATACCATGAACAGACAAAGTAATGATATTCAGACTGGACTGAGAATTGCTATTTTAGACACCATCTGTTAAGCAGAGTCGGTCGACTCCATTGGCAGAGTAAAGTGACAGAATGGCCGTCTGCATTCAGATGATGGATACGGTTAATGGCAAAGATAGAAGCATGAGATACATTATCCAAGTTTATGAGATAAATCTTAGTGGTTATTTGTTGTGAATCAATTGTTTGAGGACTTCCTTAAGAATATACCTACATTCGTCTCCTTCGTTGTTCGTTCTCAAACTCACGCTACCAAGTCCTGAAAAGGGCTTTGCAAGCAGCAGGATGTTATCCAATGGCGTTGAGTCGTAGTTTACAGCATGAATGCGATATGTACACTATTCGGTTCGACACATCAAACTTCAGCAGGAATTAGTGAGTACCGGGTTAACCTTCCTTCTTCGATCCCTTCTCCTTAGCTAGTCTGCTCTGTTGCACCATGCTTTTTGGGGTATGGGAGTGGTTAGCGTGCTTGCTTCGCATCTGAGTGGTTCTGGGTTCATTCCCCAGTTGAGGCGGAAATGTTTTTTCAGACCGTAACCGCTCCCTGGTCGACCAAGCCTTAAATGGGTACCGGTTCCGTCCGGGAAGTAAAAGCGGCGAAGGAGAGGAGATGGCTACTACCCTCATATAGCCGAGCCTTAAAAATGTGAGATCGCTAACACCTCACACCCCACGGCAATAATGCTACGGGTTATTTTACTTTTATCAAGATGCTGTGCAGTGCTTGAGCAGTAGCGGCAAGCGACCCAGAGCTGCCAAGACCACCTCCCCATGGTGATCCTGGATAACAGGTTCTAACAGAGAAGACTTTTTAAAGAAAAGAAATCGAAGAGGAAAGGCTAACGTGGTAGTAAACAAATTCATGCTGAGTCGGATGTTTCGGATCGAAAGGTGCACATATCGCAGCCAAGCTGTAAACTACGAAACAAGGCATTCCGTTCTCTGGACAAGATTCAGTTACTTGTAAAGCCCTTAGCAGAGATTAGTAGAGGGAGCTTGAAGACAAACGAAGAAGAAGAAGATCTGAGGTATGCTCATAAGAAGAAGAGAAGCCTGAGACAAGCTCCGTACAATTAGTGTAGTAGTAGGCTTCTCGGATGTTCCAGCGTACAGCAAAGGAAGTCTTCCCGCGGTTTCTTCTTACCTCGGGGGTACCAGAATGCAGTCGCGGTGCTCCATCGACCATCGTTCCGTCGCAACATGTGACCTGTCCATCTACAAGGGGCTTGTGACAAGTATTTTACCCTGACTTTTAAGGAGTAAGAGAGAAAGTTGAAATCTGGCACAAATGTATCTCATTTAATTTGTAATGGACTTGAGAAGTACGAATTTCCCTCCTCGGCGAGTTTACCAGGTATGGTGCATGGCGCAACACACCTTAATGACCGGATCTGCTACTCTAACGGTTTGTCAGAACAATGGAGAAATCAGAGGCCAGAACTGTGATAAAATTCTTGATATTGCAGGGAAAAACACTTACAGAAATACACAGGGAGATGGAATCAGTGTTTGAGGAATTCTATCCTTCCTATGCTTCTGTAAAAAACTGGTGTAGGCAGTTTAAGTGTGACCGTTTCTATGCTGCTGATCTTCAAAGATCAGGACGATCATCCTCAGAGTGGAGCGATGAAAATGCTGCAAGAGTGAAGAAAATCATTGACCAGGATAGGAAAATTATAATTGCAGAGATTTCGAGATCAGCAAAACTGAATGAAAGCACAGTTTTTAAAATTTTACACAACAGACTGAACATGAGAAAAGTGTGTGCCCGCTGGGTCCCGCGTCTGCTGACATGCGAACAGAAACAACGAGGGTTGATTGCTGTGGCCAGTTGCTCAAAATGTGTCGGTCGAAAAACATGTTGCCGATCATGGTGACAGTAGATGAGACTTGGGTTCTCCATTATGACCCATAATCCAAAATTACCAGCATACAGTTGAAAACCCCGGTCTCACCAACACATGTCAAGCCAAGAGCACAGATATATCCAAGAAAAGAGATGCTGACATTTTTTTGGGACGTCAAAGGTGTCATATTGAAAGATTACCTGTCTCAAACGAGGGATAGCGGGCACTCTAATTCTGCCTTTGCTTCAAGACAACACGCCCTCCTATAAAGGAAGGCTTGTGCTGCAAACAGCCAACGATTTTAATATTGAAATTCTTCCACACCCACCATATTCTTCAGATTTAGCTCCATCAGACTTTTCTTTTCTCAAAACTTAAAAAACATCTGAGAGGAAATAATTTTAACAGTGACAAAGATGTCATACTGGCTTGTGAAAACTGGTTTAGTTCGAAAAATAGGTTATTTTATTCTGAAGATCTTTTCAAGGTCACGCAGAGATGGCAGAGATGGATGAAATGTATAAATTAGGTGGTGGCTACATTGAGAAGGAATACGCACTGTACCAAATTTCAACTTTCTCCTCCTACTCTTTCATAGTCAGGGTAAAGGCTTATGACAAGCCCCTTGTATGTTTTGCCTTTTCCGCAAGGCTAACCGCATCTGTCACCAGGGACAATCGTTAAATTTGACAAACATGGGTGTTTTTTCTCAGTGGGATCGCGCGAGTGTCTGCATCCTGAGTTACCTCCAGTCGTCTCGATTGATAGTCTTGCCATTGATTGAAGGTAGCTCGTGATGGTAGAGATAGAGAGAGAGAGAGAGAGAGAGAGAGAGAGAGAGAGAGAGAGAGAGAGAGAGGTGGATGATCAGTGCTTTTTTTTTCTTTAGCATAATCCAAATACGGCGCAAATGACATCATCAAGACAGCAACAAAAACACCGGCTGATGATTTCGTCATAATTGCTAGCGGTCTGCAGGCAACTAAGAAGAAAATGTGGTTACTTGACAATTGACGGTGGTGAATCGCTTCTGTAAATAAGCCAGACTGACTGCACCCTGTTGCTTAAAATTATAATTACACTTCATCCTTTCTTGGAATTCTAGTATTCAAGCAAGCAGTTTACGCTTGCTGCCAGGTAGCCGAGGGTTATCCATGGCAGGTCTTCGTTTATTTTACAACATTTACTTCCTGCGGTTTACTAGACCTGTGAGTAATAATGATTTAGCATTGGGTAGGAGTTGTATACCTTTTTTGGTAGAATATTGCTTGGACAGCTGGTAAAAGAATGATTTTATCTATTTTCGACGGCAAGTGATCTTTTACGTACACCGGCGTGTAAACTGGATCTTCTGGATTTTCGTTCATCTCCAATATGACTAGACTCTGGTCTCACTTTACTTGCGATCAGAGAACGCCTGTTGGATTTTAAAAAAAACCATTGTTTCACGGCCTTTTTTGTTTTTATGTTTTGCGCCTGTCGGTCCAGTGCACCCGATTTCGGCATGCGTTTTATGTAAGGGTCTACTTCCTCCTGCATTTTCTAAGGGTTTGCTTCCCAGTTGTAACGGCTGGTGCTGTGATGGGGAGCGAAGACAGCCCCTTCGAGTTGTGAGCCGTGCCACTTAACCACTAGCTTACACCGTCCCCTGCTTTGTTTTTGAGAAGCAAGCACCGCTCCCCCTCAGTTGTAACAACCCCATTAACTCAACCTTAACTTGAAGCCAATCATATTATATGGTTCGCAAACATGGATGGTGTAACTTAAAGACTCACTTCCAGATTGCAGATTCGGTATGCGATTTTGCTCTCCAACACAAATGGTAAAACATAACAGTCCAACTGCTAGGCATGTTCAAATGAAACTGTAACTAACTGCAACAATGGAACATACGTACGATGCGAAGGATGACGTCCCTTTGAGTGTAACAGCACATACCAACCGTCAAGTTTTCAAAATGTCATTATCCTCAGACTCATTGTTTCATCAGCAGACCGTTTAAAACATGGCGGTTGTGATGCGGAATCCGTCCGGAGTTCATCAGCGAGCGGTAATTCCGTTTCTAACAGCTGAAGGATGTCGACCAGTTGACATTCATCGCAGAATGCAGGCAGTGTATGGTGACAAAAATGTTTTGAAGAGAACAGTGAAGAGCTGGACAACGATGTTTATAGAAGGACGTGAGTTAACGAAAGATCTTCCGAGACCAGGTCAGGCACATATTGTTGCGTCAGAAGATTTCATCTTCAAAATTGAAACAGCAATTCGGGGTTTCACTGCTACCTGGACTTGCTCACTCACCTTACCTGTATAATCTATTAAAACACCTAGGTCTGTTTCCGCTCATATTTTTCTAATATTATGTTTGCAATTTTACATCTTTCAGCTTACTAGACTGAGGGGAAGATAAATGCCGCTTTGGATAGAAAGGAATGCCATTTATTTTCGAATTAGTATCCCGGACAACGACTGAAGGTTTTTGTAAATCGTCTAAGGTCTGACAATTTAAATTGTAAGAGGGAATATGTTGTTAAATCAACAACTGCACTATCTTGTCTTGAGCCATGGACTAGTGGCATGACGTTCACTATCTTGTCTTGAGCCATGGACTAGTGGCATGACGTTCACTATCTTGTCTTGAGCCATGGACTAGTGGCATGACGTTCACTATCTTGTCTTGAGCCATGGACTAGTGGCATGACGTTCACTATCTTGTCTTGAGCCATGGACTAGTGGCATGACGTTCACTATCTTGTCTTGAGCCATGGACTATTGGCATGACGTTCACTATCTTATCTTGAGCCATGAACTAGTGGCATGACGTTCACTATCTTGTCTTGAGCCATGGACTAATGGCATGACGTTCACTATCTTGTCTTGAGCCATGGACTAGTGGCATGACGTTCACTATCTTGTCTTGAGCCATGGACTAGTGGCATGACGTTCACTATCTTGTCTTGAGCCATGGACTAGTGGCATGTCGTTCACTATCTTGTCTTGAGCCATGGACTATTGGCATGACGTTCACTATCTTGTCTTGAGCCATGGACTAGTGGCATGACGTTCACTATCTTGTCTTGAGCCATGGACTAGTGGCATGACGTTCACTATCTTGTCTTGAGCCATGGACTAGTGGCATGACGTTCACTATCTTGTCTTGAGCCATGGACTAGTGGCATGACGTTCACTATCTTGTCTTGAGCCATGGACTAGTGGCATGACGTTCACTATCTTGTCTTGAGCCATGGACTAGTGGCATGACGTTCACTATCTTGTCTTGAGCCATGAACTAGTGGCATGACGTTCACTATCTTGTCTTGAGCCATGGACTAGTGGCATGACGTTCACTATCTTGTCTTGAGCCATGGACTAGTGGCATGACGTTCACTATCTTGTCTTTAGCCATGGACTAGTGGCATGACGTTCACTATCTTGTCTTGAGCCATGGACTAGTGGCATGACGTTCACTATCTTGTCTTGAGCCATGGACTAGTGGCATGACGTTCACTATCTTGTCTTGAGCCATGGACTAGTGGCATGACGTTCACTATCTTGTCTTGAGCCATGGACTAGTGGCATGACGTTCACTATCTTGTCTTGAGCCATGGACTAGTGGCATGACGTTCACTATCTTGTCTTGAGCCATGGACTAGTGGCATGACGTTCACTATCTTGTCTTGAGCCATGGACTAGTGGCATGACGTTCACTATCTTGTCTTGAGCCATGGACTAGTGGCATGACGTTCACTATCTTGTCTTGAGCCATGGACTAGTGGCATGACGTTCACTATCTTGTCTTGAGCCATGGACTAGTGGCATGACGTTCACTATCTTGTCTTGAGCCATGGACTAGTGGCATGACGTGGTAGTCTAGACGACTGGTGATAGCACAGTTTGCTGATATTTTCTCATGTTTATTCCTGGATCAACATTCGACTGCGGAGCGCTCCAAACAAACACCAGAACATATCCGGCAAGACTGTTTCATTTATGCAGACGAAAGAGACGCAGTCTGGCCAGGGGAGCGATCATGCTCGAAGAACTGTGGGGAGGGCGGCGAAGTTCCTTCTGGAACTTTGTCAGGCTAGAAGCATGACATCAGTTGACCGAAGAAGAAGCAGAACTCCCGGAGCCTTTAAATAGCATATCCGCTGTGTATAAAGAAACGTTTTGATCTAACAAAATATGGTTGTTGGTGGATTTGCTAATGGTATACTCTTATCAGTTGATAAGGAACTGAAATATTGATATTTGCAAAAGTGAAAAATTAACCTCAGTCGTGACACAACTGGATATGATTCAATCTTTAAATAGAAGGTTTGGACACATGCTACTGGTGTGTAGTATGGCTGGAAGCATGTTATTAATAGGTGCTGTGTATTTCGTTCTCTTGAGACAAGTCGGATTAATGCGTTTCTCAATATTTTCCTGTGACATTTGATATGAACATGGCAATTGTGTGGATTTGACAGTTGATATTATTTGTTTAATTCCTACAGTGTGTACGTTTACACTTCTGTGAAAATGGCGTTAAGTGGCTGGTTGTAGTAGCCTTCCTCACACCCTGAGCGTGCTGATTAAGATGGTCCGTGGTCCCCCAGGCGGTTGTGCTATGCTTGGTTCTATCTGGGTAATGCTCACTACTACGTGGATCACGTCACACCATCTCTCGTGAGCCAGACTGCCTTGAAACAGCCTTGTTTCAGTGAATATGGAAGAGAGGTAGTTGTCTTGGTCAGTTACTTGTGCCTGACTCTGACGCGACGTCCTGGTCAGTATGTTGTGCCTGACTCTGACGCGACGTCCTGGTCAGTATGTTGTGCATGACCGGACGATCGTCTCAAGACCCAGATTTTACGATTGTCTAAATTAAGTTAAATGATGGCTGTAAACTAAGCAAATCAATAATGTGACGATACTGACATCAACAATCGATCACACACATAAATCGGTGTTATCAAACAGCTGATCTGAAACGGGAACACCGACTCCCTCACAGCACAGCGTACTTTGACGCAAGTGTTCCGTAAGGGAGTGAGCTATAGAGGTGGTTGTCTGCTTCTTAGGGTGCAAAGTAAATAAGATAAAACCACTGAAACATATTTCCAGCCTACACTAAATCCCCGATATATATCTTAACTCCATCCTCGATACATCCCTGACTACGGTTTAAGAGGGGCTAAGCTTGGGAACAGAGAACAGCGATTACTATCCTGAAATAGGATACGAATTGCCGAAGGATATTCATGAATATGAATGGTTAATGTCTACTGCCTGGCACATCTCGCGTTAAGAGAGGTTGGTCTACATATTGTATACAACTGATACACCATAGGCGCGTGAATGTCATATTCCGGTCAAAGGTCACTTAAGTGTCAACCACATTACTTTTCCGTTACGCTAGATGAACGACGAATTACCTAGAGATGTGGAAACTAATTCGTTGTGACTAGTACAAAACTGTGCTGGTTTTCTAGCAAAAAAATGTGGGAATGCGGTGTTGTTTTTTTCATTTACAAGACACAGAATGAAATAATTACAATGAACTGAGTTACAATTGTTAAAACTTGAATTATTTTTTTTGTAAAGTGGGAACACGTGATATCTCTGCGTATGGGGAGGAAGACTAACGTCTGGTCAGGCACACCAAAATGCTCAGACAGGTATAGCCAGAGTTAGGCAAAGTATACAGGCCAGGACCACCCATCTCGGTTTCCCGGAAAACGTGTTTTCAAGGCAGCCTGGCTAACAAGGTGGGGGATCGACGTGATCCCCATAATAGTGAGCGACACGCAGATGAAACCAAGCAATAACAACCGATTGGAGGACCCAGGTACACCATCAGCACGCTCGGGATGCGAGGAAAGCTACTGAAACCTGCTTCTTAACCTACTTTTCAGAGCGCACAAAAAAAGTAATTCTACTTATTGTGGGCATTAAACAACAACAACAACAACAGCACATTTCTGCGTATTCCGAGAAAAAAAGTACAGGCAGTCTCCATCTTCTCCCGTCCGCCATGTTTGTACAAGTTTTTATTTAACCTGACTTGACCTTTGTCCGTTTGAGTAGACTTCAATTTTTCCTATTTTAACCCACTTCCCCATAACCCAGAGAGCTGATATTGTGTACACAGTATTAACTAGTGCAACCTGTTAAATTATCAAATTTTGACGAATCCTGAACAGGTCATTGAAAAGTTTCACTTCAAAACGTAATGTGTATATTTACTTGAATAGACAGCGAGATCAGCAACTTCAAGTCGCATTCTAGTTGGATAATCACGAACCATCAGAAGAAAACAGAAGATAACGCAGGTAAAGAAATCAACGCAAACGATTATTTTCAAAGATTAAAGTTGGAAATGAATGTTGATCAATTTGATCTCTTCAATTTCATTACGAGAAATATACGTGATTAAGTGATGAACTGCGCTGATGAAAGAAACAATACATTTTTTTAAACACCGATTCACCAAAGAAACATCAAAACAAATAAAAGTTTCAGACAACATCTGAAAACTCGAGATTGGCAGACGGCGACGAGCAGGTTGGGTGGCCTTCAACTCAAAGCAGCAACAGAAGTCACAAAAGACACCAGATTGCGCGTACACCTTTCTGACAGTTGTTCTACCGGCACTCTGCTGAGGAGGCGAAACATGGTCCATAACGAGAGTAATAGAGAACCAGCTAAGATGAACATTCAGAGCACTCGAGCGACGTCTCATGGGCATAAGATTCAAACAGAAAACATCAGAGGGGCCAACACAATTGCAACATCCGATAAATGTCGCATATAAAATAAATCATGCCCCAAGTAAAAAAAAAAATCCTGTCATACATTTTTTCCATCGCTGGGGCAGTCAAGGGGTTTTGAAGGCCGAGGACTAGAGGCCGCTGCCACTGCTGTCGCCACGACGTGTGCTGGATATGTTTCTTTATTTCACCCCCAAGAGAAAAACAACAAATGTCATACCGGAGATTCTAACCGCTGTCCTTCTTGTCGGCAGGCAGAACTCGAAACCATTCCGCCACGCGCTCCTCAAGTAAACAATTTAAAACATCGCTAGGCTGGATATGCAATTAGAAAAAAGAACGAGCGAAGAAGTACAGCAACTACCTAATGATAACTGCGGGGGAAGAAGTAACCTCCTGGACGACCCCACTCGATGGCGAGATTCATATAGAGAGACGCAATACACATCAGTTTCGAACAAGCTGTTAACCAACTGTACAACCTTTGCTCGCAACAGAAACAATTGGACCCAGAGTTGCGACCCGTGCAAAGCTAACCACCCTTTTCCGACGAACGAGTCGATCTAAGATCTGAGAATGTCACTCCCAGTAAACGGACATTATTTTTGATCGATCATGTATCGATATTATTGATTATTAGTTGTACTGATATAACAGACATGCTTAGAGGTATCGATTTGAACTTCGGAACGTCATGTTTGTCTGTCAAATGTGAATATGCTGACATTTTAAAACCCAGAAATCAATCACTATCTTGTATTGATCATAATGGATGCTGTTGATTATCCGTTATATTAGTATTTTTTTTTTTTGGCGTTCGCCTTATTTCTCTAATCCCCAAGGCGATGTGCGTTGGACTGTGGTTTTTATTTTGCGCCTGTCGGCCCAGTGCATCCGACTTCAGCATGCATTTTATGTAAGGGTCTGCTTCCTCCTGCATTTTTCTAAGGGTTTGCTTCCCCGGGGTAACGGCCAGTGTTGTAATGGGAATCGAACCCAGCACCTTCGGATTGTGAGCCGTGCTACTTAACCACTAGGCCACGCCGTCCCCCGTTATATTGGTATAACTAACATGCTTAGAAGTTACCTATCGTTACATTTTACTGTACGTTTGTGGAGGGGAAGGCTTTTTTCATGGCAGCCTGGCTAACGAGGTGAGGGATCGACGTGATCCCTGTAGTAATAAGTGACACGCGGTCGAAGCCAAGCATAGCACAACTGCATGAAGGACCCTGGTCAACCTTCATCAGTACGCTCGGGATCTGAGGAAAGCTACTGGTCAAAACCCTCACCTCGGCTTCCTAGTAGCCCTCCCTGGAAATAGGTTGTTTTCATGGCAGCCTGGCTAACGAGGTGAGGAATCGACGTGATCCCCGTAGTAGTGAGTAACACGTAGATAAAGCCAAACATGCACAGTCGCTCAGAGGAGCCCGGTCCACCTTTATTAGCACGCTCGGGATGTGAGGAAATCTACTGCAACGCACCACTTAACGTCCTTTTCAGGGCGCACAAAAAAGTAATCTACTCATTGTGGGCATTCACAATCAACAACTGTACGTTTGTCGTGTATATTTTCAGTTCTGTTGTTCTCAGCCCCTGATGAAAACCTTTTGGTTGTAACGTTTCTTGTTTTTAAAATATGTTAAGGCGAATCGGGGGTAATGTCTATGCAATGAACAAATCTTCGACGCGCATGGAGTGACAGTAGGCTCACCCTTAAATTTAAACTACGTATCTGCCAGTCATGTGTGAAAAAAAATGAGAAAAAAAATGTAAAAGTTTATTAAAGTTAAGTTGAACCAAATTTTAAAATGGGTATGGTCAGATACCGCACCGAAACGAGAACACAAACAAAACCTACGTTACGACCAATAGGCCTTCATCACTGACAACAAATAACAACAATACTGAACTAACAAATCAACATCTAAGGAAAAAATGGTCAACTTATCTGATAGTAGACCCAGTCTGTCTAAGCGACTGGTTGGGTCGGATGCTTGACTGAAAATAAAGTGGAGCGGTCAAATAATTCATGTACTGTACTGTTCGGAGACATGGACCTCACTGAAATGGGACATATTCAGACTCGAGACCTTCTACATGCAAAATCAAAGACGTATTTTGGAATCATTTTGTCCAAAATACTGAGGTCATTGCAAAGACCAAACTCCCTCCAATCTGGAGAAAAATTAGATCGCCGTCACCTCTCCCAATTCGACCATGTTGTACGCCTTGCTCGTGATGTTGCGGCCGATTAGATTCTCTACAAATTTTCCCCATGTGTCAACGACAACCGATAGGCTGGTTGAAAGAGCAGGAGAGGCCACCCGCGCACATTATGGCTACGACAGCTGGCTGACTCTGTCAAATTTAGACAGGGTTTGGCAATGTGCCCCTGCACTTGGGCATTGCTGTAGTACATCGACGCAACGTGCCTCTGACACATAAGCTTCTTCTTATTATTCGAGCAATTGATGCTATGTTTCTAGTCCGGTGAGGTTCACGATCAACTGATGCTATGTTTCTAGTCCGGTGAGGTTCACGATTAACTGATGCTATGTTTCTAGTCCGGTGAGGTTCACGATCAACTGATGCTATGTTTCTAGTCCTGTGAGGTTCACAATCAACTGATGCTATGCTTCTAGTCCGGTGAGGTTCATGAAGGATACTGCGTTTCAGGTTTTTTGTAGACTGGACAGTCTTGTATGGCAAGTTCATGGGTCTGGATTCCGGTTGCACATGAACATGGACATTTATTAATGTAGGAAATCTTGAACCAGAGAGGTGACCTAATATTCTACGGCGTCCTGTTCTCAGCCATAACAGAACGGTTTGCTGGCGTCTTTGGAGTTCGGCTAGTTCACATCCGATTCATCTCTTCCGTCCATAGATTTTTGTAATGGCTGTAAACGATAGTGTTTGTCTGTTGGTATGGAGGAAAGGGGGGTCTCTGTGGCGAAGTGGTCAAAGCCGTTCGCGTCGTGTTCAGACGGTAGGGGTTCGATTTCGAGCTGCGACGGTCGGTCAATGATGTCAATTTTTTTCCGGAGATCCCTGGGTTCATCGCTCGAGCTACGCAGTCCGTGCTTTGTGCGATGCTCTCGACAGATGGGGTACCCCATCTGCCGAGAAAGACCGAGCTAAAATAGGGAAAAAACCCGAGGCAATGAAGTCGAGCCCCGCACTACACTAGACAAGCTCTATGGCAGGGTCAACAGCCTCAGGATGACCGCTGCCTTTTTCGAAAAAATAATGGTTACTGTCTGACTGCGTACGATAAAGAAAAAGAAAGAAGAGCCCCGCACTTAAAATTTTTTTGTTTTTTTTTAAAGTTATGGAGGAAATGCTCCCTTTTAGTACTATTTCTGGACAAAGCATCGGCAGATCCAGCACAGAACTACTCAGTCACATGCAGACCCAGACCAACATGTCGCCCCATCTGCCCACACACATATGACGCTGTCGTCATCTTCGATCCCGATGGGCAACTAAAACTGTATCTGCATTATGTGCGGATTTGTTTTTTCCCTTCCCACAATGCTCAACCTCTCCCATAAACGACCATCAGAGAATGTGTTTTTAAAAGTCCCTACATATTAAATACTAACTAATCTACTTGCTTCACAGAGTCCCTCATTTATTATTGTCCTTGTACTCTCTACCCCACCACACGTACCCATTAAAAACAATGCGTTTTGAAAGGTACAAAAGTGGGACCTCAAATGGACAAAAGTGGGTCCTGAATTGGACAAAAATGGGTCATAAAGGGACAAAATAGGCAATGAAAGGGAGAAATGGGTGTCCTGAAATGGGCAAAAGCGATTCCTGATGAGATGAAGCGTAGGTTCTGAGAGGGACATAAGTGGGTCCTAAAAGGGATTAACATGTATCCTAAAAGCGACGAAAGTGGATCCCAAAAGTGAGAAATGTAGGTCCTCAAGGGACATCAGTGGGTGCTTAAAGTGAGAAAAGTAGGTCCTCAAGGGGCATAAGTGGGTGCCTAAAGTGAGAAATGTAGGTCCTCAAGGGGCATAAGTGGATCTCTAAACGGACAAAAGTAGGTCCTCAAGGGACAAAAATGGGTGACTAAAGTGAGAAAAGTAGGTCCTCAAGGGACATAAGTGGGTCTCAAGGAACAGAAGTGGGTCTCTGAAGGGACAAAAGTAGTTCCTCAAGGGACATAAGGGCGTCTCTAAAGGGACAAAAGTAGGTCCTCAAGGGACATAAGTGGGTCTCTAAAGGGACAAAAGTAGGTCCTCAAGGGACATGTGGGTCTCAAAAGGGACAAAAGTAGGTCCTCAAGGGACATAAGTGGGTCTCTAAAGGGACAAAAGTAGGTCCTCAAGGGACATAAGTGGGTCTCAAAAGGGACAAAAGTAGGTCCTCAAGGGACATAAGTGGGTGACTAAACTGAGAAAAGTAGGTCCTCAAGGAACATAAGTGGGTCTCTAAAAGGACAAAAGTAGGTCCTCAAGGAACATCAGTGGGTCTTGAAATGGATAGAAGCTGGTCTTGTAAAGAACAGTAATTAAATATCGGGAAGTGGTGGCTGTCTGGCTGGATCTCGCAGGCATAGGACAATCTACGGCGCTGACACACGGCAGTGAAAGCACTAACACACACACACACACACACACACACACAAACACACACACAAACACAAACACACACAAACATACAAACACACACACACAAACACACAAACACACACACAAACACACACACACAAACACATATATACAAACGCACACACACAAACACACAAATTCATACACACACAAACACACACACAAACACACACACATGCACCCAAAACTCACGCGTGCCCCCCCCCCCCTCCACTCCCTCCACCCCCACCCACCGTTCAGCCATCGCCCAACCGCCCGGCCGCTCGCCCGCCCACAATGGATGATACAATCTAAAATACCGTGTTTGAGGTTTAAAAGGGCGTTCCTTCGCCAAGAAAAAATAGTAAACATTTAACGAAGAATAAGATAACGACGAAGACGAAGACCAACAACAATAACAAAGTTTGGTAGATGTATAAATATCTGCCCATCTCTGCATTTCCTAAATTGACTTCAGTCAAAGCCATTCTGAATGACAATAGCATGTTCAGAACTAATACTATATTTCGACAAGTATTTTTCCACACGTATTTTTTCACAAGTATTTTTCCACCTTTTTTGCTAAAGGAAATTACCATTAAGTATTGTTGCGTGTGAATGTAATTTCCGTCACATGACCGGCATTCACTCTCGGGTTCACATATTGTTTAGATAATGGATCTCCAAACTACATCCCACAGACCTCATTGAATTGGGACCACTACAAGATTTTATCCGGCCCGTAGAAACTTAAATAGTATTTCTGATTTCAGGTAACCATTATTAAAGTAACCCATAGCATTACTGCCGTAGGGGTGTGAGGTGTTAGCGATCTCACATTTCAAAGGCTCGGCTATATGAGGGCGGTAGCCATCTCCTTTCCCTCGCCATATTTACCTCTCGGATTGTAAGGTTGGGTAGATCCGGGAGCCGTTGTGGTCTGAAAAAACATTTTTTATTACATTATTACATTTTAGTAAATTAAATTACTAGAATACTAGAATCATGATATTGAACCAGGCAAGGGGGCTTGATGCCAGATAGCCGAAAGCTGTTTGAATCCGCCTCTGTCTTGTGCACTGGAGTACTATGGCGGTCCAATTTCGTAGTGCAGATTTTCTCTCCCATCTCGTTGGCGGACGGTCGGGTGGGCGGCCGGGCGGGCGGTTAGAGTTGTATGGCCACTGTGGTCTTCAGACTCTGCACAGGCCACAATAAACTAAAAATAGGTGCTACAGACGAGTGAAACTATGATACCGGGAAAATGACCCCTGAACATTTGCTCTATAATTGCCCGATATACGAGTACCAGAGAAGGCACATGTGGCCATCACCAATGCCAACAATGGACAAGTTCCTTGGCAGTGTCGACAGCCTCAGGATGATCGCTGTTTTCTTTGGACAAATTCAAGTCTGCGTCTGACAGCGTACGAAGAATAAGTATGGCCACCAGCACAAGCCCCTCCTCGTTCATATATCGTCAGTCATGCGGTTTCATAAGGCCGGCCCATTTGTACTTTACGACATTCCGGAACTCTGGTAGGTGGCAGATGTCGGTATTTCGGATGTGGTTTCTTACTAAGATATTTAGGGCTCTTCCCTCCATTAATTTATATTTCGGATGTGGTTTCTTACTAAGATATTTAGGGCTCTTCCCTCCATTAATTTATATTTCGGATGTGGTTTCTTACTAAGATATTTAGGGCTCTTCCCTCCATTAATTTATATTTCGGATGTGGTTTCTTACTAAGATATTTAGGGCTCTTCCCTCCATTAATTTATATTTCGGATGTGGTTTCTTACTAAGATATTTAGGGCTCTTCCCTCCATTAATTTATATTTCGGATGTGGTTTCTTACTAAGATATTTAGGGCTCTTCCCTCCATTAATTTATATTTCGGATGTGGTTTCTTACTAAGATATTTAGGGCTCTTCCCTCCATTAATGTATATTTCGGATGTGGTTTCTTACTAAGATATTTAGGGCTCTTCCCTCCATTAATTTATATTTCGGATGTGGTTTCTTACTAAGATATTTAGGGCTCTTCCCTCCATTAATTTATATTTCGGATGTGGTTTCTTACTAAGATATTTAGGGCTCTTCCCTCCATTAATTTATATTTCGGATGTGGTTTCTTACTAAGATATTTAGGGCTCTTCCCTCCATTAATTTATATTTCGGATGTGGTTTCTTACTAAGATATTTAGGGCTCTTCCCTCCATTAATTTATATTTCGGATGTGGTTTCTTACTAAGATATTTAGGGCTCTTCCGTCCATTAATTTATAAATGACCAACAACGCCAAGGGCTTCAACAGCAGGATAAAAGCTAACGGTCAGGAGCTCGACGTGGTTGACCGTTTTAAATATCTTGGGTCGATTGTCAGTGATGAAGGACCAAAATGTGAGGTGTTGGCCAGAATGGCACAGACAATAGCGGCGCTTGCACAAAAGCTGGCAAGATAAACGGTTAGCACTATGCACGAAAATCAGATTAATGCGTACACTGGTCCTGTCAATATTCCTCTATGCTTGTGAGACATGAACAGTTACAGCTGACCTTCAACGAAGGATACAGGCCTTGAAGATGAGATGTTTCCGAGTACTTTTAAACGTCACATAGAAAGATCGAGTTGCAAATGAGGAAATACGAGATAGAATTACAACAGCAATAGGGCCTTTTGAAGACCTCTTGGCAACTGTCAAAAGAAGGAAACTCGTTTGGTACGGTCACATATCGAGATCAAATGGTCTTGCAAATGCAATCCTCCTCGGAAAGGTGCATGGCAGACGACGAAGCGGCCGTCCCAAAAAGAGATGGGAGGACAACAATCTCCGACCAGAAGAGTCACAGGCAGCGGCATCTGACAGAGAAGGGTTGCGTGGCGCTCTGAGGATGTCTTCATGTGTGCCCCAACGACCTCACCGGTTACGGGATGACCTAACCTGACCTGGCCCTCTATTACTCTTTCGGTAGTACGGAGCTTCTCTGTGCCCGATTTCAGTAGTCAGATTTCAGTAGTAACCTCACACCCATACACTTTCTAGAATAACCATACCATTAAAGGTGTGAGTCCTGGCTTTGACGTCCGTCATCTGTTAGAGTATCGGTTCAGCGCGCTTGAAGCTGAGCCAAGCCGCGGCACTCCTGCGTGAGATCTCCTTATAAATGTTCAGATCGTTGTTGATTTCCTGGACTAGCTAGACATACGCATTGACATTTTCTATGGGCAAACTTTTCTGCAATGATGTGGCTGAAGACCGCAAAACGTAGGTGTAAGAACATCTCGCCACCTATGTTGATACTTCGATCTTGCCAGTTTAAAGACCCAAAGTCTTCTTCAAGAGCAGCTGTTAACAGTTTTGGGGAGATAGTATCTCCTTGTTGTACTCCTCGGTTTATAATGTAAAATGTGGCTTGTGGAAAAGAGTGAATGCATAAGTTGAGCAGCCATTGTTTATCTTCTCCATAAACTGGAAGTAGTTTTCGTAGATTCCTTGGTTCCTCATGGCATTTAGCACTGCAATTATTCCAACGCTATTTTGGGTGGTAGCGAGGTCTGGGCTGGACGTCCCGCTCATTACAGGAAAGGGAAGCGTCTGGTATAGCCTCTCCTTTCCAGGTGTAGAGATCGCCGCTGGATTCAATGATCGGCTTGCCGTTCACGAGTTTCTATGGCAATGGCCTCTCCTACATTATTGTGTCCCCAGCAGCACCTTCATGAGGGGCCCCCTGTTTCTGGCAGAGCCTGCTGTGGGACGCAACCGAGTACCCGGCGGTATAACTGGGCGGGCAGATTGGGCTCATTAGACTTGGTTGGCAGCCAATCTAAGAGAAGGTAAACTCTTGACTCTAAAATCGAATAGACTAAGCTCGTTAGCCTGTTCAGGCAGTTCGCTTAGAGGAGGAGGTACTCTGATTTTAAACCCACAAGTCCCTGAGAGTGCTGGCTAGTATCGGGATGATGAGAGTATCATTGGATATCTGGAGTAAATAGCATTTGCGGGCAACGACTCCACTGCCTCGTGGAAACCTCGGGAGAGGTTAGAGCTACGGGAGTAAACCCAGAAAAAAAATCCGTAGTGGTAGCACCTAAGGCGGATGGTTTCAAAATTGCGAACTAATTCTGGTAGCTCCTGCAGCTGACCTGGTGTCAGATTGTCATGTTTTGGATTCATTTGGATTACACCAGCGAGGCCGAGAGGGGGATCCTGCAGTTTGGGCAGCCCAGGGTCTCCATATTCAGCTCCCAGGCTTGCGCCCTGATAGGCTACTCACAGGGTGCCACGCGCATGGTCTGCAAAAACTGAGACGCCTATGAATATCAAGGACCTTTTCGTAGTCTACAGACAAACATAATGCTTAGGAACAAAAGGATCTCCCGCGGTCTCTCCATCAACTGATTCCTTGTATGGAGGCGGTTAGTGGTTAATGAACCCTTCCTGAAACCTGCCTGTTCTCGTGATTAGTTTTCTCAAAACATATATATTTATTGGGGTTGCTGCCAGCTCATTCACTAATGCATCTTTGGTCTTGACCAAGCTGAAATCAGTGGAAAATATGCAGAACCGACAAATCTGCTTTGCGTCTGCACTTTCGACAATGAAAGACTCAGCACGTATTGTCGAGAACATGTGCAAGGAAGTCGATTCTATGAACATTTTCAATTTGTTTTCGAACTATAACTAACACTCAAGCTAAAGACTTACCCTATTAATAACCATCTTGATTATTCTGGAAAACTGGAATCCTGGTAAACTGGAATCCTGGTATTTAATCAGACAGTTCGATGTCTTGTGCCATGAAAACAAAAGTTATCTATTTGTTCTGTAAATCCGTCTGATCGGGCTTTTGAAGGTTAATGCCTTCCCTTGTCTTCCTTGATGTATCTTTATGACACACATTTCATTATCAGTCTATGTTTGTGTGTGATTTTCTACCTGCAGCTTACTAGCCTCATGTCCAGCCTTCTGGCTAGTTCCTGTTGACATTTAGCCTATGCTGCAGTACAGGACTACCACTTTACCATTGACGAAGCTGATAACCGTTAGGCTATCTTTGTGTGAGATCTTGCTACAGTCCATTTGGATACTCACATCTTGCAGTAATGTCAATAATTCATAGATAATCCGCACTTTGTATGCAAACTGTCACAAATAAAGCACTTAGAATCACCGTGACAATAAAAAGATTATTCAAAAATGTAACACTCGTATTACGCTCAATTAAGCTCTTTCCTGCTGAGCCCTGATCACTCACACGTGAATCCCACTGTTACTACATACCAGGCCGTTGTTTATCATAGCTACTACAGGTGTTAATTTGAGCGTTTAAGGCTAGGTGCCCAGGTAAAAATCTAAGCCAATTTCACACATGGCATTCATAACCTAATCAAAGGTGTGCCAATGTTATAATTGTTTGAATAGTCAGGTACCAATTCTCATTTAGATCTCCTGTTTCTGTTTTTTAACAGAAGAATACAGTCTGCGGTTTGTTAGTAGCAGATCGATACTGAGTTCTGTACCGACGTGATCCGTGCGTATTTGTAATACATAATCGATAATATTAAGTCTGGGTGTCACATCTGCTCGTGACTGGAGTGCCAACGAAACGCTGCGAGCTATTGCAGGACATGAACAATATTAGAAAGATAGAAAAGGAAAGGGACCTAGGACTTATAATAGATCATACATGTAAGGGGAGTGAGCAAGTCCAGGAAGTAGTGCAAAAGGCAAATACAATGTTGTGCATGATAAAAATAAATATTAAACATAGGAGCAAGGAAGTGATAATCAAACTTTATAAAGCATTAGTTAGATCTAGATTGCAGTACTGTATTCAGGTGTAGAGTCATTATTGTAGAGATGATATAAGCATACTGTAAAGGATGCAAAGAAGATCGACAAAACTGTTAGTGGGATTCCAGAATTACAGTTATGAGGGGATGAAAGACTCAGACACATCGACCTACGCAGGAACGACCTCGGGATCCACTGGCATGATATATTTCCAACAGTGCGGTATTCCGACATTCTCAGCTCGCAGTCTTTGCCTCGACATTAGATCGCCGTCGCCTCTTCCTCTTCCGTCACGTAGCTCGTCTTCCAGAGATGTCCTTGTTCCCCAGATGCTCCGATTTGTCGTGGAACAAGAAGAGGCCTTCCTCATCTCGAAGTCATCCCCGGGGGCGTCCTCGCAACACTTGACTGAACCAAATAGCCGACTCCCGAACAAAACTGCAGGCCGTCAGTGACTCGGCCATCAGACGTGGTCACGGACACGGTCCTTTGGCACTATGGGCCCTGGTCGTCTAATCATACTATTATTATTATTATTTTTAGTATTATTAGTATTATTATTAGTATTAGTATTATTATTTTTATTAGTATTACTATTATTATTATTATTAGAACTAAACGCTTGCTGATAGTAGAGTCGACGTGTACTATTGTCAATAATTCGTTTGAACTTCGTAATTGATGTTATTGTAAAACTCACCAATCAAATTTACTCAATAATCGATCACTATGTTAAATTATCAACTGCCATGATTTAACTAAAGAGCAAGCATCAAGTCGTAATCTTCAGATTGAGAACTAGGGCCGAAGATGCAACACAAGTGAATGAGCTGACAGCAGCCAGTGTATCGCTGTTGTTGTGTGTCCATTGTTTCCGATGATGACTATATTGTCATCTGCCAATCCTAGAGTGGGTTCGTAGGGGGCTGATCAAACTAATCCGAGCCCCAACGCGTCTGTCACAGCGAGGGCAGAGAAACAGTGTCTGACCGTCAGGAGGAGGCAACTCGTCTCTTGCCTTTAGTGGCGCTCGTGTCGGTGAGGTTTCCTTGATTCTTGTCTGCTACATATACATCGTGTCAGCAGAGATTTGACTACGCCAGTCAGAGAGGTCAGCAACAATGTTCTCCCAATTTTCAGGGTCAATGTCGCAGACTTTTAGATTGTCTTTGTAACGTTTTAATTGGCCATCACGAGCTCGCTCGCCAAAGGATATTTTCTTTGGAAGCCGCTAATATGGCATGCGAACAAAATGACCAGTCCATCTAAGCTGCGATCCTGTCCTGGCATTGTATATTCTGCAGTTTCCTTAGGCAGCACAGATGAAAGTGGTCAAGCCTCTTCGCATGTCGACTGTACACAGTCCACGTTTCACAGGCGTACAGAAGAGTTGGTAGGACGACTGTACACAGTCCAGGTTACACAGGCGTACAGAAGAGTTGATAGGACAACTGTACACAGTCCAGGTTTCACAGACGTACAGAAGAGTTGATAGGACAACTGTACACAGTCCAGGTTTCACAGACGTACAGAAGAGATGATAGTACAACTGTACACAGTCCAGGTTTCACAGACGTACGGAAGAGTTGATAGGACAACTGTACACAGTCCAGGTTTCACAGACGTACAGAAGAGATGATAGTACAACTGTACACAGTCCAGATTTCACAGACGTACAGAAGAGATGATAGTACAACTGTACACAGCCCAGGTTTCACAGACGTACAGAAGGTTGATATGACAACTGTACACAGTCCAGATTTCACAGACGTACAGAAGGGTTGATAGGACGACTGTACACAGTCCAGGTTTCACAGACGTACAGAAGAGATGATAGTACAACTTTACACAGTCCAGGTTTCACAGACGTACAGAAGGGTTGATAGGACGACTGCCACCTACACTTTCCATTTGGTTATAAGCAAATCTCGTAGATCGCTGTACGCACCAGGATCATCGAACCAGAAATGACCAAGACCCTATTCTGCATCCAAGCGGCGACCCTGCCGACAGGCTGCACTAGTGCAGTCTCAATACAAGAATAGGGATGGCAGTGGGAAGGGAAAGCCGGTACAAAAAAAAAGCCAGCTGTGTTGGGTCGAAACGAGTAGATTTCGCAGCATCGCTATAATCTAATGTCATTTGCAGTACCAAAGCAAATGAAGAAGAAGAAGAAGAAGAAGAAGAAGAAGAAGAAGAAGAAGAAGAAGAAGGAGGAAAGAAAAATAAGAAGATAAAAACAATTCGAAATAATTAGATTGATCAAAGAGCACATGCTACAAAGCTGCATGCTCACACAGGAAGAGAGAGAGAGAGAGTAACACTGAAATCGCGAAACAGCTGACAGACAAAAGCTGTGCGGAGATCAAACAGACTTAAAACAACGGAGGCCTTTGTAAGAGAATCTGGAATCTTGGCCTGATAATGATCGACGATCTAGAAGATATAGAATTATCGATCTTTTATTTTGGACGTGACAGTCCCAATGAGAAGTCGGTTATAATTGCGTTTGATCGTATTCTTTGCTCATCCTCAGATCAAAGTTCTTGTCGTGTCTTACAAAGGCCACCGTTGTTTGGAAAGCTGTTTTATCTCGGTACAGCATTTGTCTCCAATCGATCTTGAGAGCCCAGTATTATTATGGTATGCCCTGCAAATGGACACCTGTCATCTATCGTTATCCTCACTTAGTTGAACAGAGGAGGGTTAGTCTCAAGCTAACGACTAGCTCTGCTCTCTAGTAAAATCTTCTTCTTCTTCTTCATCGTACGCTGTTTACAGCGATATTTACGTTGCACTGTTTTATTTTGTTAAGCCTGTGGCTCAGTGCATCTGATTTCAACAGGCGTTTCTGTAGGGTTGCCCTCCTTAGCCTTTGGCTGTCCCCAGCATAACTGCAAAGCAGCAGTTGTTTTTGGTCAGAGTTGTCTCTCTTAGGGAAGTTGTCTTGCAGGACTATCGAGTCTTCCCCACTCGTGTCTATAGGGTTTGGCAATGATATGATATGATGGACTATGTACTAGTTTGTACTATCCCGGAAGAGAGGCAGTCCAGTGTGACTGTGTCTCAGGATTGTCACGTCCGGCCAGAAACGTAGCATATGCATGTGAGTGACGTATCTCTTTGTCTTGTAAAATCAAAGTAGTTGTCTCCTTTTCGAAAGTGACGGTGTTGATCAGTCCATTTTACTCTGAATATATTCAGCACAAGGCAATCCTATTCTAGGATTGATGTGCAAAGAGCTAGAGACGTATCACAAAAAATACATGGCGAGGGGGGGGGGGGGGGGGGGGATGTAGAAGTATTACTAATATCATTGTTCAGAATTATATTTCTCTTGATGTGACACCAGTGCCTAATCTTTCATATTTTATTTGAGCCGTGGTAGTCTTCATCTCCTGTGCCTTGGATTTGGACAGAGTTTGACAGAAAAAGGGCCTTAAACAAGTCAGCAGAACAGAAAACAAAATGTTTATTGCCTTGATAATTTTTTGTTGATGATTCCACTTTGCACAACAGGCAAAGCATATGGTCGTCACTACAGCTTTCACTGTTACTATAAACGTGTATACGAGTCTTGTGAATGACAGTTTTAATAACAATAGTTTCACATGATGATAATGCTAGCCCTGTGCACACATTTCTTTAATCGCCTTTTACAACATGCTCGGAATGTGTCACTGGTCCTAATGGTTATGTTTCGGTTGGATATAATTATTTTTTGATTTTAGTTATTATGGCAACGTCGTTTCCATTAAAAAAAACATTCCTTGGTTATGCGAGAGAACACTGGTATCCATATGAAATACCCGGATGGGTCCATATACGAGTTTTGTGATTCATGCGGTGAAAGCCGTGCAAACGATGAGGCGGAGGCCGAGACTATAAAAACCAGCAGTTCAGATGTTGAACCAACAGTTTGACTTGGATAAATTGTTGCCGATGGATTTGGTAATTTTTAGTCACTCCAAGTCGGTTCATGAGGCGGTGAAGAACACCCCAAACAAAGAAAAGGAGATATTCTTGGTGGGGAGGGCGATCAACAACATCATCACTGCCCACAGGATACATGTCACCTTGCAATGGATCCCTGGACATATCTGGCTACTAGGAAACGAGATGGCTGACAGATTGGTCCAGCACCAGCCCTTGTGCAGAAATTGCTCCATCCAGATGAAACATCTACTCATTGAGTGCAAGGCGCTTGCAGACATGAGGAAAATATTCTTACACGCACTGCCGACAATTACAAACACACTGTACGGAGCAGTAACACAACTGAAGAAGACCTGTATAAATATTAGAATGGCGCTGGGCTGCCAAGAGCAGGCTTGCTCAGCAGCTATGGTATAACAACAACAATAACAACAATAACAACAACATGTGAGAGAGCCTAATGAGATAGGGATGCATAGATGCTGAGATATACAGCTGTGGAGCTACGCAAGACCCGAACCACCTGACGATCCGGAAACAGGAGATAGGGGTGACAAGTTCAGACGGACCGACAAGGTCATTCGTGTGACCGAACATTGGAAACATAATGTCTAACGTTGTGCTAGAAGCATGGAAAGTTAGTATGTAAGTCAGGAAGTCATCTCTTTCAAAGTTAGAATGGTCATTCTTTAAAAGTCAGGATGCCACCTCTCTCAAAGTCAGGATGGTAATTCTTTCAAAGTCAGGGTATCAGTTCTTTCAAAGTCAGGATGTCACCTCTTTCAAAGCTAGGATGGTCATTCTTTAAAAGTCAGGATCTCATCCCTTTTCAAAGTCAGGGTATCAGTTCTTTTAAAGTCAGGATGTCTCCTTTTTCAAAGTCAGAGGATATCAGCTCTTTCCAAGCTTGAATAGTCATTTTTTTTAAAGAGGCAATAGTCATTGTTTTAGAGGCAGAATGTCAGCTCTTGTTCTTGACTTGCCACTGAGGTCGGGCTGCACGAGAGAGTAAGGTTAAAAAGTAGCGCAGTTAATCCTTACTAAAAATAGCGCTAGCAAAATAAATTATGCCATCATCGTCTACAATGGACGGCAGTTTTTGCCTTTGCCAGAGGCAGATATCAGCTCTTTACAAAGTCAGGATGGTTATTCTGTCAAAGCTAAGAAGTCAGCATTCTTGAGACATCACATCAACTCATATAAAGCCCAAATATTCATTGTTTTCCCATAACCAGAATGTCATATATTATGATATTAAAAATCAAGATGGTGCAAGTGTCGCCACGAGAAGCAGCTACAGTCACAACAACGATATTCGAGCCTACTCTTACCTGAGCTTGGTCGGTGCCTGAGCTTTCTTATGGTGTTCCTGATCTTGTATCTCTCGTCTGGATCTGGTGTTTCTGATAACTGAAAGGTTTAATGAAAAGCCCTTGTAATTTGGGCAATGATCAAATGCACGGGGTTGGGTTCCCGAAAGCTAGAAAACTGCCCAAATCACCACACATACGGAATACTTAAGTGGAAACAAGACAATTTACAAATCAGTGAGATGATATGACGCCCCAAGATCTCTAAGGTCATGAGAAGGAAAAAGGAATCGTCATAACTAATATATCAGTAAAACTAACTAGTAGTTATGTGATTAGCGTTGCGGCTTAGATGGCGCCTGACGGGCCGCTGCTCTTCCTTGCTCTAATTTACACTTCCACCTCGACCAGTCCCAAAAATAGGCGATCGTATATTCCAGGAGCTAACAGATGCTGGGATTGACCTGGCAAGTCACCAGTGGATTCTCACCTGCCAAAAAATATGAAACAAAGGAAGTCGCACCTCCCCACGACGTCTAACGACATAAGTGGACTGAAAATCGGTAGATATATAGAATAACTAGCAGAGTGGTAGTTACTATGGGAGTTCAAAGGTTCTCAACTAGAGTTATCCGATTGCGTTGTATCGAATAATCGGCAGATAATCGGAAATAGGTCATGCTAGTCATGTTGTCGATTAATCGATATCGACTTCCACCGATCAATCTGATTTTATAATAGGTCATTTTTTTTCTTGTATTACTGTTGCTATACATGATTGTATGTTGGTACACACACCTAATACTTAATGAAACAGTAACGCGAATAAACGTGTGGGGTACAACTGTCAACCAGCACACTACTATGTCGTATGTCTGAAATTCCAATACGAACTGGCCTTCAACCAACATAGACCTCCAACAATTGGCACTTTTTGGAAGGTACTGAACACGAAGCGGTTTGAGATTGCAAATTAACGGAAAGGAAACGTAATAAAAACCGATGGGGGACACGTGTCAGCCAAGCACATTCTTCGGGGTGAAGTAGTGCTGTTTGTTTTATATAGAATGGTAAAATTACTAGGGACGATGATGATTGGCTGTTGCTATTTTGAAATGAGGCAGTGGTGTATTTTCAATCTGTATCACCCAACAACCTCATGACAGCTCAGAAAATATTCGTATACATTACGTATCTCCCTTGTCGCACAATATAGGACAGTTTTTACATCATTGGATTTTACAGGAAATATACAGATATAGTTCAACTTTTAAGACGCTAAAGGGTAAAAAAACACACGAAATTACGGTAAATAAAATTCAGAGATTTAACATTTAATGTTTTATAATTGATACCACTTTTTACTTGTTATCAAAAGTAGCTCTGTAATTGTAATTAATTATGAAATATTATACTAAATTACCTAAAATTAATTAAAATGCACATTCCATTTAACAATACACATAATGACATTATGAATAACGGCAGCCGATTAATCGGTATCGGCCGATAACGGAGGCCGATTACTTGGTAATAAGAAATCAGTCATTTTGCATATCGGTGTAACACCAGTATTCATACTCTTTGTAGGTATAGAAAGATATAACTGTAATATCTGAATACATGATTTTACCTTCTTACAATAAAATAAATATGATACAGATCTTATGTTTTTTTATCAGCTATACATATTTACATATAAATACATTCAATACATACGTAAAATAAAAGCAATCTAAATGATTTATTTTGAAATCATGCATGTTTATAATAGTATTGCTGATAATGGTGGAAAAGGAATTCTGGTGAGGAGCGTTTGGGGAGATATCTGGCAATCAGCTAAGGATAGGTTATCGTAGAACAGGTCAGCAATCTCTATAGTAGGAAAAGCGGTTTTTGCGTTAATTAACCCATTCTGAAATTGTATGTCATTCAATAACCACAATTATAAGTGTGAAGCTATCAGGGTGCAGTTTTGTTGTTTTTTGTGGGCCCTAAAAAGGACCTTGATGGTGGTTTGTGGGCCCTGAAAAGGGCCGTGAGGGGAACAGAATACCAAAGATTTTTTTGTGGGCCCTAAAAAGGACCTTGATGCTGGTTTGTGGGTTTTGTGGGCCCTGAAAAGGGCCGTGAGGGGAACAGATTACCAAGGATTGCTGAAGCTATGCACATATCAGGACATACACATGTTGTTCTTTTGTAGCTGCACAATTTAAAGAGGAGGCCAAATTTCTGTGATGTGTCCTGCAGAATATTGTTGAACGGGTCTAACTGACGGACTTTATTCCGATGTCGCCACAGAAACTCACAAGTAGGAATCTATCATGTGTCTGTGTGTTCTGTTTTGACGTTTGTTGCGCTCTTTGGCAGCTTTCCATAACCTCTTTATCCGTTGTGTGTACTTCTATTTTAATAGCAATAGTAAACACACTGAAATAGTAGTGAAAGTTATAGAAATGGTAGTAGCAAAAGTTACAAAAATGGTAGCAGTACAAATATATAAAAAGTCGTAAAAATATATACAAATAAATTAGTGTTACAAATATATAAACAGTTGTAAATATAATAGCAGTATTAGTTGAGGTAGAAGATTTATGTTAGTTGTATTAGTGTAAATAGTAGTACGGGTGGTGGAATTAGTAGTAGTAGTAGTAGTAGTAGCAGTAATAGTAGTAGTAGTAGGGGAAGTTGCAGTAATAGGAGTAGTAGTAGTAGAAGTAGTAACGATACTAGCAGTAATAGGGGTAATAACAGTAGAAGTAGTAGTAGCAGTACTAGCAGTAATTGGGGTAGTAGAAGTAGCAGCAGCAGCAGCAGCAGCAGTAGTAGTAGTAGTAGTAGTAGTAGTAGTAGTAGTAGTAGTAGTAGTAGTAATAGTGGTAATAGTAGCGTCTGTACTAAACGTTGCAGTAGTAGTATTCGTAGTAGTAATACTAGTAGTAGTAGTAGTATTAGTAGTAGTAGTAGTAGTAGTAGCAGTAGTAGCAGCAACACTAGTAGTAGTAGTAGTAGTAGTAGTAGTAGTAGTAGTAGTAGTAGTAGTAGTAGTAGTAGTAGCAGTAAACCGTTGCTTTGGTTTCCACTTGGGACTATGCAGTTCCTTGTCGTGCCACCTTTGTCACACTTTTGATAACGGTAATATCTAACAGAACAAATTGGACCACAGCTTACTATTCTCTGCAGCTCAGTCAGACTATCAATCCCTTCATAACTTCCGGTTCCTATGACGGGTGCATCATCACTAGAACCGGAACCACGACTATGAGTCAAACAGCCATCTTTTACAACAGCTGTATGTTCTGTATCTCTCTGTTTTGTCTCATATTCTTCTGTGTCTCCTGCTTCTGAAATGTATAATAAAATAATGTTATGCTGTTGTAAAATGCAATATTATATATTATGAAACTTAATCAAAAATGTATTATACAACTAATATCAAAAATATATTATACAACTAAATATCTAAAATATATTATACAACTAAATATCTCAAATATATTATACAAACTAAATATCTAAAATATATTATACAACTAAATATCTAAAATATATTATTCAACTTAATTTAAAATATATTTTACAACTAAATCTGAAATATAATATGCAACCAAATATACAATGTATTTTAAAACTAATATCTAAAATATATTATGCAACTAAATATAAAATATATAATACAACCTAATCTAAAATGTATTTTACAAATTAATCGAAAATGTATTACGCAATTAAATCTAAAATATATTAAACATCTTTACCTAAAATACGTTATACAAATTTATGTTAAATTCCGACTACGTGCGGACATCTTCGACTCGGTAATCCAGCGCTCTGCTATGGTAGCGAAACCTAGTCTCTAACAAAAGCAGGAGAGAACTAACTGAGAACAGTATACGCAGCTCTTGAAAGACGCCTCGTTGGCATAACTCTCAGACAGCAGCGGCAGAGCGAACTACACAATAGTGACATCCGGAAAATGTCACACATCAAGGATGTCCTACAGTACGTCAATCATTCGAAACACCGCTGGGCTGGTCATATATCCAGAAGACAAAATGAAAGATGGAGTACTATAACAACCATGTCATACTCGCGAGACAAAAAGAAACCTCGGGGACTGCCCCTATCTCGCTGGCGAGATTCACTAGAAAAATACAACATTCACGATCCCACAACAGACAGACTACTATCACACTGGACGAGACGCTCACGCGACAGAAACGACTGGATCCTGAATCTGGACTGGTTCTTCTTCTCCTCCTTCTTCTTCTTCTTCTTCTTCTTCTTCTTCTTCTTCTTCTTCGTTCTCAATCTCCCGCTACAAAACACTGAAAGGGCCTAAGTAGCAAAATGTAGTCCAGAGAACGGAATGCGTTGTGTCGTAGTTTACAGCTTGACTGCGATATTTGCACCTTTCGGTCGAACACATCCGACTTCAGCAAGCATTTTTTGAGTACCGGGTTAGCATTCCCTCTTCGATCCCTTCTCCTTAGCCAGTCTGCCCTGCTGCAGCCTGTTATCCAGGATCACCGCGTGGAGGTGTAGAAGGGTCTTGGCAGCTCTGTTTCGCTGGCTCTGACGCTAGCAGTCAGCTATGGGTCGCTAACCACTGCAGCTCATGCGCTGCTCAGTATCTTGATCCTGAACTAAGATATAAAATTCAATATATCACTGAATCTTAAATATAGTTGTTTTCTTTTCACATGTGTGTCGTGTGAAAGCTTAAGTCGCTTGTCCTGTGTCCGCAAAGTCTGTTGCTTCGGTCGGTGTGAGTCCGTGTCGTTGCACAATCCCTCTAATGTCATCTATCCACCTGTCTCACGGTCGTTCACCTGAACGGAAGACAGATTTACCAGCGTTATAGGTCATCAGTTGAAGTTGATGTGGGATAAGGGTGCATTCTCATGCTATGACTGAACCAGCGTAATTTGTTCCTGAAAATGTATTCTGCGCAAGACGTAGTGTCGACCATACTTCAAATGTCCTAGTTTCACATTCTTGGTAACATCAGTGACTTTCCTCAAAGAACTTCATTTCACACGTTGAAATTCTACTCTCGCGAGCCTTGGACAGAGGCCATGTTTGACACTGGTAACACAAAGTCTCTAACACAGAGTAGGCATCAATATACTGCCTATCACCAACTGTCTTGTTTTCAAACTACTTCTCGATTGCTTAGGCAGTGGTGACATCTGATAAGTCATACCAGATGCTTTCTGACACCTAGTCTCAATGTCCATGTCGAGTACCATCTGTTGACAAAATACTGCCCTAATAAGTGAGCTCATGGGCCTGTTGACGATAAATATAATTCACACTATGTTGAGTGGCCCAGGTCTTCTGCTAATCATCACAATATCTGCCTTTGTCTTCATAATTTGCATCTTCAATTTTGGGACAGGTTGACACAAGTGTGTCAATGTTATTTTGCAGCTCATTTTCATCTTTGAACAGCAGACACTGATCTTCTGCAAAAGCAACAATTCGTATTTAGAACTCTGCGTTGCTTCTATTGTCTTAATTCGACGTCTATGCAGTTGAAAATCTAAATTGAGCTTTGGAAAGCTGAATTTCAACAAAAGGTATTTTTCTCTGTTCTGGAATATTCGCATATGTGTTACCAGTATTACTAAGTATTGATTTTCCTATATGTGTCACAGTTCATTGTTGTTGCCATTTGTCTTTAAAATTAGGACTTTTGTAGCTACCTGCCAGCAGTCAGGCACACTTATAGCGACATTAACGCTTTTTCTAAGCAAATATGAATCGCGTTTGTTGTTGTACCGTCCATACCTGGGGACTTATTCATAGAATAAATTGTTCTTTATAACCTATTCTCTCTTTCTCTCTCTCTCTCAGTCTCTCTCTCTCTTTCTCTCTCTCTCTCTCTCTTTCTCTCTCTCTCTCTCTCTCTCTCTATATATATATATATATATATATATATATATATACACATATAAATATATAAATATATATATATATATATTTATATATACACACAAACGCACGCACACACACACACACGCATGCACGCACGCACGCACACGCACACACATACACACACACATATATATATATATAATTAAATCTTAAATACATTTTTGGAACTAGGTCTAATATTATTACATAAATCTAAAAATACATTAATTGGAAACTAGCGTAAAAGTCCATTATTTCACGATAATTATAATTTTTTAAGATCCCCCCCCCCCTCCCCCACTCTCATATACTTAACATACATTGTAAATATACAAATATGTGTCTTTTTCTTTCTTACCAATGCAGTTTCTACGACGCCAAAATATTGACAACAGATGGACACATAAAGCGACGTCCTGGTGACCTTTAAACTTCCACCAATGAGACGGAGATGTAGCTTTAGTAAAGCCCTTTTTCTAGCACGGTTCTCCAAAAGACAAAATAATTGTATAAACATTTGCCGACTTGACATTAGACACTGTTTTGTCCAACTAAATAACCGGATTACATACTCATTGTATCGAAATAAAGTTCAGTTTAAACATCGAATTATCATTCGACTACTCTCTGAAAGAAAAACATACATAATATGTTCGCGGGTGTAGACATTAAAATCTTCTTCTTCTTCTTCTTCGTACGCTGTCAGACGTCAACTTGTATTTTTTCGAAGAAAGCAGCTGTTATCCTGAGGCTGTCAACACTGCCACAGAGTTTGTCTAGTGTTGGCACTGGTGATGGCCACATGTGCTTTCTCTGGTCCTCCTATGTCTGGCAATTTTGCAGCAGATGTTCAGCGGTCATTTTACCTGTGCCACACGAGCATTCGTCAGTACCACCTATCTTCAATTTGTTGAATAGATGGTACCTCAGTCTGTTGTGGCCTGTGCGGAGTCTGAAGATCACGACCTGCTCTCTTCTATTCAGCTGGTAGTAGGCATCATTTTGTGTGTAGCCAGTGTGTTGTTTCCCATTTAGCCATGCATTTGGCCATAATAAGCCTTTTGGACTCTTCGTAGGTCACACTAGAATCTGGTTGTGGTAGTCTTGCACCTTTTTTTGCCAGTCTGTCTGCCTCCTCGTTGCCTTGGATGTTACAGTGGGATGGAACCCACTGTACCACTACTCTTTTTGGTGCGGACTGCTGGCGTAGTTGACAGAGTACTGCTCTTAAATCATTAAGTGCAGTATTTTTCTGGCTTTTTAGTGCTGGGACCACGGCCAGGGCATCTGTGAACAGGACTATCTGGCTTTCATTGCTTTCGCCTGTGAGCATTGCTTTTATTGCAGTCTTCAGTGCCTCTGCCTCCGCTCTGAAATTGCTTGAGAATTTTCCAGTTGGCACTGACAGTGTTATTTTTCTACCATTTGGTAGGCTCAGGAATACCACTGCCCCTCCATTCTGTGTTGTGTTTGTTACAGAACAACCGCGGTATGCATGGGTCCAGTCCATGCTTGGGTAGTTTTTCGTTATGTACCTCAGGGTTATGTCTCTTCTTTCTTTTTCAGTCTGGCTGTTCTTGTTTCCAATACCTGGTATATTTTCTACCACCTCCGGAATGATATGCTGCTTCCATGTGGGTTTGCGTACAGTAGGGATGGGCTTTGGTGTTGTTTCGGTGTTCATAGGGTCTTCGCTCATTTTTCCTTTGGCTATTTCTGCAAAGTTTCTCCGCTTTAGTTTTCCATTTCTAAATCTATTTAGTCTTTGATGCATTGGATGATCTGTCAGTCTTCTGAATTTCTCTGCTTGCTGCTGGGCTCTGCTGTCTCTTCTGTCTGTCATGGACTGCAGATTTGTAATCTTTTCAAGTTCTACAATTGGCGTTGACTTCATGCCTCCTGTTATAATTCTCATGGCTTGGTTTTGAAGTTTGCTAATTTTATCGAAGTTCGCCTTTGCTGCTGTTGTCCATGCCGCAATGTCATACTCGAGAACTGGTCTCACTCTTCCAGTGTACAGTTTCTTTAGTATTCTTACGTCTGCTCCCCAGCTTGTGCCAGCAAGTTTCCTCATTATTGCCATTCTTTGTCTGGCTCTCATTCGGTTTCTCTCGATCTGACTTTTCCATGTCATGCGCCGATCAAATGTGACTCCCAAGTAGTTTGGGTTATCGTTTGGCCGCAGATATTTGCCGTTAAGACTTATTTTGGTGTTCTGTGGTTTATTTGAAAGCGGGAATATCGTACATGTTGTTTTTTCCTCATTTATTTTGACCAGCCACGAGTTCGCCAACTCCTCCAACGATGTAAGGGCCTGCTGCATCCGATTGTTTGCTATGGTGAGATTTTTTTCAGATGTCCACATCGTCAGATCGTCTGCAAACATGGAGCTGTGGGCTCTTCTTGTTATATTCTCTGTGATGTTATTTATATACACCAGGAAAAGTGTGGGTGACAGTACTCCCCCTTGGAGTACTCCTTGCTCTAGGGTCACTTTTTTGCTCATCTGCCCTTGTACTTGAACTCTGGCTGTTCTGTTTTCGAGGTAGTGGCTGATCCATCTGTACATTTTCCCAGATACTTCACTTCTTTGTGGCTTGACTTTGTCCCTCTTTCCACACCTTGTCAAATGCCTTCTCTAGATCTACCCAAACCGCTACTGTATGCTTTTTCTCCTGGTAAGCATCCTCTATTTCCTGGGCTATGAGAGTGATCTGGTCCTCAGTGGATCTGTGTTGTCTGAATCCTGCTTGCTGTGGAATTAATATGTGTTTTTCTTCCAGGTGCTACATCAGTCTGGTGTTTATCATACGCTCCATCAGTTTACCTACACAGTTCAGTAGACTGATGGGCCTGTATCCATTTGGATCTGTTCTATCTTTCTCTTTCATCGGTACTGGTATACGTACAGCCTCTTTCCATGCCTGCGGTACAATTCCCCTTTTCCAGCTTTGGTTCAGGACTGATAGTAACTTCCTCTTTGCTGTTTGGCCCAACCCCATCAACATTTCGTTTGTTACTCCATCTTTTCCGGGCGATTTCTATTTCCTTAAGGTTCTCATGGCCTCATCCATTTCATTCATTGTTAGTTTTGCCAATATGTGCTCCTCTGGTGCTATCTTGATGTTGCCGTGGCTCTTTTGTTCTTCACTAATGTCTGTATGCCTGTCTGTAGGGACATCAATGTGGTTTGCTTTGGCATAATGTTCTATAAAGGCGTTTGCTGCTTTTTTTCCGGTAAGCATGTTGTCGCCCTGCTTAATGGTAATTTGTTTATTTGATGGTGTTTCGTCATTCAAGGCTCTGACTAAATTCCATAGTTTGTTCCATTCGTTTTCTAGATTGAGGGTTTCTGTTTTGTTTTTCCAGCTGTCTCTTGTTATTTGGTTCAGTGCTCTTTTGTATTTTGCAGTGATGACCTTGAGGGCGATATTTGCTTCCATAGATTGCTCTCTCTCTCTCTCTGCCATGTTTCTAGAATTTGAGACTTCATCCTCGGCTTTCTGCAGTTCATGATTCCTATATGGCATGTAGTTTTTCCTTGCCCCTCTTGGGATGGTTTCGGTGGCTGCTTGCATTATTGCTTTGCTTAGGCTTTCCACCATAGGTTTTATATTGTTATTTAGTGTGTTGATAGTTTCACACAGTCCATCTGTCAGCATTGCAAATATGTCCCAGTCTATAGTTCCAACGTGGCAGCGGTTTTATTTCCTGGGTCCTACTTCCATTTTAACTTCTAGCCTAATTGGCCTGTGGTCGATACCTACCAATTGGTCGAGCACCTGACGATCTATTTTGTGGTGAATATCCCCCGTGGAGAAGGCCAAGTCTGGAGTGGAGGTGGTATGCCATGTTCTAGAATAGAAGCTAGGGCTGTCGTCCGGCCTATTGATAAGATAGAGATTTGTCTATCTCCCAGTCATCCACTTCATCACCTCTGTTGTCTGTATCTGAATATCCCCATCTCTCCGAGTGACTGTTGAAGTCTCCAACCACTAGGCAGCTGGAGTCCTTGATTTCCATACTCAAGAGAGACCGGTCTTTGTTGGGTGGGCCATACAGGTTGAATATACGGGTTTTCGTTTCCTGTGTCATTATGTCAGACATTAAAATAAAATTACCATGTCCTTTATAGGACGTCGCTTCTTACAACCGCCAACCTATTTGGCTGTTATAAGTTTCATGACCAGTGTGCAGTTCGGTAGGTCGCCATTACTTTCCGGACGTGGAGGAGCGAAGAACATTTTTGCCTGCCAACCTGGACAAGAGCTGGATTCGAACCAGGTACGTTGGAATTGTGAAACGGATGCTTCACCCCTAAGCCACGCAGTCTCATAAGTAAACATTAAGTTTGGGTATTGACACACCTCTAAAAATGTGTAAATGAAAATAAATATTGAGACATCTACTTCCATGTTTAGGTTCATTGGTTAAATAATTCTGCAATCCTGTCGTTAGGATGTAAGTCCACAATCTTTACGAGATTAGGACGTAAGTCCACAATCTTTACGAGCTTAGGACGTACGTCCACAATCTTTACGAGGTTAGGACGTAAGTCCACAATCTTTACGAGGTTAGGACGTGTCCAGAATCTTTACGAGGTTAGGACGTAAATACACAATCTGTACGAGATTAAGACGTACGTCCACAATCTTCACGAGGTTAGGACGTTAGTCCACAAACTTTGCGAGGTTAGGACGTACGTCCACAATCTTTACGAGGTTAAGACGTAAGTCCACAATCTTTACGAGGTTAGGACGTAAGTCTACAATCTTTACGACGTTAGGACGTACGTCCACATCTTCACGAGGTTAGGACGCAAGTCCACAATCTTTACGAGGTTAGGACGTAATTAAACAATCTTTACGAGGTTAGGACGAAAACCCACAATCTTTACGAGGTTAGGTCGTACGTCCACAATCTTTACGAGGTAAGAACGTAAGTTCACAATCTTTACGAGGTTAGGACGAAGGTCCACAATCTTTACGAGGTTAGCACGTACGTCCAAAATCTTTACAAGTATAGGACGTAAGCTCACAATCTTTACTAGGTAAGGACGTAAGTCCACAATCTTTACAAGGTTAGGACGTAAGTTCACAATCTTTATGAGGTTAGGACGTAGGTCCACAATCTTTACGAGGTTAGGACGTAAGTCCACAATCTTTACGAGGTTAGAACGAACACTCCATATTTTTGTCTCACCTTTACATCAGTTTCGGATCTAGTATATTAAATTTCAATAAGGATGGGCAATTCTGAAGGAAATGTTCAGAAGTCTGAACGCTTCCCTTCAGTGGAATACCTTTGCCTGTGATAGCTAAATTGGTAACAAGGACTTAGTAGTTTGCAGTGAACCATTCTTGGCTCGTCACAATATACCAGGCGTATTCAAATGAAACCGGTCCTAACTGCACCAAGTAGACATACGTACGATGCGCACGATGACGTCAGGTCAGCTGTAAACAGCACATACCAACCGTCAAGTTTGCAAAATTTCATTATCCTCTGACTTATAGTTTCCTCAGCAGACCGTTGAAAACATGGCGTGTGTGATACGGAATTCTTCCAAAGTTGATCAACAAGCGGTGATTCGGTTTACAACAGCTGAAGGATGTCGACCAGTTGGCATTCATCGCAGAATGCAGGCAGTATATGGTGACACAAGTGTGTGGAAGGCCAAAGTGAAGAACTGGACAACGATGTGTAAAGAAGGACGTGAGTTAACGAAAGATCTTCCGAGACCAGGTCAGGCGCATATTGTTGCGTTAACTCACGTCCTTGTGGAATAAGGCTGTGATGAAACTGTTGAATTCAAGAGAAACCAAAATAAAGAATGGATCACAACGGAGACATTACATCAAATAGAAGAAAGGAAAAAGAAGAAAGCTATACTCAACAATTGCTGAACCCGAGCCACCAAAGCTACGAAGAGTAATTGTACAGATCACTGCCTGCATTATGCGATGAATATCAACTGGTCGACATGCTTCAGCTGTTAACAAACCGAATCACCACTCGCTGATCAACTCTGAACGGATTCTGGACCACACCCGCCATGTTTTCAACGGTCTGCTGAGGAAACTATGAGTCTCAGGATAATGAAATTTTGCAATCTTGACGGTTGGTATGTGCTGTTTACCCCTGAAGTAACGTCATCATGCGCATCGTACGTATGTTCAATTGGTGCAGTTAGGTCTGGTTTCATTTGAACACGCCTCGTGCATTTAACTTAGATAATGATAATATTTATCAACATTTTCATCGTTTTAAAAAATTCCCGTACCCTTTTTCCTTTCTCCCAATTCACAACTCGGCTGATTGTGTCCGTTATTTTCTTTCTCGCACTGTACAGCTCGGGTAATGGTGAATAACATTTTTGTATCCCATTGCACAGGTCTGGAAGATGATGTATGCTATTTCTTTCTTCCCAGTGCACAACTCTGGAAATGGCGTACGATCTTTCTTTTTCCCCCCAGTGTAAAACTCTGGAAATGGCGCACGTTATTTATATTTTCCCGGTGCACAACTCTGGAGATTGTGAATGCAATTTTTCTCCCACAGTGAACAACTCTGGAGATGGCGCACGTTATTTCTTTTTCCTCAGTGCACAACTCTAGAGATTAGGCATGTCATTTCCTTCCTTGGGAGAAATCCTAACTGACCAAAACCCAACCTCACATCCAAGTTCCTGCTCATGTGAACAGGATGTGTCAGTCTGACCAAAGAGGCGGGGATCAACAGTGTAATTCCTATAGTCATGAGTGTACTGAAGAGCCTTATATTGCACTACAGCCAGGAGGACTTCAATCAGCCTTCTCAAGTGCCCTCGGGGTGTAAGAAGCACCACTGTAACCCGCTAATAAAGACACGTCAACAACATAAACTAAGACAGACAGATAGGCAGACAAACAGGCAGACAGACAGACAGGCAGACAGACAGACAGACAGACAGACAGGCAAGCAAGCAGGTAGGCAGACAGACAGACATACAAACAGACAGATAGGCAGGTAGACAGACAGGCAATCAGACAGACAGGCAGAGACGCAGGCAGACAGGCAGACAAACAAACAGTCAGGAATGAAGCAGACAGACAGACAAAGAGGCAGACAGACAGGCAGGCAGACAGACATGCAAGCAAGCAGGCAAACAGACAAGCAGACAGATAGGCAGACATGCAGACAGACAGATACACAGACAGGCAGACAGATAGGCAGGCATGCATGCATACACACAGTCAGATAGGCAGACGAACAAACAGACAGACAGGTAGGCAGGTAGGCAGACAAACAGGCAGACAGACAGGCAAACAGGCAGACAGACAAACAGACCAACAGACAAGCAGACAGGCAGGCAGATAATAACACAAACAAACAGACAGACAGGCAGGCAGGCAGGCAGGCAGACAGACAGATAGATAGATAGATAGATAGATACATAGATAGATAGATAGATAGATAGATAGATAGATAGATAGATAGATAGATAGATAGATAGATAGATAGATAGATAGATAGATAGATAGATAGATAGATAGATAGACAGACAGACAGACGGACGGACGGACGGACGGACGGACGGACGGATGGACGATGGATAGATAGATAGATAGATAGATAGATAGATAGATAGATAGATAGATAGATAGATAGATAGATAGATAGATAGATAGATAGATAGATAGATAGATTGATAGATAGATAGATAGATAGATAGATAGATAGATAGATAGATAGATAGATAGATAGATAGATAGATAGATAGATAGATAGATAGATAGATAGATAGATAGATAGATAGATAGAATGCACTGCTCGTGTGACCGTGCCTGCCATCCAGTTAACCTGACGTCATCTCTAAAGACCTTATCAGAAGTCAGAGGCAGTTAACAGGGGCAGTAATTAAGAATACGCCACTTATATAGTACGCCCTAGATGAGCAATGAGATCAGTGGTGGCGTGGGAAGGCCAGTGCCGTGTAGTCTGTGTAAGTATTGTGTTTACATGGCACTTCTATTTGATGACGTGTCCCGTTTCTCTAAGAAGATATGTCTATATAAGTGTGTCAATGGGAATTTGTATGTTGTAACGTTTTTTTCAATATTTTAAAAATTATTGAGTTTGTTTCGTATGTTTCAAAACAGTTCTATTTCACATGTGGTTGGGAGGTTATTCTGACAGCTAAAGTAAGAGTATAGTTCGTTTGGAAACATGTGCTACTTTTATATTTATTGCAATTTAATAATCATGAGAGGAAGAAAGACTAACGTGTGATCAGGCAAAATATACTAATCAGACATGTTAGTCAGGGTCAGGCAAAATATACTGGCCAAGACCCTCGCCTCGGCTTCATAGTAGCCCTCCCTGGAAACGGGCTGTTTTCGTGGCAGCCTGGCTAACGAGGTAAGGGATCGATGTGATTCCCGTAGTAGTGAGTGACACGCAGATGAAGCCAATCATAGCACAACCGCTTGGAGGACCTCGGTCCACCTTCATCAGCACACTCGAGGTGTGAGGAAAGCTACTGCAACCCACCACTTAACGTCCTTTTCAAGGCGCACAAAAGAGTAACCTACTCATTGTGGGCATTCGCAAACAGCGACAGGATCAATCATGAGAATGAATTCGCTGGAAACAGATATTCGAAGAGTTTCGGGTCTTTGTGTATGACAAGGACAAGAATAGCACCACTGCCTCACAGAGACCATGTCGTAAGAGACGACTGACTAACTGTGACATCGCATAACACCGGTCATGGTTAGGTGGTTTGTTAAGAGCAATATAGATGGTGCCTAACAGGCTGCGGGTCTATTTTGCTCTATTTTTGTTGAGTTTTTTTGCGTTCGCCTTTCTTCTCTATTCCCCAAAGCGATGTGCGTCACGCTGTGTTTTTTATTTTGCGCCTGTAGGCCAAGTGCATGCATTTTATGTAAGGGTCTGCTTCCTCCTGCATTTTCTAAGGGTTTGCTTTCTCGGGGTAACGGCCGGTGCTGTGATGGGGATCGAACCCAGCACCTTTGGATTGTGAGCCGTGCCACTTAGCCACTAGCCCACGCCGTCCCCAAATGTGGGTACAGTCTAAGTAATTGCATTGATTTTGTATCGAATTGTGAATGAAAAAATTGGTAAGGTGAAACAATTCTGTACGGGCTGTTGAGTTTTAAGTATACCTCATATGTCTTCTATATCCTTATCCAGAGTATAGTGAGTAAACATATATCAAATCAATGCATTTTCTCTTGTTAAACCAAGTATATGTAATGCAAAAATGCGCATTCCCTGCAAGCTGGTACCTAATTCGTCATATTCTTCTCTAAACTGGTATTCCTGATCACGTGATAAAACGCCAATCGTGACTACTACCAGGACTAGAAACACTCCCAAAATATTTGATGATAGAAGTCTTGACTTCACTACGTCGTTCCTCTACTACTCTGTGATGTAGGGTTTTAAAATTATATTTTATGTGACATAGTTTCTAAAAGATGGGTAGTACCCACAGCTGTTTATTGGCCTTTTACTATATGCATGGCCTTTCGGGCTCTAATAATAAATCCGGTGCAGGTATAAGAGCAGAATGATCGTTTTTCTGAAGGGTTATAGAAGAAGAATGAGGAGAAGGAGAAGAAGAAGAAGAAGAAGAAGAAGATGAAGGAGAAGAAGAAGAAGAAGAAGGAGGAGAAGAAAAAGAAGAAGAAGAAGAAGAAGAAGAAGAAGAAGAAGAAGTAGAAGTAGAAGGAGGAGTAGGAGAAGAAGAAGAAAAACAAGAAAAAGAAGAAGACATAGAAGAAGAAGGCGAAGAAGCGCTATAATGACACGCTGGGACGAATCGTACTGCTTGTCCTTACGACAACCGCTCAGATTCCCCCAACACACAGACACATCTAGAGATGTACGAGCAAACATATGATACATACCTCCACCACCAGCAGACACACCTAGAAATGTACGAGCAAACATATGATACATACCTCCACCACCAGCAGACACACCTAGAGATGTACGAGCAAATATTCGATACATACCTCTACCAACAGCAGACACACCTAGAGATGTACGAGCAAACATATGATATATACCTCCACCACCAGCAGACACACCTAGAGATGTACGAGCAAACATATGATATATACCTCCACCACCAGCAGACACACCTAGAGATGTACGAGCAAACATATGATACATACCTCCACCACCAGTTAACGTGAGTGTGTTCATTTCTAATGATACTATCACTGCACACTTTGCATCTTACTCCAAGCCGTTAGTTAAAGGTCAACCCACATCAGGGCTAAGTGTATCAGAGCTCCTCGAAAGCTAACGTCTAGATGATGATTATGTGTGCTTTTCAGCACTGTCTAGGAGTTAAGACTAACCGACTATAAATGCTTTTCGAGTTCAGTTTGAATTTCGTCTATAACTGTTTTTCATTGATGGTCAGTATATATATATAGCCATGTATTACGAGAATAACTTGCTTTTCAGAGCCTTTTAAGAATTAAGCCCTGAATGTCGACTTCTTTTCAATGCTCCAGACTTAAATGTCGACTATTTTGAATGTCCTATACACCCTGATTTTAATTCTGATGATGAAAATGTCGTGTCCTCCCCGAAATGTCAGTTAAACATTTAACTTACCGTTAACAACCAGCGGTATTTAGCATCAACCGTTGATATTCGAGTTCTGCCTTAACATCTCAGTTCATTCAATACAGGCAAACTATGCTATATTTATAATTTGTTATGGTAACAGATGTTGCAGAGAACATCCTGTTTTATATCAGAGTAGCTATGTGGGCTAGTTAGAACATTCCGTTGAAAAAAAATAATAATAATACATGGCAATTGACAAAACGCCGTATGTACATTTTCTTATCGGGAATCAACACTTACGTCAGAGTCATGCGCAATATATTGACCGAGACCCAACATCTCCCTGTTGTCGTGACCTTGGAAACAGGTTGCGTTACAACAGCTTCACCAGCGACTTTCGGGATCGACAACATGGCCACCTCGGTAGTGGTGAGTCTGCTGAGAGGCGCTGCATTGCGCGACATCAGTAGCGGTTCACTTAGATTGTAACTATTTGCCCTCCCCCGCCCCCCCCCCCCCTCCGTTACCTGAGATGGAAGAATGGATGTGTAGCGATGGCTTGTCGCTCTCATTGCAAGACTGGTGTTAGTGAAACGTCGAGAAGTGTGGGACATTCAGGTACTAGCAGTTGAGAGAACGACAGCAACAACAAGAGCAGCAACAACAGCAGCAACAACAGCAGCAATTTCAGCAACAACAACAGCAGCAATAACAGTAGCAACAACAGCAACAACAACAGTAGCAACAAGAGCAGCAACAACAGTAGCAACAAGAGCAGCAACAACAGCAGCAACACCAGCAGCAATTTCAGCAACAACAACAGCAGCAATAGCAGTAGCAACAACAGCAACAACAACAGTAGCAACAAGAGCAGCAACAACAGTAGCAACAAGAGCAGCAACAACAGCAGCAACACCAGCAGCAATTTCAGCAACAACAACAGCAGCAATAACAGTAGCAACAACAGCAACAACAACAGTAGCAACAAGAGCAGCAATAACAGTAGCAGCAACAGCAACAACAACAGCAGCAATAACAGTAGCAGCAACAACAGCAGCAACACCAGCAGCAATTTCAGCAACAACAACAGTAGCAACAACAGCAACAACAACAGTAGCAACAAGAGCAGCAATAACAGTAGCAGCAACAGCAACAACAACAGCAGCAATAACAGTAGCAGCAACAACAGCAGCAACACCAGCAGCAATTTCAGCAACAACAACAGTAGCAACAACAGTTGCAATAACAGCAGCAGAAAACGTTGCAAAAACAACACCATCAACAACATCAACATTAACAGCAGCAACAACAGTAGCAACAACAGTAGCAACAACAGTAGCAACAACAGTAGCAACAACAGTAGCAACAACAGTAGCAACAACAACACGAACAACACTGACAATACCAACAATAGCAGCAACAGCAACAATGAGTAGCAATAACAGCAACAGCAAAAACAACAGCAGCAGTAGCAACAACAACAGCAACAGTAGAAATAACAACAGCAGCAACAACAACAGTAGGAACAACAGTAGCAACAACAGTAGCAACAACAGTAGCAACAACAAGAACAACAGTAGCAACAACAGTAGCAACAACAGCAGCAACAGCAACATTAGCAACAACAGTAGGAACAACAGTAGCAACAACAACATTAGCAACAACAGCAGCAACAACAACATTAGCAACAACAGCAGCAACAACAACATTAGCAACAACTGCAGAAACAACAACATTAGCAACAACAGTAGGAACAACAGCAGCAACAACAACATTAGCAACAACTGCAGAAACAACAACATTAGCAACAACAGTAGCAACAACAGTAGGAACAACAGTAGCAACAACAGTAGGAACAACAGTAGCAACAACAACAGTAGCAACAACAACAGTAGGAACAACAGTAGCAACAACAACAGTAGGAACAACAGTAGCAACAACAACAGTAGCAACAACAACAGTAGGAATAATAGTAGGAACAACAACAGCAGCAACAACAGTAGGAACAACAGTAGCAACAACAACAGTAGGAACAACAGTAGGAACAGCAACAGTAGCAACAACAACAGTAGGAACAACAGTAGGAACAACAACAGTAGCAACAACAACAGTAGGAATAATAGTAGGAACAACAACAGCAGCAACAACAGTAGCAACAACAGTAGAAACAACAACATTAGCAACAACAGTAGGAACAACAGTAGCAACAACAACAGTAGCAACAACAGTAGCAACAACAGTAGAAACAACAACATTAGCAACAACAGTAGGAACAACAGTAGCAACAACAACATTAGCAATAATAGTAGGAACAACAACAGCAGCAACAACAACATTAGCAACAACAGTAGGAACAACAGTAGCAACAACAACAGTAGGAACAACAGTAGCAACAACAACATTAGCAACAACTGCAGCAACAACAACATTAGCAACAACAGTAGGAACAACAGTAGCAACAACAACATTAGCAACAACTGCAGCAACAACAACATTAGCAACAACAGTAGGAACAACAGTAGCAACAACAGTAGGAACAACAGTAGGAACAACAACAGTAGCAACAACAACAGTAGGAACAACAACAGTAGCAACAACAACAGTAGGAACAACAACAGCAGCAACAACAGTAGCAACAACAACATTAGCAACAACAGTAGGAACAACAGTAGCAACAACAGTAGGAACAACAGTAGGAACAACAACAGTAGCAACAACAACAGTAGGAACAACAACAGCAGCAACAACAGTAGCAACAACAACATTAGGAACAACAGTAGGAACAACAACAGCAGCAACAACAGTAGCAACAACAGTAGCAACAACAACATTAGCAACAACAGTAGCAACAACAACATTAGCAACAACAACATTAGGAACAACAGTAGGAACAACAACAGCAGCAACAACAGTAGCAACAACAGTAGCAACAACAACATTAGCAACAACAGTAGCAACAACAACAGTAGGAACAACAACAGCAGCAACAACAGTAGCAACAACAACATTAGGAACAACAGTAGGAACAACAACAGCAGCAACAACAGTAGCAACAACAGTAGCAACAACAACATTAGCAACAACAGTAGCAACAACAGTAGCAACAACAACATTAGCAACAACAGTAGGAACAACAACAGCAGCAACAACAGTAGCAACAACAGTAGCAACAACAACATTAGCAACAACAGTAGCAACAACAACATTAGCAACAACAACATTAGGAACAACAGTAGGAACAACAACAGCAGCAACAACAGTAGCAACAACAGTAGCAACAACAACATTAGCAACAACAGTAGCAACAACAACAGTAGCAACAACAGTAGGAACAACATTAGCAACAACAGTAGCAACACCAGCAGCAATTTCAGCAACAACAACAGCAACAACAGTTGCAATAACAGCAGCAGAAAACGATGCAAAAACAACACCATCAACAACATCAACATTAACAGTTGCAACAACAGCAGCAACAGTTGCAACAACATCAGCAGCAGTAGCAACATCAGCAGCAACAACAACACGAACAGCACTGACAATACCAACAATAGCAGCAACAGCGACAATGAGTAGCAATAGCAACAACAATAGCAACAGTAGAAATAACAACAGCAGCAACAACAGTAGGAACAACAGCAGCAACAACAGCAGCAACAACAGCAACAACAACAGTAGCAACAACAGTAGCAACAACAGCAGCAACAACAGTAGGAACAACAGCAGCAACAACAGCAGCAACAACAGCAGCAACAACAGTAGCAACAACAGTAGCAACAACAGCAGCAACAACAGTAGGAACAACAGCAGCAACAACAGCAGCAACAACAGCAGCAACAACAGTAGCAACAACAGCAGCAACAACAGCAGCAACAACAGCAGCAACAACAGCAGCAACAACAGCAGCAACAACAGTAGCAACAACAGTAGCAACAACAGCAGCAACAACAGTAGGAACAACAGCAGCAACAACAGTAGGAACAACAGCAGCAACAACAGCAGCAACAACAGTAGCAACAACAGTAGCAACAACAGCAGTAACAACAGTAGGAACAACAGCAGCAACAACAGCAGCAATAACAGCAGCAACAACAGTAGCAACAACAGTAGCAACAACAGCAGTAACAACAGTAGGAACAACAGCAGCAACAACAGCAGCAACAACAGCAGCAACAACAGTAGCAACAACAGCAGCAAGAACAAGAACAACATTAGCAACAGCAGCAACAACAGCAGCAACAACAGCAGCAACAACAGTAGGAACAACAGCAGCAACAACAGCAGCAACAACAGTAGCAACAACAGTAGCAACAACAGCAGTAACAACAGTAGGAACAACAGCAGCAACAACAGCAGCAACAACAGCAGCAACAACAGCAGCAACAACAGTAGCAACAACAGCAGCAAGAACAAGAACAACATTAGCAACAGCAGCAGAAGCAACAGTAGGAAGTCTACAGGAAGTCTACAGGAAGTTTACAGGAAGTCTGTACCGAAGCAATTGCAGTGATGCAGTAGCTTTAGAGGATGAAGTTGTTTCCTCCATGCTCTTTAGAACATGATAAATCCAGTTGTTAATCGCACGCTTTCAGACGTTAACTTAAATATATGTCAAGAAAACATATTTGCCATCTGTCCCATCAATGCCACTGATGTATGCCACCTGGCCCACGAATGTTCCAGATATATGGTATCTGTCAAATAAATGTCACTACTGTATGCCATCTGGCCCACCAATGTTCCCTTTGTATGTCATCTGCCCCATTAATGCCCCCATGTATGTCATCAAGCCCATCAATGTTCCCTTTGTATGTCATCTGCTCATCAATGCCCCCTTTCCTTGTGTGTCATCAAGCCCACCAATGTTCCCGACGTATGTCATCAGGCTCATCAATGTTCCCAATGTATGCCATCAAACCCATCAATGTTCCCGATGTATGTTACCTGGCCCAGCGATGTTCCCGATGTATGTCATCTGTTCAATCAATACAACTGATCTATGTCATCAGGTTCAGCAATGTTCCTGAAGTGTGTCATCTGTTCTATCAATACCACTGATTGATGTCACCTGGCCCAGAAATGCCACTGATGCAAGCCACCTGGTCCGCCAATGTTCCCGATGTATGCCATCTGGCCCATCAATGCTACTGATGTATGTCATCAAGCCAACCAGTGTTCCCCTGGCCCACCATTTATCCCAACGTACCATGCGGCAAGTCAATGCCCTCGTGGTACGTCATATCGCACCACTCCTCCTTCCCCCCCCTCATTTCTAACAAATCGTCATCTGACCCGCCAAAGTTCTCATCGTATGTTATCTGGCCCGCCAAAGTTTCCGTGGCACATTATCTGGTCCGCCACAAGATCTATAATAACTGCCGACCACCGCCCTAAGCACTCATATACGTCCGTTTATCATAGCACACCAAAGTACCTAACGAGGCTATTTAACGGGAATTTGCCGCGGAATGTCGCTGCTAATGGTGTCAATTAGATCTTACTAAAATGGCGAGAACTTGGACATTACTTGAGCTGCATGTCAAGTGCTATAACTCTTAGGGACTAAGCAACATAAATGTAGGGGTTCTGGTCCTTGCTTGTAACGAACAGAGCAGATAGTTTGGTTTTTCTTTCGCTCATACTTTTTCAGTCTCTCTCTATTTTTCTCTCTCTCTCTGTCTCTCTGTCTCTGTCTCTCTCTCTCTCTCTCTCTCTCTCTCTCTCTCTCTCTCTCTCTCTCTCTCTCTCTCTCCCGTTTCTCTTATTTTTTCCTCCTCCCAGTTTATATATTTGTATTTTTATGTCTATTAGCGCTCTGTATTTCTTATTTCTTTTCACTCAGTTCTTGTTCTCTTTTTCTTTCCCTTTCTTCCTCTTTCTTTCTTTCTTTCTTTCTTTCTTTCTTTCTTTCTTTCTTTCTTTCTTTCTTTCTTTCTTTCTCTCTCTCTCTCTCTCTCTCTCTCTCTCTTCTCTCTCTCTCTCTCTCTCTCTATGTCCCTCTCTCTTTTTCAAATATTTATATCTGTCGACTGGTTTTGTATTCTGAGGATTTCATTTTCTTTCTGTCACTTTCTTCTGCTTTCTCTTGTTCACACACACGCAAACACACACCACACGCACAAATAGACAAACGCATATAGACACAAACACAAACGAATACACACTCACACACACTACACATACACACACACATCCACCACACACACACACACACATAGACTCATACACGCATGCACAGACACACGCATACACACACACCCACCCACATAATAATAGCCCCACACACACCCACACACACACCCACCCACATAATAATACCCACACACCTACCCACACACACATATAGACACACATACACACACGGATACACTCACACGCACCCACACACTACACAAACACCCACATAGGCACACACACGCATACACAGACACACGCATATACATACCAAACACACCACACACACACAACACACACACATATAGACACACATAAACACGCACACACACACACGCACCCACACACCACACAAACACATACATACACATACACACACGCATACACACACACGCACACACATACCACACATACCATACACACATACACTCCCACCCACACACACATAGACACAAACACACATAGATACACACACACCACACACACTTTACACACACACCCACATACACACATAGACACACATACGCATACACAGACACACGGATACACATACCACACATACACAACACACACACACCTACCCACACATACACATATAGACACACACACGGATACACACACACACATGCACACACACACGCACCCACACACCACACAAACACACACATATACACACGCATACACACACACACGTACACTCACTCATACACACACATAGACATACACACCTACACAAACACACACCACACACACACCCACCCACATACACACACACACACACACATATAAATACACAAACGCCATCTCGTCTCTCGCTTTCTGGACCACCTTTTCCTTTTCTATCGCTTGCATTTGTTCAAAAGCATTTGAAAGAGGCAAAACTTAACACAAGCAAAACATGTTGAAAAAACATAATTCTTTTCAACTAGGTTTTCCTGTAAAAATTTTTATTTATATTGGAACATTTTTAATAAAAACACGTCACAAACTTCGGCTGAAAACTTTACTGCCAAACACGTCACTAACTCGGCCCAAAACTGTACTGCCAACCGAACCCGGTACGAACTCGGCCCAAAACTGTACTGCCAAACCCGGCACGAACTTCGGCCCAAAACTTTACTGCCAAATCCGGCACGAACTCGGCCCAAAACTATACTGCCAACCCAACCCGGTACGAACTCGGCCCAAAACTGTAATGCCAAACCCGGCACAAACTCGGCCCAAAACTGTACTGCCAAACACGGCACGAGCTTCGGCCCAAAACTGTAATGCCAAACCTGTACTGCCAAACCCGGCACAAACTTCGGCCCAAAACTGTACTGCCAAACTCGGTTCGAACTCGGCCCAAAACTTTATGATACTACAGCGTGACAAGGGATCACGAGACAATGTTGATTTTAACTAATGTTTATTTGATAGGTTTTGCCGAAGACATTGTCATCTTTAGCTACAACATTTGAAGAAGTCGAACAAAGCCTAAACGAGCTGAATAAAGCAGGCTATGCTGTTAGCCTGAACATAAATATAAAAACACTAAATTTCTACTGAACAAAATCACTCCTTCGGGAAATTGCGAAGATGAGTCCGTTGGAAGATGAGCCCATTGGAAGATGAGCCCATTGAAAGATGAGCCCATTGGAAGATGAGTCCATTGAAAGATGAGCCCATTGGAAGATGAGCCCATTTAAAGATGAGTCCATTGGAAGATGAGCCCTTTGGAAGATGAGCCCATTGAAAGATGAGTCCATTGGAAGATGAGCCCATTGGAAGATGAGCCCATTGGAAGATGAGTCCATTGGAAGATGATCCCATTGGAAGATGAGTTCATTGGAAGATGAGTCCATTGGAAGATGAGCCCATTTGAAGATGATCCCATTGGAAGATGAGTCCATTGGAAGATGAGCCCATTGGAAGATGAGTCCATTGGAAGATGAGCCCATCGAAAATATCAATGCGTATGTCTACCTAGTCCAAGAAATCAACAACTCCACGATTGATAAGGAGATCTCACGCAGGAGAGAGGCGGGTAGGCTCAGCTTCAACCGTATTAAAGCGATACCCCAGCAGAGGATGGAAGTGAAGTCATGGCTCACAACTCCAATAGTATTGCTATTCCAGCATCGATATATGGGTGTGAGATTAGGAGTCTACACAAAGACAGCAATGGAGCCTAGAGTCCTAAATAGCTCCCCAAGAGGCCGTATCTGAAACACCGACATCCGCGTCCAAACTGAGTTCCGGGATGTCGTCGACTCTGCGTCATTATGAGGGTACTGATGGGCCGGTCTTGTGGACCTCATGACTGACGATAGATAGATGGAGAGGATATCTATCTGCTGGTCCGACAGCTACAACTTCGTGCCGACGAGATGAACAGATGCCCTACACCAAAAAAAAAACACTTGATAGATGCAGAATTATATAGAGAGAAAACTCGTAAGAAACAAAAACTTGAATAAGACATAACTGGAAAGTCTATGAAACCATAAAGGTAATTTCAAAACTCAATATAGAAGAAGAACTTTATAGAGGTAAAATCCGATGTAGAGAAAACTTGAGTGAAAACAAAAAACATGTTGTAACTCAACTTAACGTCTTTATACTGGTTTAAAAGTAAAGTAAAGTAAAGTATCCCATAGCATTACTGCCGTAGGGGTGTGATGTGTTAGCGATCTCACATTTCAAAAGCTCGGCTATATTAGGGCGGTAGCCATCTCTTCTCCCTCGCCGCTTTTACTTCCCTAACTGAACCGGTACCCATTTAAGGCTGGGTCGACCCGGGAGCCATTGCGGTCTGAAAAAAACATTACTGCCTCAACTGGGGAATGAACCCAGGACCACTCAGATGCGAAGCCAGGGCGCTAACCACTGCGTTCACAAGGCTCTATATGCACTTAGGTTGCTTTTACATTTCCTGGATCTAGAAATTATGCGTATCCAATCTATTTTTGAATGCATTAATTGACTATGCTTCCACCGTTTTATGTGGCAATGCATTCACCACTCTCTGACTTTTTAATATCTATTCTGGACGTTTCTTCAAATTAATTTGTAACTGAGCCCTCTTGTTCTTGTAGGTGGTTGTATTTTGAAAGAAAAAAACCATGTTATAATCTAATGAATTCGTTTCATTGATTATCTTATAAACTTGTATTAAGTCACATGGAGTTCTTCTCTTTTCTAGACACTGTGGGCCGGTTTTTCTAAGTCTTTCCTCCTAACTGTAATTTTGGAATCCCAATATCAGTTTTGTTGCTCTTCTTTGTATCCTTTCCAGCATGTTTATATTCCCATATCCTTTCTACGATAAGTGCTCAACAGCTGTACACAGTACTCCAATCTAGGTCTAACTAATGCTTTATATACGAGGCGTGTTTAAATTAAACCAGACAAAACTACAAGTGAACATACGTACGATGCGCATGATGACGTCACTTCTGGTGTAAACAGCACATACCAACCGTCATGTTTGCCAATTTCATTGTACACCGACTCATAGTATCCTCAGCAGACCGTTGAAAACATGGCGGGTGTGATACGGAATTCGTCCAGAGTTGATCAGCGAGCGGTGATTCGGTTTCTAACAGCTGAAGGATGTCGACCAGCTGACATTCATCGCAGAATGCGGACAGTGTATGCTGACAAAAAGTCACGAAAGTTGTGACACAAAAGTGTGTCGAAGACAACAGTGAAAAACTGGACAACAATGTTTAAAGAATTATAATCCCTAGGTCCCTTTCCTTTTCTATCTTTATAATATTGTTCACTTTCATTGTATACATAGTCAAAAAAGACACACACGAAAAAGGCAAAACTTGATAGAGAGTATGAACTCCTCACATTATCGTACCGTAGTGCAGACAGCGACACCACTGCTATAAAATAAGATTGTAGTTCAGAAAGATCCACACACCAGAAACAAAGGTAAGCCACGCATTGACACAAGTAGAATGTCGGTCTCTGCGCTATTCAAGAGATTTAACGATACTTTCCGGTTACTCGGTGGACCACTATTAGAGAGACCTGGGAACATCTCCGAAACTCCATTCATTGGACTGCAATTGTTACCTTCAGAAGAAGAACTGTTAAACAGATGACTGGTTTGAAGCAAAAGGGAATGCTATTCCATTCGTCATAAAGGTTAAGCGAGCTGATTAAATATTAGCAGCTTTCAAATGCAGGTACCGTGCATACCTTCAACTCCAACAGCCAGAAGCTACGTTCAACAAAGAACTCGTCGTTGCGTAAATGTGTACTGGCTACACATCATCAAAAGCATTCAGATTGCAGCACAAGCAGGAAACATCAAACACATATATGATAGTATAGGTAAAGCTATTAGTCCTGAAAGCAGGAAAACAGCACCACTCAAACCAATTACTGGGGAAAAAATAACAGACAAGCTAAAGCAGGCGGAGCAATAGGTTGACGCTATTCTGAGCACTACTCGCTTGATAATATCGTCATTATCACATTTTTTGACGCTGTCAAAAACTTATCTTGTATAGATGAGCTAGAAATCAAACCATCTCTAGGAAAAACTATAAGCCCTACTGGAATGATGAGTTGCAGAAAGTGGAAGATGCAGTAACAAATGCTAGGAACATGGCAGAGCGAGAAAAATCCATGGAGGCAAACATCGCCCTCAAAGCCGCCGCGGCGAAGTACAAACACACTCTCAAACAAACAGCAAGAGAAAGCTGGAAAAATACAACGGAAAGTCTAAACCTGGACAAAGACGGGAACAAGCTATGGAAGCTAGTCAGAGCCATGAACGACGAAACCCCGTCAAATAAACAAATTACTATCAAGCAGGGCGAGAACCGGATCACATGTAAGAAAGCCGCAAACGCCTTTGTCGATCACTATGCCAGAGCAAACCACATCGAGGTCCCTGCAGACAAGCATACAGACATTAGCGAAGAGCTAAAGGGACACGAAAACATAAATACGGCTCCTGAAGAGCACATGATGGCCAAACTAACAATGCGCGAAATGGAAGAGGCTATGAGAACACTAAAGAAAAGGAAATCTCCCGGAAAAGACGGGATAACAAACGAAATGCTGATGGGGCTGGGCCAAACAGCGAAGAGGAAACTGCTATCGGTCCTGAACCAAAGCTGGAAAAGGGGAATTGTACCACAGGCATGGAAAGATGCAATACTGGTACCAGTACCAAAAACAGGAAAGGACAAAACAGATCCAAATGGATACAGGCCCATAAGCCTACTGAGCTGTGTCGGCAAGCTGATGGAACGGATGATAAACACCAGACTGATGTGGCATCTGGAAGAAAAACGAATACTAATTCCACAGCAAGCCGGCTTTAGACAGCACAGATCCACTGAGGACCAGGTCATCCTCATAGCCCAGGAGATAGAAGATGCCTACCAGGCACAGAAACACACAGTAGCTGTTTGGGTGGATCTGGAAAAGGCATTTGACAAAGTCTGGAAGGACGGACTTAGAGTCAAGCTAAGAAGAAGTGATGTCTGTAGGAAGATGTACAAGTGGATCAACCACTACCTCAAACAAAGAACGGCCAGAGTCCAAGTACAAGGGCAGATGAGCAAAAAGGTGACACTCGAGCTTTCATTAAAACCCCAAAGTACCAAATTAAGTCTAAATGGCAAAATCCTGCAGCCAAACGACAACCCAACCTATCTGGGAGTGACATTTGATCGGCGCATGACATGGAAAAGTCAGATTGAGAGAAACCGAATGAAAGCCAGAGAAAGAATGGCAATCATGAGGAAACTTGCTGGCACAAGCTGGGGAGCAGACGAAGGTATACTAAAGAAACTGTACACTGGAAGAGTGAGACCAGTTCTCGAGTATGGCATTGCGGCATGGACAACAGCAGCGAAGGCGAACTTCGATAAAGTTAACAAACTTCAAAACCAAGCCATGAGAATTATAACAGGTGGCATGAAGTCAACGCCAATTGTAGAACTTGAAAAGATTACAAAACTGCAATCCATGACCGATAGAAGAGACTGCAGAGCCCAGCTGCAGTCAGAGAAACTCCGAAGACTGACTGACCATCCAATGCACCAGAGACTAAACAATTTGGGAAATGGGAAACTAAAGCGGAGAAACTTTGCAGAAATAGCCAAAGCAAAGATGCACGAAGATCCCATAAACGCACTAACAACACCAAAACCCATCACTACTGTACGAAAACCTACCTGGAGGCAGGATATATTTCCACAGGTGGTAGAAAATATACCAGGTATTGCAAACAAAAACTGCCAGACTGAAAAAGAAAGGAGAGATACTACCCTAAGCTTCATAACGAAAAGCTACCCAAGCATGGACTGGACCCATGCATACACCGACGGTTCTGTAACAAACACTACACAGAACGGAGGGGCAGGAGCATTCCTGAACCTACCAAATGGCAGAAAAATAACACTGTCATTCGCTACTGGTAAGTACACAAGCAATTTCAGAGCGGAGGCAGAGGCACTGAGGGCGGCAGTGGAAGAAATGGTGACACACAGGGAAAATGAGAGCCATATAGTCCTGCTGACAGATGCTCTCACCGTAGTCACAGCGCTAAAAAGCCAGAAAAACACTGAGCTCAATGACTTAAGAGCAGCACTCCGCACCAAAAAGGGTAGTGGTACAGTGGGTTCCGTCACACTGCAACATCCAAGGCAACGAGGAGGCAGACAGACTGGCAAAAGAAGGTGCAAGACTACCACAAACAGATACCAATATGACGTACGAAGAGTCAAAACGGCTTATTAAAGCCAGATACATGACCAAATGGGAAACCGAACATACTGGTTACACCAAAAACGATGCCTATTACCAGTTGAACCGAAGAGAGCAGGTCGTTGTCTTCAGACTTCGCATTGGCCACAACAGACTGAGGTACCACCTATTAAACAAATTGAAGATAGGGTGTACCGACGAATGCCCGTGCGGTACTGGTAAAATGACCGCTGAACATCTGCTGCAGAACTGCCCGACATACGAGGATCAGAGAGAGCAGATGTGGCCATTACCAGTGGAACTGCAAGACAAGCTCTATGGCAGTGGCGAGAGCCTCAGGATGACCGCCGCTTTTTTCGAAAAAATAATGGTTACTGTCTGAGTGCGTACGAAGAAGAAGAAGAAGAAGAAGAAACCATCTCTAAAGGACATTAATAAAATCATTGACAGGTTGGCCTAGAGCAGAACACCAGGTAGCGAAAGGATCTTACCTGGTTTTATCATGTTCTGTAAAAGCGTACATTTTCAACCGCTGTATATGATGTTAAGCCACAGTTGGAAAAAGGTCACTATACTTCAAGATAGTAGAGATGACCAAATTGCAACATTATACAAAAACAAACTTGATTTGACTGTAACAACTATCTGTGTTTCTCTGCTCAGTGTTGCGTACACAGTCTTCGGTGGAGTAATCTAGCTAGGTACACACAAATTGACTGAACGTGTATCCGGAGTTCACAGTATAGATATAGGTCTAAAAAACATTTTGTTTCATTTCTTCAGCAACTTAAGATTCAGCCTTTTATATCACCTTCGTTGAATTGACAACAGCATCTGATTTGGTTAGCAAGGACGGACTCTTCAAAATCCTATCTATAATAGACGGCACAAGCAACCTGGTACGACTTATAAAATCGTTCCTTGACGCCATGAAAGGAATATTTCCATTTGATGGTAACATATCACAACCAATTGGTATTCGATGTTGTATTAAGCAGGGCTGGGTTCTGGTCCCGAGACTATTCTGGATATTCTTAGCTCTGTTACTGAAGTATGCATTGGATAAGGTACATGAAGAAAACTGCCTTCTCACCAGGTCGGATGATCGGTTGTTTAACCTTGCATGATGAAGATCGTGGAGATCATCATTTGGGACTTATTTTAGCTGGTGATGCTGCAATTGTCACCCACAGTCAGCAGTAACTTCAGCAATTGATAAATCGCTTCTCATAGGCTGCAAAGACTTTGATCTCACAATACGTATCAACAAAACAAATATGCTGTGAAATTAAGAGGATGCCACGCTAACTCTCAACATCAATAATTAATAGCTGGCAGCTGTGCACCAATTCATATACCTGGAGTCACTCATCAACGACATGCTTTCTGTAGACCCAGAAATAGACAGTCGTATTGACAAACCTCTCTATCTCTCTCTCTCTCTCTCTAGACCCAGAAATAGACAGTCGCATTGACAAACCTCTCTAGACCCAGAAATAGACAGTCGCATTGACAAACCTCTCTAGACCCAGAAATAGACAGTCGTATCGACAAAACTCTCTCTCTCTCTCTCTCTCTCTCTCTCTATAGACACAGAAATAGACAGTCGCATCGACAAAACTCTCTCTCTCTCTCTCTCTCTAGACACAGAAATAGACAGTCGCATCGACAAACCTCTCTCTCTAGACACAGAAATAGACAGTCGCATTGACAAACCTCTCTCTCTCTCTCTAGACCCAGAAATAGACAGTCGCATTGACAAACCTCTCTCTCTAGACCCAGAAATAGACAGTCGAATTGACAAACCTCACTCTCTAGACCCAGAAATAGACAGTCGCACTGACAAACCTCTCTCTCTAGACCCAGAAATAGACATTCGCATTGACAAACCTCTCTCTCTAGACCCAGAAATAGATATTCGCACTGACACTCTCAAGACCCAGAAATAGACAGTCGCATTGACAAACCTCTCTCTCTAGACCCAGAAATAGACATCCGCATTGGCAAAGCTGCTGCTACATTTGCTCGCCTCATAACTCTTGTTTGGGAAAACCAGAAACTGACAATTAAAGCCAAGGTCATGGTTTACAATTCATGTGTCGTAAGCACGCTCATATATGGTTGCGAAATATCGGTAACCAATATCAAATCGGGGCACAGATTTAACATCTTGTATATCAGTAACCAATATCAAACAGGAGCACAGATTTAATATCTTGTATATCAGTAACCAAAATCAAACACGGGCACAGATTTAACATCTTGTATATCAGTAACCAATATCAAACACGGGCACAGATTTAACATCTTGTATATCAGTAACCAATATCAAACACGGGCACAGATTTAGCATTTTGCATATCAGTAACAAATATCAAACCAGGGCACAGATTTAACATCTTGTATATCAGTAACCAATATCAAACAGGAGCACAGATTTAACATCTTGTATATCAGTAACAAATATCAAACAGGGGCACAGATTTAACATTTTGTATATCAGTAACAAATATCAAGCCGGGGCACAGATTTAACATCTTGTATATCAGTAACCAATATCAAACAAGAGCACAGATTTAACATCTTGTATATCAGTAACAAATATCAAACAGGGGCACAGATTTAACATTTTGTATATCAGTAACCAATATCAAACCGGGGCACAGATTTAACATTTTGTATATCAGTAACAAATATCAAACCGGGGCACAGATTTAACATCTTGTATATACGTAACCAATATCAAACACGGGCACAGATTTAACATCTTGTATATCAGTAACAAATATCAAACCAGGGCACAGATTTAACATCTTGTATATCAGTAACCAATATCAAACACGGGCACAGATTTAACATTTTGTATATCAGTAACAAATATCAAACCGGGGCACAGATTTAACATCTTGTATATCAGTAACCAATATCAAACACGGGCACAGATTTAACATTTTGTATATCAGTAACAAATATCAAACCGGGGCACAGATTTAACATCTTGTATATCAGTAACAAATATCAAACACGGGCACAGATTTAACATCTTGTATATCAGTAACAAATATCAAACCAGGGCACAGATTTAACATCTTGTATATCAGTAACCAATATCAAACACGGGCACAGATTTGACATTTTGTATATCAGTAACCAATATCAAACACGGGCACAGGTTTAACATTTTGCATATCAGTAACAAATATCAAACCGGGGCACAGATTTAACATCTTGTATATCAGTAACCAATATCAAACAGGAGCACAGATTTAACATCTTGTATATCAGTAACAAATATCGAACAGGGGCACAGATTTAACATTTTGTATATCAGTAACAAATATCAAACACGGGCACAGATTTAACATCTTGTATATCAGTAACCAATATCAAAATAAAGGCACAGATTTAACATCTTGTATATCAGTAACCAATATCAAACAGGAGCACAGATTTAACATCTTGTATATCAGTAACCAATATCAAACAGAAGCACAGATTTAACATCTTGTATATCAGTAACCAATATCAAACAGAAGCACAGATTTAACATCTTGTATATCAGTAACCAATATCAAACAGAAGCACAGATTTAACATCTTGTATATCAGTAACCAATATCAAACAGGAGCACAGATTTAACATCTTGTATATCAGTAACCAATATCAAACTGGGGCACAGATTTAACATCTTGTATATCAGTAACCAATATCAAACCGGGGCACAGATTAAACATCTTGTATATCAGTAACCAATATCAAAAACGGGCACAGATTTAACATCTTGTATATCAGTAACCAATATCAAACCGGGCACAGATTTAACATCTTGTATATCAGTAACCAATATCAAACACGCGCACAGATTTAACATTTTGTATATCAGTAACAAATATCAAACCGGGGCACAGATTTAACATCTTGTATATCAGTAACCAATATCAAACACGGGCACAGATTTAACATTTTGTATATCAGTAACCAATATCAAACACGGGCACAGATTTAACATCTTGTATATCAGTAACAAATATCAAACCGGGGCACAGATTTAACATCTTGTATATCAGTAACCAATTTCAAACACGGGCACAGATTTAACATCTTGTATATCAGTAACCAATATCAAACAAAGGCACAGATTTAACATCTTGTATATCAGTAACCAATATCAAACAAAGGCACAGATTTAACATCTTGTATATCAGTAACAAATATCAAACAAAGGCACAGATTTAACATCTTGTATATCAGTAACCAATATCAAACAGGAGCACAGATTTAACATCTTGTATATCAGTAACCAATATCAAACAGAAGCACAGATTTAACATCTTGTATATCAGTAACCAATATCAAACAGAAGCGCAGATTTAACATCTTGTATATCAGTAACCAATATCAAACAGAAGCACAGATTTAACATCTTGTATATCAGTAACCAATATCAAACAGGAGCACAGATTTAACATCTTGTATATCAGTAACCAATTTCAAACAGGGGCACAGATTTAACATCTTGTATATCAGTAACCAATATCAAACAGAAGCACAGATTTAACATCTTGTATATCAGTAACCAATATCAAACAGGAGCACAGATTTAACATCTTGTATATCAGTAACCAATATCAAACACGGGCACAGATTTAACATTTTGTATATCAGTAACAAATATCAAACCGGGGCACAGATTTAACATCTTGTATATCAGTAACCAATATCAAACACGGGCACAGATTTAACATTTTGTATATCAGTAACCAATATCAAACACGGGCACAGATTTAACATCTTGTATATGAGTAACAAATATCAAACCGGGGCACAGATTTAACATCTTGTATATCAGTAAACAATTTCAAACACGGGCACAGATTTAACATCTTGTATATCAGTAACCAATATCAAACAGGGGCACAGATTTAACATCTTGTATCAAGGGCGTCTACAATCCATTCTTCGAATCAAATGGAAGGACAGAGTGAGAAGTAAAGAGGTACATTCTCCATCTATTTTCCAAGCAAGTACACTCTCCTGCATCAAAGACTACGATAGCCTGGACATGTTCGTTGCATGGAAGATGGTAGCATTCCTAAAGATATCCTTTATGGACAGTTGACAGATGACAAAAGAACGAACGGCCAAAGCTGAAACTCAAAGATGTGTATAAGCGTGATATGAAGGCACTGCACACGAGTCTGACATCCAGGGAAAACCAAGCTGCAGATCGATCCAAGTGGAGATTGTCCTGAAGAGCCACCTCACGCTTGGTGTAAAGAAGCTTTTACAACACGCAGACGCGAAACGACAGCGCCGTAACAAAACGAAACCCAAAAATTCAGAAGTGAATTACAACTCCAAGAACCTATAGTCAGTCCCAGCTGAATGGGGCTACATTACTTCTATGTTATGGTAGTTGTTCTATGTATTGGCTGAAAGGACCTACTACACTGCTATGCTATGCTATGTGGTTCTTATGTATTGGCTGAAAGGTCCTACTACACTGCTATGCTATGCTATGTGGTTCTTATGTATTGGCTGAAAGGACCTACTACACTGCTATGCTATGCTATGTGGTTCTTATGTATTGGCTGAAAGGACCTACTACTATATTACTTCTATGATATGATAATTGTTCTGTGTATTGGCTGAAAGGACCTACTACTATATTTCTTATATGATATGCTAGTTGTTCTTATGTATTGGCTGAAAGGACCTACTACACTGCTATGTTATGCTAATTGTTCTATGTATTGGCTGAAAGGACCTACTTAACTGCTATGCTATGCTAATTGTTCTATGTATTGGCTGAAAGGACCTACTAAACTGCTATGCTATGCTAATTGTTCTATGTATTGGCTGAAAGGACCTACTACACTGCTATGTTATGCTAATTGTTCTTATGTATTGGCTGAAAGGACCTACTAAACTGCTATGTTATGCTAATTGTTCTTATGTATTGGCTGAAAGGACCTACTACTATATTACTTATATGATATGCTAGTTGTTCTTATGTATTGCACGTCGTGACTGAGAAACTACTTTTTAGTTCCAAAGTAAGTTTCTTTCACATTCTTTTTCTGGTGCAATTTTTCAACCGTATTTATCCGTTTATGTATACGCTGTCGTTATAAGCAAGTCAATAAAATGTGTTATGGCCGTTAGTATTTATGGACAAGTTGATAACAGACCTGTGAATTAGTTCTCCAGGGTGTGTTTAGAAGGTAAATAATCTGTTTCAATTCTAAAACTGGAGCACCACTGTTACCTGGACAGAGGAATCACTAGGAAGGACCGCCATTACCTGGACAGAGGGCTTGCTAGGGAGTACACCGTTACCTGGACAGAGGGCTTGCTAGGGAGTACACCATTACCTGGACAGAGGGCTTGCTAGGGAGTACACCGTTACCTGGACAGAGGGCTTGCTCGGGAGTACACCGTTACCTGGACAGAGGGTTTGCTCGGGAGTACACCGTTACCTGGACAGAAGGCTTGCTAGGGAGTACACCATTACCTGGACAGAGGGCTTGCTAGGGAGTACACCAGAAGGGACGGCGTGGGCTATTGGTTAAGTGTCAAATCTCACAACCAGAAGGTGTTGGGTTCGATCTCCATCACAGCACCGGCTGTTACCCCGGGGAAGCAAACCCTTAGAAAATGTAAGAGGAAGCAAACCCTTAGAAAATGTAAGAGGAAGCAAACCCTTAGAAAATGCAGGAGTAAGCAGGCCCTTATATAAATGCATACTGAAGTCGGAGGCACTGGACCGAAAGCCGCAAAATAAAAACCACAGTGCACCGCACACCACCTTGGGGATTAGAGAAATAAGGCGAACGCAAAACTACAAAAAAAACACACACAAAAGAGGGCTAGCTAGGAAGCACACCGTTACCTGGACAGAGTGCTTGCTATGATTCGGGGCAGACCTGAGCTAAGATTGTGACGTAAATCAAATTGTTATAAAAACACACGTACCCTAGCATGTCAATAAATTAAACTATGTTTCTGTAAGGAGGTTAATTAAGATGATGAACTTATGTTCCGACTGGGACGTGAGTTAAAGACTGTAGAAACTTATATTACATTTATGTGCGTTCTATTTTATTGAGAGAAAAAAACCCCAGCTTTATTAGAAAAGTTATGCAGTGGATGCCTGCCCACGAAAATACACATGGCAATGACAAAGCACGCTAACTGGCTAAATTGAAGAATAATACAGACCAATAACCCTACACACAGTTAAACAACTACTGAAGACTGAAAGTAAAGAGGCCTGGCTGAAAAGATGGGCAAAGTGTAATATTGGGAAAGAAATGTACAAATATATATCCCAAAGACAACATGAACTCTTGAAAAAGAGAAGCCAAAGCACCATTTCCGACTTCGCATTCAACAAACAACTAAACAGTCACTTGAACATAATCCAACCAGAACATACTCCAGAGTGTCGGGTGTGCGCATATCCGTATGAAACTATTGAACATCATCTTTTTGAATGCCTGACGCTTGCCGGTGTTAGGAAAGAGCTCCTTCCTCCGAGGCCAGACAAATGGAACACTTTGTACGCAACTAAACAACAGTTCACAAACACTTCCAAATACCATTATATTGCATTGGGTGAAAGGACAGAAGCCCTTCGGCAGCTGGATCAATAACCAACCAAACATTACAAACTTACAAGTTGCAGCAATGGTTCTCAACCTCTCCCACAATCGGACGCATTTCGTTCATCAGGATTCTTTCCCGATACACTTGACATTAAACAGCCTTCTTGGTTTCTCGGTACGTACATGTTTGTGCACTAGTGGTTAAACTACTGTAGGGGAATGAAGTTGTTAGAGAGAGACATCAGAATACCAAGCTACATCGTGTATGAGATAGGGTGACCAGTTCCTTTCCTCGCTGCCCTTTACTTCCCTAGTTGTGGGTTCTTTTACAGCTGGGTCGACTGCAATGTACCAATAACGAGATTTGTACCCCGTACCTTTGCCATGACAACCGAGTGTTCTAACACTAGGTTAATCGAATGTACATTTATAATATACTGTTTATTCAGTGTCATAGTATCAAAGTTAGTGAAACATGACTTTGGCTTGACTGACTTGACCTTGACTTTACCTTGGCGACCTTGACTGACGACTGGCTTTTTTACTTGACCTTTCCTTGACATTGACCACCTTGGTTTGACTGACGACACCTTCTGGATAATGACTGACAAAGCGATCAGTCATATGTGTGTGTTTAAGATGGGTTCATGTTCTGAAAATTCTGCGAGAATACTAAGGTCTGGTCAGGCAAAATATACTGGCCAAGACCAGCACCTAGACTTTCTCGCAGTTCTCCCTGGAAACGACCTATTTTCATGGCAGCCTGACTAACGAGATGGGGGATCAACGTGATCCCTATAGTAGTGAGTGACTCGCAGATGAAGCCAAAAATCCTCATGGAAGACCCCACCCACCTCCATCAGCACGCTCGGAATGTGAGGAACACTACTGCAACCTGCCACTTAACACTCCTTTTTCAAGCGCACAAAACAGTAATGTTACTCATTGTGCACATTATTCATCATCCTCATTACTCATCATCATCATGTTCCGTCAATCATAGTTTATATCTTTGATATGATAATCACCCCATTGTATCTTTGACAGGGATCAAGATGCTGAGCAGCGCATGAGCTGCAGTGGTCAGCGACCCATAGCTGACTGCTAGTGTCAGGGCCAGCAAACTAGAGCTGCCTATACCCTTCTACACCTCCACGCGGTGATCCTGGATAACAGACTGCAGCAGGGCAGACTGGCTAAGGAGAAGGGATCGAAGAGGGAATGCTAACCCGGTACTCAAAAAATGCTTGCTGAAGTCGGATGTGTTGGACCGAAAGGTGCAAATATCGCAGACAAGCTGTAAACTACAACACAACGCATTCTGTTCTCTGGACTACATTCTGCTACTTATCCTTTCAGGGTTTGGTAGTGGGAGATTGAGAACGAACGAAGAAGAAGAGTATCTTTGACAGGATGTGTCTTGGGCTGTTAAATGATATTTTATATCTTCACCCTTAAATATCAGGCCTTTCTCACCTGCGGAGAGTGGTCAACGTACTGAGTTGGAGTTACGCTTCTTGTGCTGTATTCAGCGTGATGCTGAAATTTGACTTTTCGATATATTTTGATAACACCAATTTCTTACCTTTATCTTGGGTCATGTTTTCACGTCTAGTTTTCATCTCTCGAAGTCTTGAGCGGATGAGAATTCGTTCGGTGAGGTCATTGCAGGTGGATAGCTGTGGATGTCAATGGCGGATTGGTAGAACTAGTTTTGAAAAGATATTATATATTAATAAACAAACATATATACAGACATACATACAGACACATAAACAGCCACTGAAACAGACACATACACAGTCGCTGAAACAGACACATAAACAGACACATAAAAAGTTGCTGAAACAGACACATAAACAGACATATAAACAGTCGCTGAAACAGACACATAAACAGACACATAGTTGTTGTCCATCACAAGTGATGAAGACCACTCTCTTTGTTCAGCCGTGTGGACAGTCGTATCTCTTGCTGTGTCCGCTGAAATGGGTGACTTGCGCGGTGATTTGGATTAAAGTGAGGAAGAAACTGCGCCTTTTTTCAATCTCCCTCACAGAGCCTAAGCTACCTTTTGCCAGTGGCAAGACATTCATCGAGACGACTGGAGATAGCATAGGATGCAGATTTTGCCTCAGGCTTAGCACCGAAGCCTTTCCGTAAACATGTAACCCGCAGGGTAGAAAGGTGGCATGGCACCAAACGCAGTTTGTCGTGCCTTTCCGATAACCACAAGAGGTCGTATGGACAACACTCAGTGTGAGTGAGTGAGTCTGGCATCTCTCCCCAGCTGTATTCAGCTCATCATAGTAGCATCTAAAGTTCCCAAACGCCAAATTCGTGAAGGTGAACCGACAGAACTAACCCGTGAAATACGACACAGGTATAAGCGTAGTGCCATTCAGCCGGCATCCAGACAAGGATAAAAGGATGGAAAAAATCACACAAAAAAGAACGAAATAACAAGATCAGACGGAAAACAACACCACGTTATACAAAGATGGCGCCATAACTGGCTGCGAGTCTACATTGCTGAAACAGACACATAAACAGACACGTAAACAGTTGCTGAAACAGACACATAAACAGACACATAAACAGACACATAAACAGTTGCTGAAACAGACACATAAACAGACACACGTGCATTCACACAAAGATACATGCACATATACATAAATATACGCACATTCATACACACAAAGATACATACAGAGATGCATGAACAAACACACGCACATAAATTCACATAGTCACACACAGGCATATATACAACCGCACAAATATACACACACACACATATATATATATATATATATATATATATATATATATATATATATATATATACAGAGAAACATGCTTACAGATACATTTGTACATGCCCACATACATACAACCACATGCACACACACACATACACGCACCACACACACTTCACACACACATACACGCACCACACACACTTCACACACACATACACGCACCACACACACTTCACACACACACATACACACACGCATGCACACACTCATACACACACACAACACACACATTTCGCCTGAGAACTGGTCACTGCAGACAACTAGAACATCAATACCGACTAAAGATCTCCCACACCGATGAGTGTCCACGTGGAACAAGGGCCAGAACCCTGAACATGTTCTACAGAAATGTCCACTCTATAGAAAACGGAGATACCAGACCTGGTCGGAGGCTGCGGGGCTGAGACAAAAGCTGTGGGGCAGCCGCTTCGACCTGGTGAAGACTACAGACTTCATCGTGGCGACTGACCTGCAGATATAGCATGCCCACGATGCTGAACGCGAAGAAGGAGAATTGTTATAGTGTGAAAGTTTGTGTTAAGGTCACTTAACTTTGACTAAGACTTTACTTAGACGACCTAGACTTGACTTAAACTGGACTTAGAGTTGACATACTTGACCTAGACTTGACCTGCACTTGACTTAGACTTGATGTAGACGTGATTTAGACTTGGCCTAGATTGACCTAGACTTGACCTATACTTGACCTAGACTTGACCTAGACTTACTCAGTCATTCCTCCTTTACCATTGAGTGTAGAGATATACAAATATTTCTAGTATCTTATAGTTTCTACATGATAGGGTATCTTGTCCTGTTCCCAAATTCCCGAGTCGCTCTTCTCGACATGCGTGGCAGGTTTTTGTGCTACTATTCCTCTGTTCTCTTTTCAGGCCTCAGTATCTTCCAGCCCAATTCAAAAGGCATTTGATAGAATACCTTATCAGAGATTGTTTCGGAAAATGAAATCACATGGTATCGGTGGGGGAGTTTCCAATTGGATAGAAAATTGGTTAACAGGCAGAAGGCAGAGAGTAAGCATAAATAAGAAGTAATCTGGCTGGTGTGATGCTATAAGTGACGTGTCTCAGGGATGGGTACCAGACACATTTTTTTCTTGATTAATACAACTGATTTGTATAATGATATCGCATCCATGATAGCAAAATTTGTGGATGACACAAAATTACGCAACAGGGTCTCTTCTACAGCAGACGTTGGTCTATTGAGATCAGATTTAGCTACTATTAATAAATGGTCTGTGAGCTGGCAGATGGAGTTTAATGTAGACAAATGTACAGTCAATCACATGGGAAGATCAAATATGAAACATAATTACATGATGGGAGTGAAAAATATTTGAAAGATAGAAAAGGAAAGGGCCTAGGTGTTTTAATAGATCATACGTGCAAGGCGCGAGGGCAAGTCCTTGTGGCTGTGAAAACGGCTAATGTAAAGCTGGGTATGATTAAAAGAAACATTACACATCGAAGAAAGGAAGTGAAAGTCACACTATACAAATTATTGGAGTACTGTATTCGGGTGTGGAGTCCTTATCACAGAGTGGATATAGACATGCTAGACAGATTACAAAGAAGAGCTACAAAAATGATCGTGTGGTTCTAGAATTATAGTTATGGGGAGAGACTTAGAAAAAAGAACTGATAAAAAACAGATAAAAAGAACTGATAAAAAGAACTGATAACAAGAACTGGTAAAAAGAACTGATAAAAAGTGATACAAAGAACTGATAAAAACATAAAACGAACTGATAAAAATAACTGATAAAAACATAAAAGAAATTTAAAAAATGATAAAAAGAACTGATAAAAAGAACCGAAAAAATGACTGATAAAAGATAAAAATAACTAATAAAAACAGATAAAAGGAACTGATAGAAACAGTTAAAAAGAACTGATAAAAACATATAAAAGAACGGATAAAAGGAACTGATAAAAGAAGTGATAAAACAGGTAAAATAACTGATAAATGCTGATAAAAAGAACTGATAACAAGAACAGATAAAAAGAACTAAAAACAATAACTGATAAAACAGATAACAAGAACTCATAGAAAGAACAAAAAAACTGATAAAAATAACATTAAAAAGAACTGATAAGAAGAACTAACTGAAAAAACTAATGAACAGAAATGGCCGAAGAAAGAATTGATGAAGAGAATAGATACAAACGTTAAAATAACAGATAAAAACTGATAAAAAGAACTATTTTTATCTATTAAGATAAAAAGAACTGGATGAAAAAAGAACTGACAACAAAAATAACAATAACATAACAAACAGATAAACAAGAACTGATAAAAATAACTGATAAAAAGAACAGGATAGAAAAAGCACTGATAAAAAGATTTGGATAAAATAGAACTGATAAGATGAACTGGATGACAAAGAACTGATAAAAAGAAGTGGATAAAAATAACCGATAAAAAGAACAGGATGAAAAAAACATACCAGGAACTGGGAGAAAACAGAACTGATGACAAGAACTGGATGGAAAAAAAAACAGGATAATAAGAAGTGAACGAGAAAAGAACAGGCTAAACAGAAGTGAATAACAAAAAAACTGGATAAAGAAACTGGTTTAAAGGGACAAATATAATTAGATAAACCAATGGGCTGTTTGACAAATGAGCAACACAATAATGATAATAGATGAAAGATTGTTAAATCAATAAAAGTATGGATATTTAAAAGCTTAAATTTATAAACAAAACAATGTATATTATGTAATCAAAGACAAAGCTGATCACATCGGAATGGAGCATATATTATAAAGTGCACAGCAAAGAAGTTTTAGTAGTAGAAAACGATTGAAAACAAGATAAACACACCAGTTTACTATATCTATTATGTAAGCGCCTGTGCTGACCGTATACACCAGCCATGTAATATACAGATAGAGCATAACATTTCTCAAATCTACATGGTTTTAAATTAAATTTAAATAGAATTTGTAATTTCCCTACTTGATATTTAATTTAAATCCAAATACAAACACAACGCTGGAATAATTATACAAGGTAAATAGGCTTTTGTTAATCAGGCTATTGACATGAACACTAAGTGTGAGACCGGAACACTTTTTGCAACAACTTAGATATGTCCAATAGCAGAACTAGTCGAGTGTGTAATCGTAAATGAGTTTAGAGCGTGTTATTAAAGCGGTGGAGAGGCACCAGGCAAGCATATTCCCACGGTAAGTGATATGAAAGTTGTGAGGCAGTTATATAAAGGGTCAAGAATAACATCCTTGGGGTTATAATCAGATGGGCTTTGTCGGAAATGGAAGGAACATAAAACATGGCTGCAAACTGCTTTAATTGCACGGTGTGTAGTAATCTTTGAAGGGCGATGTAGGGCATACAGAATGTATTTATATATGTTGTCTGAACGTTAAACACGGCGCAGGAACAAGTGCCCTCCACTTTGGGGCTACTTTTCTTAAGTTCTTGTGTTGTTTAGATCCATAGTTGAGCCCTCTTTGATGATCGTTCTCACAAGAGTCTCTTTTGGGATTCCTCTCTATCTGATACCACCTGAAGTCAAGGTAACTGTAATGTATGCCTGTTGCTGTTTGTTCCATGCACTTGCCCGATAAAAATCCATCGTATTTTCCTTATGATGTTCTCATTTTGTATTTAATCTTCTTTAGCTATTCTAGTGATAGCTGTGTCGTTTTTGCTTATTTGTTCATCATTCTTGTATATGTTTTCATTGACAGTTTCATTGTTCTTGTTTGGGGTCAGTCCATTTTAGGGCATGTCGACCTAATTAACAAAGAGTAAATGTGTAAAATATGTTCATGTCTGTTTGAGGGAGCGAATAGTTAATTAGGGTCAAGTCAAACAAAGGGATCAAGGTACGAGAGATGAGAAATCAGGATTAGGTCAAACATACTGATGAAGGTGGGAGAAAAGAGAAATTAGGGTCAGATGAAACATACTGACCAGGGTGAGAGAGAAAAGAAATCAGGGTCACGTCAAACATACTGATCAGGGCGGAAGAGGAGAGACATCAGGGTCACGTCAAACATACTGATCACGATGGGTGAGAAGAAAAATCAGGGCCACGTCAAACATGAGGACCAAAGTGTAATAGAAGAGAAATCAGAGTCATGTCAAACATTCTGACCAGGGTGGGCGAGAAGAAAAATCAGGATCACGTCAAACATGTGGACCAAGGTGTTAGAGAAGAGAAATCAGAGATATGTCAAACATACTGACCAGGGTGGGCGAGAAGAGAAATCAGAGACATGTCTAACATACTGACCAGGGTGGGCGAGAAGAGAAATCAGGGCCACGTCAAACATGAGGACCAAAGTGTAATAGAAGAGAAATCAGAGTCATGTCAAACATTCTGACCAGGGTGGGCGAGAAGAAAAATCAGGATCACGTCAAACATGTGGACCAAGGTGTTAGAGAAGAGAAATCAGAGTCATGTCAAACATACTGACCAGGGTGGGCGAGAAAAGAAATCAGGGTTCAGGTCAAAAATGTGGACCAAGGTGTTAGAGAAGAGAAATCAGAGTCATGTCAAACATACTAATCATGACCCCCCCCCCCCTTTCCGACCCCTCCCCACTCCTTCGTCATTGATCGTCCTTATGGGAACTGGCCGTGTAATATCATTCTGACCAACCAACAAACCAACCACTCAACCCACCAACCAACCAACCAACCACTCATCCCACCAACCAACCAACCAACAAACCCACCAACCAACCAACCAACCAACCAACCAACCAACCAACCACTCAACCAGCCAACCAACCCACCAACCAACCAACCATCCACTCAACCCACCAACCAACCAACCAACCAAAGAACCACTTAACCCACAAACCAACCAACCAACCCATCAACCAACCAACCAACCAACCAACCCACCAACCAACCAACCAACCCATCAACCAACTAACTAACCAACCAACCAACCCACCAACCAACCCACTAACCAAACAACCAACCACTCAATTCACCAACAAACCAACCAACCACTCAACCCACCAACCATCCACCAACCATCCACCAACCAACCAACCAACCCACCAACCAACCAACCCACCAACCAACCAACCCACCAACCAACCAACCAACCACTCAACTAAACCAACGAACCAACCATTCAACCCACCAACCAACCAACCAACCAACCACTTAACCCACAAACCAACCAACCAACCCATCAACCAACCAACCATCCAACCCACCAACCAACCAATCAACCAACCCACCAACCATCCAAACCAACCAACTTACCAACCAACCCACCAACCAACCAACCCACCAACCAACCAACCCACCAACCAACCAACCCACCAACCAACCAACCAACCACTCAACTAAACCAACGAACCAACCATTCAACCCACCAACCAACCAACCACTTAACCCACAAACCAACCAACCAACCCATCAACCAACCAACCATCCAACCCACCAACCAACCAATCAACCAACCCACCAACCATCCAAACCAACCAACCAACCAACTTACCAACCAACCAACCAACCAACCACCCACTCAACTAAACCAACGAACCAACCATTCAACCCACCAACCAACCAACCAACCAACCACTTAACCTACAAACCAACCAACCAACCCATCAACCAACCAACACACCAACCAACAAACCAACCAACCCACCAACCACTTAACCCACAAACCAACCAACCAATCCATCAACCCACCAACCAACCAACCCACTAACCAACCAAACAACCACCCAACCCACAAACCAACCAACCACTCAACCCACCAACCCACCAACCAACCAATCAACCCACAAACCAACCAACCCACCAACCAACCAATCAACCCACCAACCAACCAACCCATCAATTAACAAACATCTCAACCCACCAACCAACCAACCAACCACTCAACCCACCAACCAACCAAACAACCAACCACTCAACCAACCAACCAACCCACCAACCAACCAACCAACCACTCAACCCACCAACCAACCAACTACTCAACCCACCAACCAACCAACCAACCAACCCACCCACCAACCACAAACCACTCAACCCACCAACCAACCAACCAACCAACCCACCAATCAACCAACCCACCAACCAACCAACCCCTTAACCCACCAACCAACCAACCACTCAACCCACCAACCAACCAACCAACCAACCAACCAACCAACCCACCAACCAACCACTCAACCAACCAACCAACCAACCCACCAACCAACGCACCCACCAACCCACCTACCAACTCACCAACCAACCAACCACTTAACCCACCAACAACCAACCAACCACTCAAGCCACCAACCAACCAACCAACTAACCAACCAACCAACCAACAACTCAATCCACCAACCAACCAACCAACCCACGCACCAACCAACCAACCACTCAACCCACCCACCAACCAACCAACCACTCAACCCACCAACCAACCAACCACTCAACCCACCAACCAATCAACGAACCAACCAACCCACCAACCAACCAACCAACCAACCCACCAACCAACCAACCAACCACTCAACCCACCAACGAGGTGCGGTTCCACACTGAAATTCTCAAAGTGATGAGCTTACTGAGAATCCTCGCATGCAATTGCAGCCGCAAGGACTCTTGCCAAGCTACTCAAATACTCCTCGGAATGTAAGAAGAGCAGCTGTAACCTGCTACCAAAGAAACGTCTTTAATAGTATACTCAGTCTAGCATGAGTGGCTACGAAATCCAACAGCAACAACAACAGGCATGTAGAAGAAGAAGAAGAAGAAGAAGAAGAAGAAGAAGAAGAAGAAGAAGAAGAAGAAGAAGGTGACAGTCTCATTGGTGGATCATAAAAAGCGACACAGAATACCATAACTCTTAAGAGCTCCATTACTGGACTCAGTTCCAATGAAAACAGCGAGTAGAAGTCAGTTAAAAAGTCACACATGGTTATTTAAAACAAATACTAAGTAACTAAGAACCATTTATTATTGCCCTTTCACTGTTCCTTGTTCCGTAATATAATTGTCACCAACATTGATACCCTTATCCCATAATTTATCAATTACCAAAACTTGCAGGAAAGAAAGTTTAGTCTGCTGTCACAGCCACGTTTTCACTTCACGTTCAACCTTTTTGTCATTCGCGAAACGTCTACCGCTAAGGTAGGTTCATGCATTATGTTGTAGGCTAAACAATGCGAACAGCCTTTTGCAACTGCTACACTGTCTATTGTTACTCGCGTATGGGCGTCGAAACATCTTAATCAAACGTCGCACAGGTGCTTCTGTCGCAATATAAACAAGACGACCAGGTCTGGCTTCATCGGCAGTTATTGAGCGTCCTTGAAAAAAATGTACTGACCTAGTTATCCACCGATTTACGTGACAAACATTGGTTCTGCTAACAGGAAGCAATTCCTTTTGAATATCCTTTACAGAAACTCTTTTTGGTCACAACCCCCCCCCCCCCCCCGCCGCCCCCCCCCCCCCAAAAAAAAATAAAATAAAAATAAAATAAAAATAAAAAAATAAAAAAATACAACACACACAAAACACGCGCAACACCATGATGCTCTTTCATTCTTGGGAAGGTAGACTGACGTCTGGTCAGGTAAAATATACTGACAAATAAATATATAAATGATCAGACATGTTAATCAGGGTCTGACAAAATATACTAGCCAAGATCCTCATCTCGGCTTCCTAGTAGCCCTATCTGGAAACGGGCTGTTTTCATGACAGCCTGGTGAAAGGGGTGATTGATTGGTGTGATCCCCGTAGCAGTAGGCGACACGCAGATGAAGCCAAGCACAGCTCAACCGCTTGGAGGACTTCGGTCCACCTTCATCAGCACGCTCGGGATGTGAGGATATCTACTGCAACCTGCCGCTAAACGCCCTTTTCAGGGCGCACAAAATAATAAACCTACTCACTGTGGGCATTGGAAACAACAACTCGTGAGCACGGGCGCAATTGTGTATATGTGCTGAGCAGGTGCAGACGATACCTGACGTCTGCTACAAGCAGTATTCAGAAACTTTAGAAACTACCATCTACGTTTTACAGCTTCCCTATATAATACTGACTTAGCATTATAGTCATGGAAAATGAGGTAACTAATTCAATTGAAGCATTTGATAGATTCCTCAAATATTATATGCAATTCTGATACACGACAGAGCTTACAGCAGCCGAGGCAGCACGTTGTGCCTTCACTATTCTTTTTCTACCTTGGTGTTCGCCTTAAAATAAGGTTGAGTAATAGTCTACAGCGAGGCTACGATATCTGTGCTTTTTTGGCCCAACACATCCGGTTTCAGCTGGCGAGTTTGTCTTTCCTATTCTCTTAGTCAGACTACACTAGCCAGCCTGTTTCCAGGGCCGCCACTTAAATGCGGAATAGGGGGATTGGTATGCTATGGTTCTCTGATCTTGGTACAATCGTCCAGCTACATGATTAATTGGCTGCTGTCAGTCCATCCTTTCACTGTGCGTCATCGTCGGCCCTTTGCCGACTCAACATCACGTCATTGCCAAATATAAACATTAAAGGGACGTAAGTCAGTAATTTATTACAGAATCTACTCGTGTCGAGTTATTTGTTCTTCTTGACGAAATTTCTGTTAGTGTATTGTAGTAGTAGTAGTAGTAGTAGTAGTAGTAGTAGTAGTAGTAGTAGTAGTAGTAGTAGTAGTACTAGAAGTAGTAGTAATAATAATAACAATAATTATAAAAATAATCGCTTAGACTTCTGAGGCCCGTTGCGTCGGTTAACCACATCCATGACCCGCTGATGCAGCAAGGTTCCAAGCCTTGTCCAGAGCGGAGGTGGAGTCTGCCATCTGTTGGAGCCATACTGTGCGGTGATGGTTCTTCCGCACCTCCAGCCGTTCAGGGCAAGACTTTTGGAGCTGAGGAACGAATTTTATAGTATCTTGTGGGCCGGGATTTCCTGGTCCAGCCGTACAACATGACCAAACAAAGAAACTCGGCGTCGGTCAAGTGTTTCCTGGTCCAGCCGTACAACATGACCGAACAAAGAAACTCGGCGTCGGTCAAGTATTTCTGCGATTGGGAGGAGGTTTGTTTTAGCAGAGACCACATTGCGGATGTAGTCATGACATTGATTGCGGATTTTTGTTTAAATGGAGATCTTGCAGCTACTCAACACACGTCGGAGGTCGTGAATAGCAGACGCAGCTAGTCCGATCCGCCTTGACATATCGAGACCTCTGCGCACCTAAGATGATGTCATACTACCGAAACATATAAATTCGTTGTCGCCCTCCGTAGTGTGACCTTGAATTTCAATACCCTGGGGTGCTATGTAGGAAATGAGATTCTGAACTTTGCTCTTCGCCCAGGCTATAGACAGGCTCGGTAAATAAAATTGTAAAAAAAACTAAAATTTAAAGAAGAAAAAAAGGATTGTAGTGCTTTTTCTTATATTCCGGTGCATACTGAAAAAGGTGGGCCAAGGCTGTAGTGCAGTGAAGGTTTTTCAAAAGGCTGACCATTATGGTGATCGCAGTGTTTAAACCGTCTCGACTTCATTTCCTGTTACGCGATAATGTTCAGTGTGTATTATTATTGTACGGGCAGCGACGTCTGGGTTGGACGTAGAGCTCGTTAAAGGAAAGTGAAGCGTCTGATAAAAGCTCTTCTTGCCAGGTGTAGAGATCGCCGCTGGATTCACTCTTCAGCTTGCCGTTCAGGAGTTGCCATGCCAATGACCTCTCCTACACTATTGTGTCCCCAGAAGCACATTAATGAGAGGCCCCCTGTTTCTGACAGAGCCTGCTGTGGGACGCGACCGAGTACCCGTCGGTATAACTGGGCTGGCAGATTGGGCTCATTAGCCTTGGTTGACAGCCAATCTAAGAGAAGGTAAACTCTGACTCTAAACCCGGGTAGACTAAGTTCGTTAGCCTGTTCTGGCAGTTCGCCTAGGAGAGGAGGTACTCTGATTTTAAACACACAAGTCCCAGAGAGTGCAGGCTAGTCTTGGGACGATGAGAGTATCATCGGATGTCTCGAGTAACTAGCATCTGCGGGCAACGACTCCACTGCCTTGTGGAAACATCGAGAGAGTAGGGCTACGGGAGTAAACCCAGACAGAAAATCCGGAGTGGTAGGACCTAAGGCGGATGGTTTCAAAATTTGCAAACTTATTCCAGCAGCTCCTGCAACTGAGCTGGTGCCAAATTGTCATGCTTTGCATTCTTTTGGATTACATCAGCGAGGCCGAGAGGTGTATCCTGCAGTTTGGGCAGCCCAGGGTCTCCATATGCAGCACCTAGGCTAGCGCCCAGAGAGGCTACTAACATGGTGCAACGTGAATGGTCTGCAAAGACTGAGACGCCTATGAGAATTATTATACTTTTTATTTGATTTTGTGTGCATTTGTGTTATGGTTTCTGGGTAAACGTGAAGTGTTCTAGTTTCCATGCAAAGGTAACATGCTATTTCTGTTTGGTATTGTTTTTGTCTTCATTCGTCTGGACCTCAACTGTATCACTTGTCCATCAAGCTAGATCGTGCTGGTAACTAAATTACTGTCAGCTTGTCTGTTTGATTATATGGACCCACTTGTTTGTTTATTCTGACAAGATTAAGACATAACAGAGGAAATAAACGACAGGAGACATGTTAAGAGTTCGGTGATGAGTACTGATAAGTTATAAGTTGGAGGCACGACAGAGGAGATACGAGATATGAGAGGTTAAGAGTTAAATGATGAGTAGGGACAACATGGGAAGAAAGGAGATACAAGACTGGAGACAAGTTATGAGTTAAGTGGTAAGTATTGATAAAATGGAGACACGACAGATGATATACAAGAAAGGGTAATAAAATGGAGAGACGACAGAGGAGATACAAGAAAGAAGAATCGTTGAAAGTAAAGTGGTGAGTACTGATAAAATTAGGAGAGAGGAGGTACAAGAAAGGAGACATGTTAAGAGTTAAGTGGGGAGTACTTATAAAACTGAGACACGACATAGGATATACAAAAAAAGGATGATTAAAGAAAGGAACACGACAGAGGATATACAAGACAGAAGACACGTTAAGAGTTAAGTGATGATTACTGACAATACAGAGACATGAGAGATGAGATAAAAGACAGGAGACAGCAAGTTTTGTAAGATGGTATATAAAAACTGATATTTATAAACTCACCATATTGGAGAGTTCTGCTTCAGATTCATACTTGTCTATGTAGCTGTGGGACCGGATATCCCCATCGACCTTCACCTTGTAAGATGGTAAGGCGCCATCTGAGAGCAAGGCTACGCAAGGTGGGAGATTGTCTTTGGATTCAATCGAAAACATCCTTGGTGTATGTTGCAAGCTACCCGTATATCCTTTGAATGTCACATCCGCATTTGTTATCGTCCCTGACTGACCGGACGAACCACTCAAAAAGTGATGATAACTTGATCGACTCCGCAAACTGCTGCGACCATACACCGGAGCTACTGATCCGTTTGTGTACTTATCATGAATAGCCGAAGCAGTGGCCAGAGCTACAGAAATTTGATGTTTCATGAATGCACTGTTATCTGGAAGTGAGACTCGCCTTCTGTTTGGAGCAGACGACCTACGCTCAGAAAGCATTGGTTGAGCATTGGCGGTAAATATTCGAGGCGCACCTTCTGCATAGGGTACATTATTAAACTTCAGCTTTGGAAAATGAGTACCAGAACACGAGTTACGTCGCATGATAGATCTAGTTTGATTATCCCTGTTGGCGAAACTGGGAGACCCAAAGACATCGTTGTCGCAGTCTTCTGATAGGAAATTCTCAAAGTTATCATCTTCATTGTTGGAGAATTTGAAAGACCTCGAATCACGACTTGCAGGTTTGCTAAAATGTGACCCTTTTATAGCATCAGATTTGTTTTGCTCTTCTATCGATGTAACAGCTAAACTTCTCTCATTGAAAGATTTGACCAGATACTGCTGCCTGTCCACCGATTTGGCTATTAGGTCATTTCCGGCTGCACTTTGCGTGTCTCCACTCTGAGAGTTAGTCTTAGATGATGATAATGACATTTCCCGTGACCTAGATTGAGCGTCGTCTGCTATCTTCGTCTGAGAAGTTATCAGTCTTGAAGGCGACTTATCTTTCTTCGTCTTGCCTCTGTTGATAAAGTTCTTGATTTTCTCTGCTCCGCTGTAAAGCTCCGTCAGAAATTTGCTTTTTGTTTTATGAGCAGACCCAAGTGTCCCTGATGTAGGTTTCTGGCCCACTAAGATTCGGGAATCGGGTTTTTTTCTCAATTCTCCATCACCTGTCGATAGCTTGGACTTTTCATTTTTCTTCTTCTCTTTTTTACTTCTGTCAGCTTTATTTAAATATACTTTACTTTCTACCATAGACATGGATCTTGCTTTTCGCGTATTAATCCCAGCTGGTTCTATAGTTGAAGATTCGGAAAGCTTTCTTCCATCTTTCCTTGATACATTGTGTGGTACAAAACTGATTTCATTAGAGAGACATGAATCAAGGGAAACTACTGTCTTGTCAGCTTCAAGGGATGGATATGATCTTGGAACAATAGAGTGTCTTCGATCAATATTCTGTTCTTGTCTGAAATCAAGTTGTGACATTGTCTTACTTATGTCCTGTATTGGATCGTCATTGGAAAATGGCATTCCAGTTAATAAACTAGAGCCGGAATTGTCAGAAGTATTTAGATGCTGTTCCTCCATGCGAGCGTTCATAACTCGCAGAAATGTTTGCGTATTGTGGGACCCAGGTTGGGAGTTTTCTGAAAGAATTGCCACCGAAACCGGCGTGTCTGTGTTTTTCTTTTGACTCGATGAGACATCAAAGTCTTGGTCTGTAAACGATGCCTCAGTCAATTTTGTAGAAGAGACGTCCTGGATAGGGAGCGCGTCTTTCTTACTAAAATAGGTCACATATGTGTCCTCCTTTTGGGTGGGTAGTGCACTGCTATATTCCTGACGGAGAGAGTTGCTTTCCCTTGCATTCTGCAAAGAAGTGTTGATATCAGCGGCGATTTGGAGAAGCGGTGATGTGGGTGATGCAGGGGAAGACGACAAGCGACCGCCTTCGGACAACAGAGTTCTGGTTCCTCTCCGAATTACTCGATAACTACCTAGTGATACTGGCTGAAGAACTGACGCTACCTTGTCTTGGGCTAAATTTGAGTTTGAGGAGAGTGAAAGAGCTGGACTCGTGGCTGTCGCCATGGTTACAGATGATTTGGACTTGTTACTGACGGTGAAATTCCAGTATCCATCCTTGCTACAGCTACAAATTGTTGTACAGTTATCTTTCTTAATCGGATCATTTCCTTTTGTAAACTTAAAGTTTTTACTGATGTTTTTGTCTCCATTCTGTATCTTTTCAGTCAGGGTGCATGTAGTGTATCTACTATTGCTGCTTTTGTTCTCTGTGCTACTAATATTGATGTACACGGAAGATACGAATCTTTTTGAGTTGCTGTGGTTATTGAATGATGTTTTGATGTTGCTGGACTGAGTCAAGAATGGCTTTCCAGCAGTCCAAACGACAGGTTTGTCTTGACGCTGTGAGTTGTCCTCTTGCTGTGAGATGTCCTCTTGCTGTGAGTTGTCCTCTTGCTGTGAGTTGTCCTCTTGCTGTGAGATCATAAGTAATAATGTTGAACATTTGATGATTTATATTTCATGGTTAACAATTGATGATTAATATTTCATGGTTAACATTTGAGGATTCATATTCCATGGTTAACATGTGATGACATATTTGACATATATGACATATTTCATGATTATCATTTGATGATTAATATTTCATGATTAATATTTCATGATTATCATTTGATGATTAATATTTCATGATTAATATTTCATGATTATCATTTGATGATTAATATTTCATGATTAATATTTCATGATTATCATTTGATGATTAATATTTCATGATTAATATTTCATGATTATCATTTGATGATTAATATTTCATGATTAATATTTCATGATTAATATTTCCTGATTATCATTTGATGATTAATATTTCATGATTAATATTTCATGATTAACATTTGATGATTAATATTTCATGATTAATATTTCATGATTAACATTTGATGATTAATATTTCGTGATTAACATTTACAGATTAACATTTTTAAAATCTACGTGTTAACAATTATAATTAAAGAATAAGAAGACACTGCCCTTCTTCTTCTTATTCTTCTTCTTTTTCTTCTTCTTATTCTTCTTCTTTTTCTTCTTCTTCTTCTTATTCGTCTGAAATCAAATTTTGGCATTATCTTACTCATGTCCTGTATTGGATCTTCATTGGAAAATAGAATTCCAGTTAATAAACTATTATATAACTGTGTAACATGACATAACAATTGTCATGGTTAGGTGGTGTGTTTACAGCAGCATAGATGGCGCCTAACAGGCTGAAGGTGTACTTTGCTCTAATGTTTGTTTGTTTTTTGGGTTGTTTTTTTTTGCGTTCGCCTTATTTCTCTAATCCCCAAGGCGGTGTGCGTTGCACTGCGCTTTTATTTTGCGCCTGTCGGCCCAGCGCATCCGACTTCAGCATGCATTTTATGTAAGGGTCTGCTTCCTCCTGCATTTTCTAAGGGTTTGCTTCCCCGGGGTAACGGCCGGTGCTGTGATGGGGATCGAACCCAGCACCTTCTGGTTGTGAGCCGTGTCACTTAACCACTAGGCCACGCCGTCCCCTCGCTCTAGTGTTTGAGTCTATTAAGATGGAATCGCACATCAGCGAACCACCCTCCGTAAGCGCTTGTTCTAACGAATCGAAGTATTAAGCTGCTCTAGCCTAGCCCACTAGCAGGAAATCCTTCTTCCGGCTACATCCAGCTCATACCAGAGATGGGGGCCTGCATAGGGGCATGTGCCCCTGTAGAAGTACAGGTCGACTAAGAACTAAGATTATTATTCGTCGGTGTTCATCCTGAAAAAGGCGTTGTGACGCTGTGTCGTAGGTTACATCGGGGCTGTGATATCTGCGCCTTTCGGGCCAACACAAAATATTTCTTTTTGGGTGACTTTAACACTGCCATCCTTATTCACTTAATCAGACTAAACTAGTGCAGCCTGTTTCCAGGACCGTCGCTTGGAGGCACAATAGGGTCCTGGTTAGCTCTAGTTAGCTGGGTGACCGTGACTCAAACAGACAGACATCAGTAGCCTGTTGCTGTCAGCTCATTCACTGCGCGGACTCGGCTAGCCATCTGACCACTAGGACATGCGTTGAGAAACCTTGCTACTGCACAAATGCTTTTTTAGCGAAAGTGAAATCAGCACTTAGCCCAGACAGTGCGTTGCGACTGCAAAGGCAAGCAGCCTTTATTCCTCAGTCTTATAAATCCTTACTCTGAACCTCAGGTATGGAAGTGAAATGTATTTACAGCTTGTTTAAAGAAAATAAGTGTTGTTACGGCCTTTTAAAATACTTTTAGTATACTGTCGCCGCGCAGTGTGCAGGTTAGGTGTTTATTTCACCCACCACAGAAAAGAAAAAGATTCTTACCTGGATTCTGAACTGAAATTCGCTATCCTATAATGACAGTTTTCATTTGTATTTATGTTTTGGCTGATAAGAATGTGCGTTGCTGCATGAACAGCTCTTGCTTCAGCTCTGAAATTGGTACAAGTCTTTCCTGCTAGTATGGAGTGATTTTCTATGTCGCCATTGGAATGTTCAATGTATATTCCACTACCTCCCTTTTTGTCGCTCAGCGAGGCAAATCCATCTATGTACACGTGTGTCTAAGAGTTGCTAGGGTACTGTCTCTTGAGCTCCTGTAGAACGTGTGTCTAAGAGTTGCTAGGGTACTGTCTCTTGAGCTCCTGTAGAACGTGTGTTGAAGAGTTGCTAGGGTACTGTCTCTTGAGCTCCTGTAGAACGTGTGTCTAAGAGTTGCTAGGGTACTGTCTCTTAAGCTCCTGTAGAACGTGTGTTCAAGAGTTGCTAGGGTACTGTCTCTTGAGCTCCTGTAGAACGTGTGTCCAAGAGCTGCTAGGGTACTGTCTCTTGAGCTCCTGTAGAACGTGTGTCCAAGAGTTGCTAGGGTACTGTCTCTTGAGCTCCTGTAGAACGTGTGTCCAAGAGTTGCTAGGGTACTGTCTCTTGAGCTCCTGTAGAACGTGTGTCCAAGAGTTGCTAGGGTACTGTCTCTTGAGCTCCTGTAGAACGTGTGTCTAAGAGTTGCTACTGTACTGTCTCTTGAGCTCCTGCAGAACATGTGTCTAAGAGTTGTTAGGGTACTGTCTCTTGAGCTCCTGTAGAACGGGAATTGTTTGTTCTGTTGCTGACTGCTCACTTTTCTTCATCAACCCTGGAACCTCTAAGATTATTTTGGACCGGTCCTGGCTCTGTGTCCAGGGTTCTGGAATGAATGCTTCGCACTTTTTGGTTTCAGCTTCAAGGATGTCTGCGTGTTTTCTGTGGATTTCTCTGGCCAGATGGTTGAGGCTTTTCCTTAGTAGCCTGTTTTTTGTTCTGTCTTTAGTTTTCAAACTGAGTAAGGGATTTATATTTTCACCTTAATTCAAGCGGCTCAATATTTACATTCAAAAGCATATTTCCTTTACTTCCAATCAACAGTTAGTTTTATGGTGTCCCGTCCGTACACAAGAACTGACAGTACTAATGTTTTATATAATTTGACTTTGACTGAAGTGCAGATGTTGCTTGTCAATATCACATGCAGTCTTGACATGGTGGCTGCAGCCATCTCCAATCTTCTCTTAATTTCTTTATTAGATCTTCCGTTACTTCAAATGTAGGACGCTACTTATTTGAAAGAATTAGCTTCTTCTAATTTGTGGCCACTTATTATGTTTGTAGAAGCATGGTTGTGATGCCATTTCACCAGAATCTTACATTTTTCTGTGTTAATTTCCATTCCAAATGTTTTCATAGCTTTTACCAAAATTTTGTGTTAAGTTCTTGAAGTTCATATTCGAATCCAGAACGAAGATGGATATCGTCAGCCGAGCGCAGGTTGGGTAATAGAGAGGTCGACCACCAATAATTATGGATTCTGGAGTGTATCCTGCATAATATGCTCTGAATTTACAAGGCGTGTTCAAATGAAACCGGACAAAACTGCAACAAGTGAACATACGTACGATGTGCATGATGACGTCACTTCTGGTGTAAACAGCGTATACCGACCATCAAGTTTGCAAAATTTAATTATCTTCCGACTCATCGTTTCCTCAAAGGAGTGTTTAAAAAATGGTGGGTGTGATAGGGAATCCGTACAGAGTTGATCAGCGAGCGGTGATTCGGTTTCCAACAGTTTGAAGGACGTCGACCAGTTGATATTCATCGCAGAATGCAGGCAGTGTATGGTGACAAAATTATGTCTGAGACAACAGCGAAGAACTGGACAACGATTTTTAAAGAAGAACGTGAGTTAACGAACAATCTTCCGAGACCAGATCAGGGGCCTATTGTTGCATTAACCCTTCTTTAAACATCGTTGTCCAGTTCTTCACTGTTGTCTTTGACACACTTTTGTCACCATACACTGCCTGCATTCTGCGATGAATGTCAACTGGTAGACATCGTTCGGCTGTTAGAAACCGAATCACCACTCGCTGATCAACTCTGGACGTATTCCGTACAACACCCACCATGTTTTCAACGGTTTGCTGAGGAAACTTTGAGTCAGAGGATAATGAAATTTTCCAAACTTGACGGTTGGTATGTACTGTTTACACCAGACGTAACATCATCATGCGCATCGTACGCATTTTCACTTTTTGCAGATTGGTCCAGTTTCATTTGAACACGCCTCGTATGTTGAACAGTATCGGGGTTAAGATTCATCCTTGGCGTACCCTTAACTGTTGTGTAAACGAATTCTCCAATGACATGTTTTACTAGAACCGCACGACTTGCGTCTTTATTTAACGCTGTAATAATGTCAATGATGTTGGTATTAAAGTTACATTCCAAACACGGTCAAAATTCTTTGCGAAGGCAAAGTTGTATTCAGCATATTTCGAATGCCGACGTGTCTCCTTTGTATCTCTCATGTGCCTTAGATACATCTTACTTTTGACATTGATAGCACGGAGTGCCTTAAACCAGACTGTTTATGCGCTATTATCTTATTGTCAAGCTAGTGTTCGGATGTTAGAGTAGTGGTGACAGTTGATAAGTCACATCAGATACTTTCAGACATCTAGTTTCAATTTCTCGATCCTGCCATCCCTTCCCTCTTGTTTTAAGAAAATATACATTCCATGTATGTGAACTCTTTGGCCTGTTTGGCTTGGCTTGGCTTCGTTCGTTCTCAATTCCCACTACCAAACCCTGAAAGGGTTTAAGTAGCAGAATGTAGTCCAGAGAACGGAATGCGTTGTGTCGTAGTTTACAGCTTGACTCCGATTTTTGCACCTTTCGGTTCAACACATCCGACTTCAGCAAGCATTGTTTAGTACCGGGTTAGCATTCCCTCTTCGATCACTTCTCCTTAGCCAGTCTGCTATGCTGCAGCCTGTTATCCAGGATCACCACGTGGAGGTGTAGAAGGGTCTTGGCAGCTCTGGTTCGATGGCCCTGATGCTAGCAGTAAGCTATGGGTCGCTGACCAATGCAACTCATGCGCTGCTCAGCATAGAAAATTGTGTGGCCTGTTTAAGTTTGATATTATCTATATATATTGTTTAGTCAACATGGTGTTCTGCTAATCTTTATAGTTTTCGTTTCCTATGTGCTAACCTCTATATTATATGAGCTGCAGTACTTGGCTTCACACGGGGGAAAACATCATTTTCAAATAAGATGGAATTAGAGATATTATTGGAGCGAAAACATTTTCCACTGTGTGCTACTTTCAATATTTGGGCCTCATTTATGGAACTATGACCATTTCTTTCCCGCTTAATCCGCCTATCCTTAGCTCACCATAGCCGCTCATCTCTCCACCCTCTCTTACATACTTTTCGTCCAAAAAATAACATAATTGTGTAAAACACACAATTCGGTAGTAACTACTGACAATGTTCATACAATAAATAGTGAGGTCAGACAATACATACTGATCGGACATGTTAATCGGGTCAGACAAAACATACTGATCGGACATGTTAGTCAGGCTCAGATAAAATATACTGGCCATGATCGTCACTTCACTTACATGCAGGTCTCCCTGGAAACGGACTGTTTTCACGACAGCTTGGCTAACGAGTTGGAGGAATCGGCGTGATTTCCGTAGCAGGGAACGACACACAAATGAAGCCAACCATAGCACAACCACACGGAGGATCCCGATCCACCATCAGCAGGACTCTCGAATGGGAGAAAAGCTACTGCAACCCACCAACTAACGCCCATTTTAAGGTATACAAAAGATTCATTATCATAGATTATTGATGATTAATCTTTTGATCTATGATTATCAGTAGAACTCCTGGGCCACTGAAGATTCGTCTAAAAATATTGTTTTTCAACAGGTCTATGAGTTCAAGTATTTTGGCAGTATTTTTTTGGCAGACGGTAGGATCGACCGAGAAATTGAGACTAGGTGTCAGAAAGTATATGCGGTGACTTATTAGCTGTCCCATCTGCTTACACACCCGAGCATTAGTTTGGCAACAATGCAACAGCTGATAAACAGTATATTTATGCCGACTGTGCTACCAATGCCAAACATGGCCTCTGTCCAGGGCGCACGAGAGCGGAATTTCGACTTGTGAAATGAAGTGTTTGAGGAAGATCATCGGTGTTACCAGGGGAGACAGAATGCAGAATGACATTCGAAGTATGGTCGGCACTACTTCTTGTGTCGAATACATTTCTAGGCAGAAAATAAGTTGGTTTGGTCATCTCATGAGAATGCACCCTCATCAACTTCCACTGATGGCTTACAGTGCTGGTAGATCTGGCTGCAGGGCAAGGGAGCGGCGGCGAGGTAGGTGGATAGATGCAATTAGAATTATTGTGCAGCGACAAGGGCTCACATTGACCGACGCAATGCACTTGGCGCAAGATAGACGACTTAAGCTCCCCACCACGTTTAACGGCACAAGTGGAAAGAAAACTAACTAAAAGATTAATCTTACTCATTGTAGGCATTCCACGACAACAGCAACAACGTTTTGATCGAAAAACAATTCTGTCGTAGTTTTAAGATCTTTCGAAGCCAGAAAACATATACACAATGTTGATACAGTTTTCAACGCCCTCTGAGAACAAACGACTGAGCGCTCGCTGACCAACACATGTTACGGATCACTACTTTGGGATCATTGTGCTGAAAAATTCCTTTTAGTGACAAATGTACCTCATTTGATCCCCGTTATTCAAACGATCCAGTAAATGGTCACCTGCCGTATTGTTACGGAATAAAAGGCAACGTGGAAGGTAACTTGGCCATCCCCCCTCTTAAGAAGTATAGAGGCCTTGTACAATGACTTTACAACTCCATCTTTTCAAAGTACAGAACCTTGAATCTCCTGTGATGAAAATAGAAAAAGATCAATATATGCAAATTTCGGAAGGAATGCGGTGGTTTATATTAAATAAGACCTTTATCCCGCAAAACCGATTAATACGTTCGAATGGGCAGATGAGAGGTAGATCGAAAGAGAAATGTTCCCGTCTGGGTAATATAATAATCAAATAGCTATTTGATAGCCGTGTCTACATGTGCAACATGAAACAACAAAAGTACAAGCTCGTACGCTTTCAGAAGTCAGCTCTAAAATATCTAAAGAAACCAGTGGAATGCACCATTAAAAAGTTCCGATAAGACTTTCTACATAAGTGGATAAAATGTGTACCGCAGTTTTGTAAGGGAGACACTAAATCAGCAACAATATACGGTGTTTCGAATCTTAAAGTTAGCTGCAGACTTTACTGCGGCTCTAACCAAGTGGTATCCGTGTTGACATGAATAGTGTCACCATAACCTTGCAAGCGTGTCCTAAAAGGCGACTTAAAATGGCTGTGTATGGGGCGCTGCTTTGCGGGATATTTGTCTACGGGAAAGGTTTCGGGAGTAAACCTTGAGGAAAAATCTGCGTACTGTGCTATCTCCAGTCGTCTTGATAATGTTTTGTTACTGGTCAAAGGTAGCTCAGGACGAGAGAGTGAGGTTGATATATTGTGCAAGGCTTCCTCATTTAAATCCAAATAACCGCGAAAGTCCCCCATTTCAGCGAACAGAGCCAAAGGACAAGATTGTCTACATAGCTGAACAGAGAGAGTGGTCTTTATCACACGTGATGGACGAACATCGTAAAGGGCTAGCAGCTTAATCATGTAAAATATTGCTTTTGAAATCGTATTCTTCTATTTTGCTCAACTGCTCGTGCCATCAGAGGGGTGGGGGGGGGGGGGGGGGTGGGTGGTGCGTCACAGAGACAAGGTTTGCGAAGGCGTTCAGTATGCGTTAGGTGGGAGGTTTGTGTTAGGTGGGAGGTTTGTGTTAGGTGGGAGGTTTGTGTTAGGTGGGAGGTTTGTGTTAGGTGGGAGGTTTGTGTTAGGTGGGAGGTTTGTGTTATGTAGGAGGTTTGTGTTAGGTGGGAGGTTTGTGTTAGGTGGGAGGTTTGTGTTAGGTGGGAGGTTTGTGTTAGGTGGGAGGTTCGTGTTAGGTGGGAGGTTTGTGTTAGGTGGGAGGTTCGTGTTAGGTGGGAGGTTTGCGCTGCTATTTTGAAGTTTTAGAGTATTTCTTTGATCCTCTCTGTCCATCGAAGTCGGGGTGAATCTCTTGCTCGTTTTCCTGGATCCTCCTTGTAGTATGACCTCGCTGCAAGTTGATCAAACTGGATCTTTGTGCTTCTAAAACAGCCACTACAAATGGCTGGATAGAGGTTTTATGTTGTTGCTGTTGTTGAATGTCTACGGTGAGTACGTTTACTCTTTTGTGCGCCATGAAAAGGGCATTTACTCACATCCTGAGCGTGCTAATGAAAGTCAATTCCCCACCACGTTAGCCAGGCTTCCATGAAACAGCCTATTTTCATATAGAACTGTCTGGAAGTGTGATGGGGGGTCTTGGTCAGTATATTTCACCTGACCTTGACTCCCATTGTCCGATCAGTCTGACTAATATGAAGGACCACGATTATTCCCATTGTTATTTCTATATCAGCCGTCAATCAATTACAACCTGTTAGCTTCCTACGGGGAACAGGTCATCAACAAACGCACCGCACATCCTCCTTTCCTGGCCCATCCGCTCCAGCTCCGTTCATGAACTTCCGGTTTCTTTTCTGTTTTTGGTCTGCTTCTACATCTCGTGCATTGGGGGTTCCATAACAAGGACTGTCTTGTAATACTATCGGCTGGTATCCTTAATGTGTATTCTAACTGTCTATTTATTGTGCCTTGGGGGTTCCATAATAAGGACTGTCTTGTAATGCTATCAGCTGGTATCATTAATGTGTATTCTAACTGTCTATTTCCTGTGCCTTGGGGGTTCCATAACAAGGACTGTCTTGTAATGCTATCGGCGTGTATCCTCAATTTGGGCTCTAATTAACGACACCATCTTCTCTTCACGCCACACACCACTGATATACCTTCTATGTCTAATTCATCCCAACAGGTCCACATTAGCGATCAAATCATATCATTGCAAGATGTTAATGCTGTGCAGGGTTCTGGTGGTATGTGACTGATAGTGTGTACTGTGACCTGACTGGGAGAGAACGATTGTGGTGGTATGTGACTGATAGTGTGTACTGTGACCTGACTTCTAGAGAACGATTGTGGTGGTATATGACTGATAGTGTGTGCTGTGACATGACTTAGAGATAACAATTGTGGTGGTATATGACTGATAGTGTGTGCTGTGACATGACTTGGAGATAACGATTGTGGTGGTATGTGACTGATAGTGTGTTATGTGACATGACTTGGAGAGAACGATTGTGGTGGTATGTGACTGATAGTGTGTTATGTGACATGACTTGGAGAGAACGATTGTGGTGGTATGTGACTGATAGTGTGTCCAGTGACCTGACTGGGAGATAACGATTGTGGTGGTATGTGACTGATAGTGTGTGCAGTGACCTGACTGGGAGATAACGATTGTGGTGGTATGTGACTGATAGTGTGTGCTGTGACCTGACTTAAAGATGACGATTGTGGTGGTATGTGACTGATAGTGTGTGCTGTGACATGACTTGGAGATAACGATTATGGTGGTATGTGACTGATAGTGTGCTTTGACATGACTTGGAGATAACGATTGTTGTGGTATGTGACTGATAGTGTGTGCTGTAACATGACTTGAAGATAACGATTGTAGTGGTATGTGACTGATAGTGTGTGCTGTGACCTGACTTGGAGAGAACTATTGTGGTGGTATGTGACTGATAGTGTGTGCTGTGATCGGACTTGGAGAGAACTATTGTGGTGGTATGTGACTGATGTGTGCTGTGACATGACTTGGAGATAACGATTGTGGTGGTATGTGACTGATGTGTGCTTAGACCTGACTGGGAGAGAACGATTGTGGTGGTATGTGACTGATAGTGTGTGCTGTGACTTGACTTGGAGAGAACTATTGTGGTGGTATGTGACTGATAGTGTGTGCTGTGACCTGACTGGGAGAGAACGATTGTGCTGGTATGTGATTGATAGTGTGTGATGTGACTTGACTCAAGATAGTTAGATTTTTTTTTGGGTCCAAGATTTTAGCGCAGATTTTGACTGCAACTTCCAAAATCTTAGATTTTTCATCTTTTTCTATCGCTATTATTTCTGACTCGTAATTGGAACAGATCTCCCCGCAAGGCGTTGACTGTGAGAAACTTCGTCTTGATTTCAGTCTTGTGCACTGCTCCTGGTGTACGAGCGTAGAACGCCTTGTGTCATTTACCTGTTTTTCCCTTTTAATGTCTGATGCAACACTTCTTCGTGTCACATGTGGCAGTATGCTGGTTATGGGGTATTTGTTATCAATTAGAGTAAGCTTTACAAGTCCTGTAACTATCCAACGAGTCTCATATGTTGCTGTATGAATCATTATTCTGTTTTTATTGTTTATCATCAAACATCGCTTTGTGGGAGGGAACGGGCCCGGTTGGGCACCTACTGCGAAGAACGGAGGACCGTTGGAGAGCACAGCTACAGAAATATGGTACCACAGAGACAAGAAACGACCACGGGGACGACCCCTAACACGTTGGTCCGACTCCCTGGCATACCGCAACAACATTCACGAGGCCACAGATGAGCGACTCATTATCCACTGGCCCGCCGTGGGCCAAGACAGAGACCGTTGGAAGAGAAGTTGGAACCCGTAATGGTGTAACCGCCGTTGAAGTAATTGTTTATCATCCTGATTGTTTTCGGTGTGTACATATTGCCTTTTTCACTTCTCGAGATGTCTGAATTTTATGAGCAGCGAATTTACATTAAATTTTGCTACACGCTGGGGAAGTCGTATTCTTTGTCTTTGTTTTGTTCAATCTGTAAATCTTAACTTTGTTGCCTATCTTCTTCTTCTTCTTCTTCTTCTTCTTCTTCTTCTTCTTCTTCGTACACTGTCAAACGTCAACCTGTATTTTTTCGAAGAAAGCAGCTGTCATCCTGAGGCTATCGACACTGCCATAGAGCTTGTCTAGTGTTGCAACTGGTGATGGCCACATGTGCTTTCTCTGGTCCTCGTATGTCGGGCAGTTTTGCAGCAGATGTTCAGCGGTCATTTTCCCGGTACCACAAGTGCATTCATCAGTGCCACCTATCTTCAGTTTGTTGAATAGATGGTACCTCAGTCTGTTGTGGCCTGTGCGGAGTCTGAAGACCACGACCTGCTCTCTTCTGTTCAACTGGTAATAGGCATCGTTTTTTTGTGTAGCCAGTATGTTCTGTTTCCCATTTGGCCATGTATCTGGCCCTAATAAGCCTTTTGGACTCTTCGTAGATCACACTAGAGTCTGGTTGTGGTAGTCTTACACCTTCTTTTTCCAGTATGTCTGCGTCCTCGTTGCCTTGCATGTTACAGTGGGATGGAACCCACTGTACCACTACTCTTTTTGGTGCGGACTGCTGGCATAGTTGACAGAGTACTGCTCTTAAATCATTAAGTTCAGTATTTTCAGGCTTTTTAGTGCTGTGACTACGGCCAGGGCATCTGTAAACAGTTGCCTATCTAACTTTGCCTGTCTTGCTTGTTATGCAAACAGATGAAACTACTCTGCATTGCAAGATCATGTTGACGTTGTAAACGCCTGCGACAATTGTCTTATTCAACGCCTGTCGAAGTTATTTTGGCACACAATCAAAACAATATTACAAATCAGTGGTCGCAAAAACATGACTCACCCGACAAGCCTTATCTTGCGGTCCTAAACACGAATGAGTTTATCTGTTTGGAAATGAAAAGTGGCTCACAGAACTGACGTTATTTGTACTTAGGAGCTTAACTTAACTTAACGTCTTTATACTGGTTTAGAAGATTCGACAGAGTTTGTTTACAACCAGTTTCTTTAAAGTTTTTTTATTTTTTTACCGCTGTGCAAGTCCATCTTAATAGACTCAAACACTAGAGCTAAGTCTAAGTTAAGCCTACTTTTTAAATTCTTACAGGCTTTTTCCAGTCCATCTCCTTATGTCATCTCCCACTTATAACGTTGTCTGCCTCTTGACGACTGCCTTCCATCCTGCACTCCAGTGTGTTTTTCAACATGGAGATATGCCTTGTTATATTGCCAAAATAACTGAACTGTCTAACCTGGTTTCGGTCAGTAATTCTCTTCAACATGCTCGACACTGGACACGGAGATCCGATCTCACTACCCAGAGATCAGAGAATTTTTACCAGAAGAACAATGTTAAAAAAAATGCCGGTCTCCACCGTGATTCTAACACGCGATCTCCGGCACTCGAGGCAGGCACTTTACCTCGAGACCACTGAGTCCCCACCCGAGGCAGACGCCTTACCTCGAGACCAATGAGCCTCCATTTTCTCTGCCCCTGTCAGTGGACTGAAAGAGAACGAGCTCCGCATTTTAATTTTAATTTTATTTTACGTGTTTGCCTCTCTAGTTTCTACTGGCGGATGCGCGCCTATTTCACCCCAGACCGAAGTCAGCTGGGCGATATTAAGACGCATAAGCCAGTGCTTTGATGTACTTGTGCATCTGTATGTACCTATGCTAGGTTTGTGCGCTCTCAGAAGCCAGCCCAACCAAAGCGCAATGGAAGGGTCTCACTCTGAAGGCGCGTGTGAAAGTTGTGCAAGAGTGTGACTGTAGGACAGAGTCAAATGAAACAGAGTGAGGTGAGATGAGAGAGAAATGGAGCACTGCAGCTTGCGCGACAGCCCTTTTAACTTTTCCACCAACTTCGTCAGGTACCTATTTACTGCTGGGTCGACTGGAAGAAGCGGTGATGACGTTAACAAAAACCCTACCAGATGACTGGTCTGTTGAACGGGTCGCGACGTGATTCGAATCAGTTTCGTTGAGATTATTAACCAAGCTCACAAACCCAGACCACATGTTATTTTTAACTCTTAGAAAGTTAGTTGCCATTCGTTAGAGATAATGGCGACATCACAGGAAGATTTATGTCTTATCGATGTTAACTGTGCTTTATTTGGATTATAGTGAGTAAGAAGCGGCGATGGTCGTCAACCGCACTCTCTAGTCTCGAACTACCTTTGACCAGTGGCAAGACATAAGCCAAGACGACTGAAGGTAATTCAGAATGCAGTCACTCTGGTCCCACCTTCTTTGAGACCAGGGGTCACTTGAAACCTACGGGACTCGAACCTACGTCGTTTCCGTTCAAAGCTTTCAGGAACGAGTGCCTTGCTATTCGACCACAGCGACCCTATAACTACCTTAATGATAGACAGCGTGGCCCATGGGTGAAATGGCCGTTTCACAATTCCAACGCATCAGTCTCGAATCCCGCCGTGTTTGATTTGGCAGACACTGCGTTTTATTCTCAATGCGATCGGTTCTCTAGGAACAGAAAGTAACGACTATCTATCGTACACCTGCCAAGAAACTTATAACAGTCAAATAGGTTGGCAGGTTGCAAAGAAGGGACGTTTTGCAAAGGTCATTCTGCTTACATTACCTTAACCGTGTTTGTTCCTGCTACTGGTGTAAGCTATGTGGATTTATAGGGCTGAGCTACGAAGGCTGTATGCCCTGCAGTTGTCAAGCAGTATGCAGGCTTAGTCTTTATTTTACTGCCGTTAGAAAAAAATTGGATTGGCCGTGCCAGGATTTTGAGCGAGTGTCCCATTCTGTTATCATGATACTGTTACCATACGCTTTCTGTCACAATCAGTACATTAACTGTATGTAACTGATAACATAATGCAAGTTAGAAAAGAGTATTGAAGCCTTCGAAAAGTGGGTATATAGAAGATTGGGTCGCATTTCTTGGAAATAGAAGAAAACAAATGTGGAGGTATGGAAAGAGCTGGAGGTGAAAAGAGAATTACTGACCGAAACCAGGGTTAGACAGTTCAGTTATTTTGGCCATATAACAAGACGTCTCCATGTTGAAAAACATACTAAAGGGCAGGATGAAAGGCAGTCGTCAAGAGGTAGACAACGTTATAAGTGGGAGATGACATCAGGAGATGGACTGAAAAAACCCTGTCAGATTGCTCCATTACAGGAAGAGATAGAGTACATCGAAGATCCAATGCAGTTGACCTTCGATGCGGAGATGGCACGAACTGATCTGAACTGATGATGTCCGTGTTACCGAGGTCCGAAATGTAAAAAAAAGAATAGTAACACTTTAACTTGTCAGCAGCGAAGTAAGAGTTAGCTAAGAAAGTTTGGGCATGGGTCTAGGATACGTTTGTAAGAGTTAGCTAAGAAAGTTTGGGCATGGGTCTAGGATACGTTTGTAAGAGTTAGGTAAGAAAGTTTGGGCATGGGTCTAGGATACGTTTGTAAGAGTTAGCTAAGAAAGTTTGGGCATGGGTCTAGGATACGTTTGTAAGAGTTAGCTAAGAAAGTTTGGGCATGGCTCTAGGATACGTTTGTAAGAGTTAGCTAGGAAAGTTTGGGCATGGGTCTAGGATACGTTTGTAAGAGTTAGCTAAGAAAGTTTGGGCATGGGTCTAGGATACGTTTGTAAGAGTTAGCTAAGAAAGTTTGGGCATGGGTCTAGGATACGTTTGTAAGAGTTAGCTAAGAAAGTTTGGGCATGGGTCTAGGATACGTTTGTAAGAGTTAGCTAAGAAAGTTTGGGCATGGGTCTATGATACGTTTGTAAGAGTTAGCTAAGAAAGTTTGGGCATGGGTCTAGGATACGTTTGTAAGAGTTAGCTAAGAAAGTTTGGGCATGGACCTAGGATACGTTTGTAAGAGTTAGCTAAGAAAGTTTGGGCATGGGTCTAGGATACGTTTGTAAGAGTTAGCTAAGAAAGTGTGGGCATGGGTCTAGGATACGTTTGTAAGAGTTAGCTAAGAAAGTTTGGGCATGGGTCTAGGATACGGTTGTAAGAGTTAGCTAAGAAAGTTTGGGCATGGGTCTAGGATACGTTATCCTGTAAAATACAAGAAATGATGCTTATTACGACTTGAATAGAAGAGAGCAGGCGGTGGTCTTCAGATTACGCACAGGCCACAACAAACTGAGGTTCCATCTATTAAATAAACTAAAGATATGTACTTTTGACGGATGGAACTGGGAGAATCATCCCTGAACACCTGCTTCAAAATTTCTTGACATACGAAGACCAGAGAAAGAACACGTGGCCATCACCAGCGCCAACACTAGACAAGCTCTATAGCAAGTGTCGACAGCCTCAGGATAACCGCTGCTTTCTTTGAACAAATTCAAGTCGACGTCTGACAGTAGCAGCAGCAGCCGACGTAGAAGAAGAAGAAGAAGAAGAAGAAGAAAAAGAAGAAAAAGAAGAAGAAGAAGAAAAAGAAGAAGAAAAAGAAGAAGAAGAAGAGAAGGAAGAAGAAGAAGAAAAAGAAGGAAAAAAAACAAGAAAAAGAAGAAGAAAAAGAAGAAAAGAAGAAGAACAAGAAGAAGAAGAAGAACAAGAAGAAGAAGAAGAAGGAGAAGAAAAAGTCGAAGAAGAAGAAAAAGAAAAAGAAGAAGAAGACGAAGAAGAAGAAAAAGAAGAAAAAGAAGAAGAAGAAGAAGAAGAAGAAGAAGAAGACGAAGAAATAGACGAAGAAGAAGAAGTACGGAAATTATGAGCCAGGAAAAAATGAAAAAAAACTACATATTTATCCCGTACGGTTAACGATACAGATTAAGATATCAAAATCAGAATGCAAAAGGGACAGAGAATAGCTTTCATTGCATTGGGGAACGTATTCAAATCTAAATAAATAAAGTTCAAAAGAAAAAGGAAAATCTTCAACTCCAGTATAACGTATGTTCTATTGTTTGACCCTGAAACACGAACAACAACAAAAATAACAACTGAGAAGCTACAGACTTTAATTAATGTGTGCTTGTGGAGAATAAAGGAATTGAAATGGTATGATAAGATCACTAATACGGAACTGTTGGAAAGAACCAAACAGATATCAGTAGAACAATAGAGGAGGAGAAGAAACTGGAGTAGCATAAAGTAAAGTAAAGTAACCTATAGCATTACTGCCGTAGGGGTATGAGGTGTTAGCAATCTCACATTTCAAAGGCTCGGCTATATGAGGGCGGTAGCCATCTCCTCTCCCTCGCCGCTATTACTTCCCGGACTGAACCGGTACCCATTTAAGGCTGGGTCGACCCGGGTACCATTGAAGAAAAAAAACATCTAACCACTGCGCTACGCGGCTCCTAAGAGTAGGATAGGACGCACAATACAAAAACCGGCTGATAGCATTACAAAGCTGTCACTGTTGTGGAATCATCAAAGCAACAGAAATAGATGCAGACCAAAACACATATAAAGAAGAGAGCTCGATATCAGCAGAACAAAATGCAAGGAGGAGAAGCTGGAGTAGGATAGGACGTATAATACAAAAAACGGGTGATAGCATTACAAAGCTGTCACTGTTATGGAATCATCAAAGCAACAGAAATCAATGCAGACTAAAACACATATAGAGAAGACAGGCTTGAGACAAACATAACGGAAACGGGAACACGTGGACGGAGTTGGAGAGGATGGTCCAGATTAGAGTGACTTGACCTATGTTCGTTAAAGACCTCTGCTCAAGAGGAGCTGACAGGTTTTGCATGACACTGAACGGAACAATAGGGGCGGAGTTAGTTAAGTCAGACTTGGCTTGGCTTGGCTTTCTTCATTCTCAATCTCCCGCTACCAAACCCTGAAAGGGCTTACGTAGCAGAATGTAGTCCAGAGAACGGAATGCGCTGTGTCGTAGTTTACAGCTTGACTGCGATATTTGTACCTTTCGGTTCAACACATTCGACTTGAGCAAGCATTTTTTGAGTACCGGGTTAGCATTCCCTCTTCGATCCCTTCTCCTTAGTCAGTCTGCTCTGTTGCAGTATGTTATCCAGGATCACCGCATGGGGGTGTAAAAGGGTCTTGGCAGCTCTGGTTCGCTGGCCCTGACGCTAGCAGTCAGCTATGGGTCGCTGACTACTGTAGCTCATCCGCTGCTCAGCATCTTGATCCCTTAAGTCAGACTTGAAATGGAGAGCTCACGAATCGCTTATTGGCTGGTGTACTTGTCACTATCAGTAAATCTGACCGTCCAATGAACGTAGTCCCATTCTGCTACACGATAACCTGCTGAATACGGGTACCTGACTGTAGTTAAGGGATAAATTGTAAAAAGGTCGGAAACTGTACACATTACGTCACAAAAACACTTGACACCTCGCACGATGACGTCACTAGGACATTATCCCCGACGGCACCGCGTGTTATTCTGCTTCCGTTTTGTAAATCCATAATTCCGTATCAAAAAGAGTTTCAAAAACGGAGATCTTGGGACAAAACACTTCCACGCCGGTGGATATTGTCCTAAATTGCAGACCACTTACAATGAATAAGTTTATTCTTTTGAGCGCTCTGAAACGAGCTTAAAATGAATGATTGTAGTTGCTTTTCTCGTCTCACAAACGTGCTGATGAAGGTGGACCGGGATCCTCAATGCGGGTGTGCTATGTTTAACTTCATCTACTTGTCGCTCATTACTACGGAGATCACGTCGATCCCTCACCTCGTTAGCCAGGTTGCCATGAAAACAGCCCGTTTTCAGGAAGTGCTTGAGGTGGAAGTCTTAGCCAGTATATCTTACCTGACCCTGATAAACATGCTTGATCAGTATGCTTTGTCTGACCAGACGTTAGTCTCCTGTCTGCCTGACCAGACGTTAGTCTCCTGTCTGCCTGACCAGACGTTAGTCTCCTGTCTGCCTGACCAGACGTTAGTCATCTGTCTGCCTGACCAGACGTTAGTCTCCTGTCTGCCTGACCAGACGTTAGTCTCCTGTCTGCCTGATCAGACGTTAGTCATCTGTCTGCCTGACCAGACGTTAGTCTCCTGTCTGCCTGACCAGACGTTAGTCTCCTGTCTGTCTGACCAGACTTTAGCCACTTGTCTGCCTGACCAGACGTTAGTCTCCTGTCTGCCTGATCAGAGGTTAGTCATTTGTCTGCCTGACCAGACGTTAGTCATCTGTCTGCCTGACCAGACGTTAGTGTCTGCCTGACCAGACCCAGACGTTAGTCACCTGTCTGCCTGACCAGACGTTAGTCACCTGTCTGCCTGATCAGACGTTAGTCCCCTCTCTACTTGACCAGATGTTAGTCTCCTGTCTGCCTGATCAGACGTTAATCTCCACTCTGTCTGGCGAGACGTTCTCCGTTATAGCATATGGAACAGCTTCAAGGTTACATGGCAAATAAGAATTCAAATCTATCTGGCTTGCGTGGTCAGCACATTATAGTATGATTCGCAAACATTGACAATCTATTCAAGACACAAGAGGAGACGAAACGTAATCCCTTCCATCAACGCTTTCTTTTGAGGGTTTATGAACATCAGGTGGCATGACAACACGAAAAACCGTCGAGGCACAAAAACGTGCAAAGTTGCTATCTATTAGCAGTTAAAGATTAGATTGACTGGAACATATCAGCAGAATGAACAGCAATCGTATCCCCAAACAGATGCTGAGCGATGAACTTCGTGCTGGAAATAGATCTCGAGGCAGTTCTAGGGTGAGAACTATTCGTAGCACTTTTGAGAACTATTCGTAGCACTTTTGAGAACTATTCGTAGCACTTTTGAGAACTATTCGTAGCACTTTTGAGAACTATTCGTAGCACTTTTGAGAGCTATTCGTAGCACTTTTGAGAACTATTCGTAGCACTTTTGAGAACTATTCGTAGCACCTTTGAGAACTATTCGTAGCACTTTTGAGAACTATTCGTAGCACCTTTGAGAACTATTCGTAGTACTTTTGATTGACATTAAAATTAGACAAGTCAATATTTTGGTCATATTAAAAGACACAATACTTTATGGAAAGCCAAACTGAAGGGGAAGGTTGAAGGTAGACGGACAAGTGGCGGGCAGCGCTATAAGTGGGAAAGTAACATCAAAAGATTGACTAATGTCAGTCTGACAGAGTGTACCATCAAGAAACGAGACATGGGATATTGGAGGTTCATCGGGGCCAACCATCGTGGAGGAGACGGCACTTGAGTTGAACTGATATGTTGAAATATAAAAACATATGAAAGGCTACGATGAAAGGCTTTTCCATAGGTGCAGACAACTACAAAAGGCAGCTGCAGACCGAGAAATGGAAGTCTCAATCTCGCAAAGGTACTGAGACGTTCGATAAATCTCAAAAAGAATCCTTTGAAAAGAGCGGGACAAAACGCAAAGAAAGAGACTATTGTTAACCTACTCAAACCTGCTAAAAATACCTTCTGCTAGACGAAAAAAATGCCATTACAATCCAGGTGTTTAATCAGCCATAAAAAGTGCCTGACGTCAGGTAGCCAAATGTTGTTTAAACTCATTTCGGTCTTTTGACTTGGAAACCATGTTTGATCGCGAGTTTTAATCGGATCATCTCTCCTTCTCATTGGTGGACGTTTGACCGGGCGCTCATAGTTGTAGGGCCACTAGGACGTCACTTTATGTGTCCTTCTGTTGTCCGGCATGCGCACCACACGCCTGGCTTATCTGCATTTTCTTAACTACTATCTACTATGTCATTGGATGTGGTTTGGCTGTACATATTTTAGCAATGAGGACATTCATAATATAGACTTGCAAGAAAACCCAAATAAGCAGTACAGTTATGATAACAATGCATGACGGACATTTAGTACCTTCCGTGGAGGCACTTAACTTTCTATGAGAAATCAGATTAACGGATGAGTTAGATGACAAAAATATAACGACACTAAAGAATAAATGGAACAATCTAATCGCCTCGTATCAGTCTCCTTATTTTGTTAGATATCGTGGGGAGCTGTCTTCATTTTTGTGTAGCCGTTGCGAGTATGTCTTTGCCTCTAAAGCGTTTCTTCAGCATCGTTAATCTACGTCTTCGTTGGTCTTCCTATTCCTCTGTAGCTTTGTCCGCCCTACACCTTCACTGTCCACCGTCACCTCGACTGGCCACCTCAAACCTCGAGACTGGCCACCTCAAACCTCGAGACTGACCACCTCAAACCTCGAGACTGGCCACCTCACACCTCGACTGGCCACCTCACACCTCGACTGGCCACCTCAAACCTCGAGACTGGCCACCTCAAACCTCGAGACTGACCACCTCAAACCTCGAGACTGGCCACCTCACACCTCGACTGTCCACCCCACACCTCGAATGACCACCTAACACCTCGACTGGCCACCCCACACCTCGAATGACCACCTCACACCTCGACTGTCCACCCCCCCCCCCACCTCGAATGACCACCTAACACCTCGACTGGCCACCCCACACCTCGACTGGCCACACCCCGCCTCGACTGTCCACCCCACACCTCGACTGTCCACCCCAAACCCCGAATGACCACCTCACATCTCAACTGGCTCCCTCAAACCTCGACTGGCCACCCCACACCTCGACTGGCCACCCCACACCTCGACTGGCCACCCCACACCTCGACTGGCCGCACCCCGCCTCGACTGGCCACCCCACATCTAGACTGGCCACCCCACACCTCGACTGGCCACCTCAAACTTCGACTGACCACCCCAAACCTCGACTGACCACTCCAAACCTCGACTGGCCACCCCACACCTCGACTGACTACCCCACACCACGACTGGCCACCTCACACCTCGACTGTCACTTCACACTTCGACTGTCACCTCAAACCTCGACTGACCACCCCAAACCTCGACTGTTCACCCCACACCTTGAGTGACCACCCCAAACCTCGACTGACCACCCAAAACCTCGACTGTCCACCCCACACCTCGACAGGCCACCTCAAACCTCAACTGACTACCCTACACCTCGACTGACCAGCCCACACCTCGACTGACCACATCAAATCTCGACTGGCCACCTCACACCTCGACTGACCACCCCAAACCTGTACTGACCACCCCAAACCTAGACTGACCACCCCACACCACGACTGACCACCCTACACTACGACTGACCACCTCACACCTCGACTGTCACCTCACACCATACTCAACAAAATACCCAACGTCCAGAACATTTTTACCTGAAAACAATAAAAGGCGCGAACCGATGTGCCTCACTATAATTGTCTTTGTTCTAAGAATTGAACGAACATAAAAGATACAGGTTTTCAATGTTCCGTTATGTCTGGTTTTGTTTGAAACGTTTCCGCTTATTCTGAATTCAGCCGTAATAATAACTTCAGAATTATTGAGTTTGAATTTGTCCTTAATTGCACTGGGCTCAAACATGGACTCTGGCAAAGATAGATGGGAAAAGCTTGGAAGCATTTGGAATGTAGTGCTTTAGTAGAGTTGAAAGAGCCAGTTGGACAGAAAGAAGATCGACTGGTAATGCTATTGCCCAAGTAGGCGCACGAAGACAAATATTGAAAATGATACAAAAAAGATTGAGTTGGCTGGGACACAATATGCGACATGGAAGTCTTCTAAAGAGGACAGTAGAGGACACGATTCAGGGGGGAAAGATGAAGGACCAGAAGAAACTCACCTTTACATTTCAGGCATGCAGAGACATTAAAGTACGAGCCTATGCTGAAATGCAGACATCTGCATAGGATATGGGCAAATGGAGAGACATACTTTAAACCTTACAACCTGTCGAAGAACTGTTCAACCAGAAGAGGTTATCAAATAGACAGACATGCTCATACAGCCTTACCCCTTGTCTTAGAACTGAACAACCAGAGGATAGGGCCAAATGGACAGACATACTCAGACAACTTGACAACCAGTCTAAGAACTGAACAACCAGAGGATAGGGCCAAATGGACAGACATACTCAGACAACTTGACAACCAGTCTAAGAACTGAACAACCAGAGGACAAGAATGATGTTTTCCTCGTGTTTGTAAAGCATCGTTTGTGAATCTCTTGAATTGCATGTGCTCGCAGAATAAAAAGTTAAGTGATCGCTGAGAACATTAATGTACTTTTCTCAGACAAGCATAGAGAGGAGTAATTTCAAAATAAAATAAATACTATTACTTTCCCCCAAGAAAAAAAATAAGTAACGAATTTGAAAAACACATAGCATATAAACGAGAAATAAAATACAAAAAAAAAGATCAAAAGGAAAAATAATTAAAGCACTGCGCTAAACACACAAAATAACAACACGATTTACAGCAATATGAAAGACAGCATATGTAAACACAAAAATGATTTTATATGCAAACGTTATGAAAGTGAAAGGGGGTGGGGGTGGGGGGGGGGGGCATCTTTCTTAAGGAAACATTTCAAAAGACAGAGTTAACAAGCAAACACCCTCGCTATTCAAAGCAAACACACAAACGTTTACTGTGCTAAATTAGCATTGTTTGCTCATGTCTAAATAACTGTCGTGACTGGCGCAACATTGGGAACACAACCAGATGTCCTCCGAATATCAGTGCACGCCCTGTTGTTTCTCCGTAGTTGAATACGCCGCGTCAGTGTGGGTAAACTCTGCAAATGTCAAACTTATTGATACGGTTTAAATTACTGGCCGGACAGTTACAGGTTGCCTTAAGCCTAATCCAACCGAAAAGTTATACTCCATAATCGACGTAGGACCATCTGTGACACGAAGAAGTGTCGCATAAGTAATTGGACACCAGCTACCGTGCACACAACTGATGTTTAGACGAAGTTTATTACAGTCAACACATCCCGTACAGTCTATTCCCGGAAAACGTAGCATCGTAAAATGGAATGAACTGAGACAGGTCTAATGGATCGAACTAAGGAGAGGAACCTGCGCCTTGATACGACTTGCATTACGCAATATGGCAGTCACTAAATGACCTTGGAACTGGTGTATCACGATGCAGGAAGAACTTAAAGAGATGGGGACGCCGGGAAGACGAAACATGCGACTGCGGAGCAACACAAGGCCAAGAACCACCTGAGTATATGTCCAAACATTCTATAAGCATGCAATATGGATGAGATGTTGAGGGGAAATGACAAGGCAATTCACGTGGCTGGTAATTGGAAACAAGATGTCTGACGTGGTGCACAGGACAGGGGAAGTAAATAAGTAATAGCTCTCTTGGTGAGCCGAAATGTCGGTTTGTGTTCGTTCCTGTACATGTGTGAAACTCGTTTCAACTTTCATTGCAACTCGACACAATACAATAAATTCTTCTCAAACTGGACACAATACAATGTATTCTCATAAAACTGGACATAATACAATACATTCTCATCAAACTGGACATAATTCAAAAAAAATATCCTCAAACTGGACATAATTCAATGTATTCTCCTCAAACTGGACACAATACAATACATTCTCCTCAAACTAGACACAATACAATACATTCTCCTCAAACTGGACATAATACAATGTATTCTCCTCAAACTGGACATAATACAATGTATTCTCTTAAAACTGGACATAATACAATACATTATCCTCAAACTGGACATAATACAATGTATTCTCCTCAAACTGGACACAATACAATACATTCTCCTCAAACTGGACATAATACAGTAAATTCTCCTCAAACTGGACATAATACAATGTATTCTTCTCAAACTGGACATAATACAATGTATTTATCTCCTTTTCGTGCGTTACGAATTAATTGGCTATAACCATAGATGGTTCATCGCAGGATGCCTGCCATTAATCGCGTTGACCCTCGCTTCTGTTGCAACGTGTTTTACATGCTGATGTTGTTAGCCCCATGCACATCCCTCTGTATATGATTTTTACTGCACGCGTGGAGATGCAGTGGCCCTATTATTTCTTCCAAAATATGGATCCAAGAAATATCATCACACAGAACACTTGCCCGATTTATAAACCACTGATTGCGTTCCAACACCGATATCCAAATTATATGGATAGGACATTTGATTCGGGTATTTCCGCTAATAGAAGAGAGAAATGATGCTGTTCAGCAAAGATGACTCTTTTCTACCAGCTAATCGATTGTTGTTGTTTGTCCATCGTTTCCGAAGAGGATAACATTGTCATCTGTCAATCCTGGAGTGGATTCGAAGATGGCTGATCAAACCAATCCAAGCCCAAAAGCGTCTGTCACACTGAGGCCAGAGAAACACTATCTGACCGTCAGACGGAGTCAACTCGTCTCTTGCCTTTCGTGTCGCTCGTCTTCATGCATCTTCTTTGATTCTTGTCTGCTCCATAGGTGTCGTGCCCAAAGAGATTTTACTACGCCAGGCAGAGCGATCAGCAGCAATGTTCTTCTAATTATCAGGGTCAATGTCGCAGTTCTTCTGTGAGGCTTTCAGGGTGTCTTTGTAACGTTTTATTTGGCGACCGCGAGGTCGCTTGCCTGACTCAAGCTCACCATATATTTTCTTTGGAAGCCGCTCATCTGACATGCGGAAAAGATGGCCAGTCCGTCTAAGTTGCGATATTGAGGAGCGATGGCTAAATGGTTTCGAGGTCTGCCTGCCGACAAGGAGGGCAGCGGTTCGAATCCCAGCGACTTATATTTCTCAGCCTTTAAAACCCCTTGACTACCCCAACAATGGGAAAAATGTCGTATGACAGATTGATGATGAAGTAAACTCGAAAATTGCACACATGTATAGCTTTAGGAAAACTAAGATCCTCAGTATGGGACCAGAGAGGAATTAAGCTTATAAAATATGCTTATAGGCATATTTAAGGTGTATGCGGCAGTCGTCCTACCAACTCTTTTATTCGCCTGTGAAATCTGGACTGTGTCCAGTCGACATGCGAAGAAACTTAACCACTTTCATCTGTGCTGTCTAAAGAAACTACTGAACATAAAATGGCAAGAGAGGATTACAGATGTAGAAGTTTTTTTGCGGGCTTGTATGACAAATATCCACACAACTCTGTGCAAATCGCAGCTTAGATGGACTGGCCATGTTGTCCACTGTCAGCCAATCAACATGCCAATACAACAAGACGTTCGTCGGGGCGATACAATACCCCCGAAACTTTCATAGTAGACCTTGAGAAAGTCTTTAGAAAACAAACTAAATTAGGCAGACACAGATAACATGGACGAAGAAATGCTCAGCCGCCTAGGCTAGTTGGTAAATGTTGTTCCTCAGTCGCAGTGTCAGAGAGGCCGAGCAGCGCCTAAATGATCTCAACAAATCAAGCGAAGCAGAACGCTTTAAAATCAATATAAAGAAAACTTAATACATACTGAACACTTAATGCCCACATGGGGAACTCCGACTATCAAATAATCACATTGAAAACGTGGATTCCTACATTTACTTGAGCCAAGAAATTACAAACTCCATTAAAAAAAATCGCGTTTTTCCAGGCATGATCTTCTTTTATCGTCTCACTTTCTTCCCGGTTGTAGCCGAGTGTTGCTTCTCTCGTGGCCCGAGTAACAATTTTCCCCATATTATGGCAAGTCTCGTTTACGCTGTCTATCCACCTTTTCCTCGGTCTTCCTCTCGCTCTTCTTCCTGATGTTCTCCTACAGATTGTTGCATGAACAACGTGGTCTGGTTGCATTCTCACAATGTGGTCAAAACCAAATCATTTTCTGTTGTTCTATCTACTGTAGGGAATTGTTCCAACCTTCTCCCGAAAACTCATTTGTGATTCTGTCTCTGGTGTTCTTAGTGACAGAATGAAGGCACCACATTTTCCAGATGGCTAACTGTCGTTCCTGGGCCCAATTGAATGTCCTTGTCTGGCTTTGGTAGCACAGGGTTGAGATGAAAATGCTATTTATCATCTACTTTTTTACTTGGAGGGAAATCTTGAGGTGTCTTAGTAGTAGAGACAGCTGGTAGATGACAGCATTTGCCCTCTCATCTCTATCTCTCTGTCGAGTCTGCGGCAATTGAGCTTAGAACATTGTGAGTCTCTCTACTGAACCAAATTTGCAACACAGAAATCAGACGCTGACAACCTTCAATGACGTCATCGATGCCGCATTTTATTTTTAAAAGTTCTGATGGGCGGGGCATGTGATGGGTATGCCGAACAACAGATAGTAACGCAAGTTGAGAGATGTCCTGTGTAAAACACGAAGTCAAACATGTTATTCAAGTGCAAAAGACCGCATTGAGTTGAAACATTTGGCTACCTGGCATCAGAGACTTCCTAGCTCTCCAGTGGCTACCCTCCTATTGCGAAATCACTGGAAATGAGAGAGCTGATGCTCTAGCAAAAGATGGCAGAAAAAGGCACAATTTAATTATCGAGTACCATACAGAGAAATCAAGAACATCATCAGAAATCAGTATATACACCAATGGAGAGAAGACAGAAACATAAGCAGTACACCAGACCCAATTCAACAACTCAAAAGAAATCAACAAACTACCTTATTTCGCCTGAGAACTGGACGCTGCAGACTACTAGAACATCTACACCGACTTAAGATTTCACACACCGGTGAGTGCCCATCTGGAACAGGATACCGGAACCCTGAGCATATTCTACAGGAATGCCCAATCTAAAGGGAAATGAGATACCAGGCCTGGTCAGAGGGTGCGAAGCTGAGACAAAAGCTGCAGAGCAGCCGCTCCGACCTGGTGGAGACTACAGACTTCATCATGCGACTGGCCTGCAGATATAGCATGACCAAAAGACCATGAACGCAAAGACGAAGAAGAGAACAGATTACAGACCGATGGACATGATCTTTTGTGTCATGTCCAGTCGCCTAAATTGGTGTTATTAGGCTTACGCTAACCAGCTTTTAAGACAGACTTAATTCCAGCAATTTGCAGTAAATTTCATAGCAATGGCTTTTATATGACGAGGCTGCCAACCTCCTTCGCAACTTTCTTTAGTCACCTCTTACACCATGCAAGGAAGGGACAGTGGTTCCATTATGTTTGCTTGGGGAATCATTCATGCGGAAACAATATCTAGATCGCCTGAAAACTTAATCTGTCTGAGAATGTAGGAATGCAACGGACGCTCTCCGCCATTCTGTTCTCGTATGTTAAGATTCGATGTCACTACAATCCGGGTGGATCCATAGGTACTCAGAATTTCAGCAATTGGCGAAAAGTGCACATGTTGATGGTTCCCGCTGCTCGCTGATTGTACAGACTTCTGCTCCACCAAAAGTGGGTCGACATTCCTCAAAACTTCAACCTCGTCTTCCACTGTTTCTCGCTGTAGTTAAATGGCTTTCCTACTCCTAACGTTCTTTGCATGTCGGACCATATTGTCAAGCTTATTTCAGATGGTGTGTCCTATCCATCTCTACTTTGGCTCTCCTATTTCTCTAAAATTAAAGGTTTGCATTTATGGATTCTACTGGCGAGACACGCTGCTTTCCACTCCAGATCATAGTCCTCTTGTAGATATCAGGACGTTTGGCTGTGCATTGATGCGTGTGTGTATCTGATGGTAATGTGGACGCATTGGCTAGTGTATCAATGCGTGTGTATCTCTTTGTAATGTGAATATATTGGCCAGTGTATGGATGCGTGTGTATCTGTTTGTAATGTGGACGTATTGGCCAGTGTATGGATGCCTGTGTGTATCTGTTTGTAATGTGGACGTATTGGCCAGTGTATGGATGCCTGTGTGTATCTGTTTGTAATGTGGACGTATTGGCTAGTGTATTGATATGTGTGTTTATCTGTAAGTTTGTAATGTGGACGTATTGGCCAGTGTCTGGATGCCTGTGTGTATCTGTTTGTAATGTGGACGTATTGGCCAGTGTTTGGATGCCTGTGTGTATCTGTTTGTAATGTGGACGTATTAGCTAGTGTATTGATATGTGTGTTTATCTGTACGTTTGTAATGTGGACGTATTGGCCAGTGTATGGATGCCTGTGTGTATCTGTTTGTAATGTGGACGTATTGGCCAGTGTTTGGATGCCTGTGTGTATCTGTTTGTAATGTGGACGTATTGGCCAGTGTTTGAATGCCTGCTTGCACTCGATTTACACTATTACACCACGCACACACCCCCCCCCCCTTTTTCTCCCTCGCCCCCCCCCCGCCCTCTTCGCATTACGCTCACCTATTTGAGACGTCTTCTTCAAAGTTAAATATAAATAAAGCCGCAACACCTCATCAAAATATGCATATCTTACCGTCTACCTCATCGTGAAACGGAAGGACCAACAATAGACCGTGCATTCATTATCTGTTGCATGGCAGAAATACAGACTGTATCTGTTCCTCTTCTATGTCAAACAAAGCAAAATATATTTAACCACATTCTAAAGTACAAAGACTGGCAGGTGCAATAGCTGTACTTGCGTTATAATTCACCCCAAACAGGGTTCCATTGGGTTCACATCGTACGCATTTGACAGCTGATGAATGTAACGGTACATTCCATTTCGGGTTTCGGAGAGGAAAGGTGATATAATTTGATTTTAAATAAATAAATAAAGACTCAGATAAAGGTCGAAAGGTAGAAGAGATTGCTAACCCTAACCTAACCTAGTCCTAACCTAAGCTAACCTAACCTAATCTAACGCTTATACTATCTTGACCCTAACCCTAATCCAACTCTTACCCTAACTTAACCATAAACTAACCCTTATGCTAACTTAACCCTAACCTAACCCTTATGCTAACTTAACCCTAATCATAAGCTAAAGAAACAGTATCCCAACTTAACCCAAACCCTAACCTAACCCTTATCTTAACGCTAACCATAACCTTACCCTCAAACTAACATATTCACTTCTAAGACGGCAGAAATAGGCAGAAACACAAGTAGATATTTTCGTTTATTCTCGCAGAATGTTTGACATCCAACAAAGGTGAAAAGAGAACTATTCTGTAACGCCAGTACCTCAAATCCGGTGCTATAATTGATATGTCTATTGTTTGGGGCGAATAAAGACACAAGTGCCGGGATAGCTCCAAACGGCTTACCCATGTGAACGGCAAAAATACAATATTTGCCTGCACATGTTCCAACACTACATAGAATTAGATATAGTTAGTTACATAAAGAACCCATATTACTGAAAGTTGTGTGATATCGTCTAAAAGTTAGCACTACGTGTAAAGCAAATACAATCATTGTAACAACCAGGATATAACATATCTCATTGCTTCAAAGTCCAGGCGAAGGCATAGGCCGAGACCCAAACTGCACATCACAATGCTTCAATGGTGAGGCAAAGACACACAACCAGGACCAAACACGTCTCATTGTTTCAAGGCGAGGCAAAGACACACAACCAGGACAAAACACGTCTCATTGCTTCAAGGCGAGGCAAAGACACACAACCAGGACAAAACACGTCTCATTGTTTTAAGGCAAGGCAAAGACACACAACCAGGACAAAACACGTCTCATTGTTTCAAGGCGAGACAAAAGCATACAACGAGGCCCAAACTATATATATAATTGTGTAAATGGTGTGGCAAAGGAGTAACCCTGGCCCAAACAAAACATCTTATTACTTGGAGGGTCTCACCAACACATTATCTTCACCTTCTCTCTTCTATCTTCATCTGTATTGGTTCTTGTCGTGTCCTTAATATACGAGTAGATTGAGTTACATATCCCAGCGACGACTAATGTCTGACCAGGCAAAACATACTGATCGGTTATGTTAGCCAGAGTCAGGTAAAGTATACTCATCGGACATGTTAGTCAGGGTCAGGTAAAATATACTGATCGAACATGTTAATCAGGGTCAGGTAAAATATACTGATCCGACATGTTAGTCAATGTCAGGTAAAATATACTGATCGGACATGTTAGTCAGGGTCAGGTAAAATATACTGATCGGACATGTTAGTCAGGGTCAGGTAAAATATACTGATCGGACATGTTAGTCAGGGTCAGGTAAAATATACTGATCGGACATGTTAGTCCGGGTCAGGTAAAATATACTGATCGGACATGTTAGTCAGGAAACAGGCTGTTTTATGACAGACTGACTAGCTAGGTGGGGATCGACGTAGTTGTAGTGAGCGACATGCTGATGAAACCTAGAGTATAACAGGTGCGTCCCTCCCCCCTCTCTTCGTCATCACGCCTCGGATGTGAGTCAAGCAACTGCAAGCTACCACTTAACGCCCTTCTCAGTGTGCACAGAAAAGTAAAGTTACTCATTGTGGGGATTCAACAACAACCACAACAATACGGATCCAACTAAATAAGTAAAGACAATTATCCGTTACAGGAACTGATGTCTGAGCCAGTGGCGTCACAAGCAAGTGAGACGACAATGAATCTATATACTACGATTCAGCAGAAATGTATTATTTTAACTTCATCAAATTTTATTTATTTATTTTCTTGTTAACTTTTTGTTCCACCATTTAAGTGATGATTCATGTCGTCCTGTGTGGTTCGGAAACTTGGACCCTACTTAAACAGGACATATCAATTCTCGATGTGTTTCACATGCGCAACCAGCGGTATCTGGTGGTTCGATCTCATCTGTAATGTCCAGGTGTCTGCAAAGACGAGTCTTCCCTCCATCTCGGACACTCTGGTCCGCCGCTGCCTTTCTCTGTTTTGGGAAAAAAACATGAAAAAAAACTAGTAAAAGTTGATTAAGGTTGAGCTTAATCAAAATTTAAAAATGGGTATGGTCAGATACCGCACCGAGACGAGAACACAAACAAAACCTACGTTACGACCAATAGGCCTTCATCAGGGACAACAACACTGAACTAACAAATCAACATATAAGAAAAAATGGTCAACTCATCTGTTTCAGGTGGGAGACGCTTTCTGTCTAAGCGACCGGTCGTGCCAAGTACTCGATAGAAACTGAAATAGGAGCGGTCAAACAAAAAAGTGGCGGAATATGCATGATAAGCCAAGCGTGGCCAAATAGTGGTCCAGATAGGAGAACAATGAGAAGGCAATATAAGCCGGGAGGGCGTGATATTGATATAAGAGAGGGGGGAAGACAACTGATGGAAGAATGGGGGAGGCGGGGGGGGGGAGGAAGACAAATAGATGGGGGCCAGTTCGACTGGACCAGGAAGTTCCGGCCAATCAGATAATTTCCAAGTCTGCTACATGTAACAATGGTCTTCCACCGGTTGGCTGGAGGCGTTGGAGGGGTCGTACCCGTTCTATACGATTCCGACTGATAGCAGTCTCTCCTTCGGCAGTGAACGAGGTTTGGCTACAAGCCTCAGCAGTTGTACATGGTAATGGTCGATTGACGCAACGGGCCCTAGATGCCTAAGGGAACATGATTATAATTATTTAAGTTGACAAGACATGAAAAGCATAGTGTATCCCCTACTCCCCATTTCCCGCTGCCCACTCTAGTACATATCGGCGTATACTCTTAAGCATGACTACATAAATCCCCTTAACCTCAAGAGATACGCCCGTGGATTGCACTTTACAATACAGATTTCGTAGACAAAGCTCTCAGCTTAGTATCGTTTGAGTAGCCAAGTGTCGGCTTCTGTTCTCGAGTGCCAATAAAGAAAAGTTAGTGACACTTTACTCTCACATGATTCCAGCAAGCTATGACGTGACATTAGCAAACATTTCCAGCAGAATTTGCTCAAACTGGTTATTATTATAATTAAAACTTGTGTTTCTAGTTCCCATCTGAGCATGCAATTACTACTGGCTTTCTCCATCGATCCCTAGTTTAATATGTCTTCTCTAGTTCCGTCTATGAAACTCCAAATGCTGGAGCTCTCTCTTCGGCTTTTCTAACATTTCTCCCTGTGTTTCTCTACCACTGTGTGTCCCAATTCAAATCATGTTTAGCTATTTGAAATACTTGAAGTCCTTATATTAAACAGGAATGCGTACAACAGCTGCCAAGCAGTTTAAGGCTAGTCGTAGTATGTTTGTTTTGCAATTTTGACTTCCTGCGACTTACCAGGCATGGAGGAAAAGTAGGCTGCATTTTGGCTAGGTATTTAATTACGTTTTGAATTTTGCCCCGACAGAGGCTAACAGCTTACTCTTATTGATTTTCAACTTTTCATTTACGTGTACACGGGATCTCCTAGTTTTATCGTCCTTCTCCAATATGATTAGGCGATGGTCCCACCTCCTTTGTGAACAGGAGGAGCTTGAAACTTGGGAGATTCAAACCCCACTGCTTCACGCCTTCATTGTTCATTTCTCAAGCGACATGCGCCTTACATCTCAGCTTTAGTCACAGTGTAAGGTTTCTACATTAGATTGCACGGTCCCCAAAATGGTAAGCCGGTTAAGATGAGCACTATTGCACTACAGTCAGAAGGACCGAGGCTTATCTTCTTCAGTACCTCCCGGACATAAGAGGAGCTCTTACAACTCGCTACCAGAGGAAAATCAGCCATGAGTGACGAACTCAGCAAGAATAGCTACACAAACAACAATTTCCTGGAGCTATATCATGTCCATTTCTCCGTATCTTCAGTTGTATTAGTTACGACTCAAGACAGCGAGGAAGGAGGCTGATGACTCCTGCACATACTAACAGAAAACGTCGAAAATAGCGCATCTAGACCGTCAACAAAAGCGGCAGAATCTGAAAAGGGACTACTTTTTAATAACAATTCTGTTATCATGTACAAAAACTGGAAGCGACCGTGAACGAAGTGTACGAACAATAACAGCCAGAAAGTTATATTTGACTGTTTGCGTCAGTGTCAGCGATCCAGAGCTATCACAAACACTATCTATTTCCAACGCCTTTAACCGTGCTGAGAGAATAGTGGCCAAAAAGGGGAACAAAATCGGTCTTCAGAATGTGTCATGCTGAAACCGGGTGTGCCAGACCCAAAGTCGGAGATATCGCAGCGCCGCTGTATATTACGACACGACGTAGCAATACGTCCTTTTTAAGACGAACAAGAGGTGCAAACGATTCTAATCCAGCATTTTTTCACATTCTCAATGGTCAACGTACTGTTAATTGTATTCTAGTATTTTATCCTGAAGGAATAGACATATTGCCGATTCTGTTTCAGTATATTATCCCCAGGAATGAAACGTATTAACTCCTCTATTCTAGTATGCTATTTTAAGTAACGCTTCTAAAAATGTTTTTCAGACCATGAGGGCTACAGGAGAATCAACAGGCTATTGGTATATGTGAACAGCGAAATATACAATGCCATTATGTTGTAAAATGTTCTGCCATGCTCGAGTATAGATGAAATAGGAAGTATACTGATGTTGTAAAATGTTCTGCCATGCTCGAGTATAGATGAAATAGGAAGTATACTGATGTTGTAAAATGTTTTGCCATGCTCGAGTATAGATGAGATAGAAAGTATACTGATGTTGTAAAATGTTCTGCCATGCTCGAGTATAGATGAAATAGGAAGTATACTGATGTTGTAAAATGTTCTGCCATGCTCGAGTATAGATGAGATAGAAAGTATACTGATGTTGTAAAATGTTCTGCCATACTCGAGTATAGATGAAATTGAAAGTATACCGATGGTGTCGATTGATAGGTATGGGGACTGTCGGTTCATATAGTATTCGGTGTAGTTTTAAAGTCTGTAGTTTTAAATAGTACACCTTTCTACACCTCAGAGTCTAGTCAGTATAGCAGAGTAGCACTCGGTTAATACTGCAAAGGTACGGAATTCATCTCCTGTTAATGCACGTTTCAGTCAACTCAGCTATAAATACTTGTCTTACTCTGAGGGAAGGAAAGGCAGTGAGGAAGGTAAAAGGTCCCTCCACCTTATAAACAAGCTGTAGCCTAGTTCACTTAAGTCTCTTTACACTTCATCCCCAACAGTTTGACGGCGTGGGCTGGTGGTTAAGTGACACAGTTCACAACCAGAAGGTGCTAGGTTAGATCCCCATCACAGCACGGCCGTTACCCCGGGGAAGCAAACCCTTAGAAAATGCAGGAGGAACCCTTACATAAAATGCATGCCGATGTCCTATGCACTAGGTTGACAGGTGCAAAATAAAAACCGTAGTGCAACGCACACCGCCTTGGGGAATAAAAAAATAAGGCGGACGAAAAAAAAATGTTTTTTTAAATCCCCGACAATACTGTCTACTATGGAACTATTTTTTACCTTTCTAATACCTATCGAGTTGGACAGGTTTCTATCTTAGAATGACATTGACGATGCCGCAACATGCCTATGTTTTTACTAAACATCAGACAAAGCTGCCAGACCCTTATCGAAATAGTTCTTGTTTTCAAATGTTCAGAACGCAATAGTACATCCTTGTATTACCTATCCTGGAATCTGGAGTCAAGGGCCTTCTGTCAAGCATACTTTAAGATCGAACTGATAAGCCTTACCTGAAATATTAAGGTAGTGTTTATGTGCAGAATGGTGAACAAACAAATCAACACAATCAGTAGACGTGTAAGAGAGATCAATAAAGGGCACACAACGATCGCCAAGGCAAGGTATTTTTACACTGTGATTTTTCTTCTTCTCGTTTGACAAGTTTTCTTTTTATTTCGTCTTCACGTGAAGACCAGATCTCTCTTGTAAGGGTTGATATGCTGGAAAATTCTTCAAGGCTTCCAAACAATTTTATGTGAAGGTTCGTCTTCGTGAGCTAGTTTGTTTGTTTGTTTTTTGTTTGGCTTGGCTTGACTTCGTTCTTTCTCAATCTCCCGCTACCAAACCCTTAAAGTGCTTAAGTAGCAGAATGTAGTCCAGAGAACGGAATGCGTTGTGTCGTAGTTTACAGCTTGACTGCGATATTTGCACCTTTCGGTCCAATACATCCGACTTCAGCAAGCATTTTTTGAGTACCGGGTTAGCATTCCCTCTTCGATCCCTTCTCCTTAGCCAGTCTGCCATGCTGCAGCCTGTTATCTAGGGTAACAGCGTGGAGGTGTAGAAGGGTCTTGGCACCTCTGGTTCGCTAACCCTGACACTAGCAGTCAGTTATGGGTCGCTGACCATTGCAGCTCATGCGCTGCTCAGCATCTCGATCCCTGTTTTTTGTGTGGCGTTAGCCTTATTTCTTTATTCCCCAAAGCGTTGTACGCTGCACTATATTTTTCTTTTAAGCCTGTCGGCCCAGTGCATCCGACTTCGGCATGCATGTTATATAAGTGTCTGCTTCTTTCTGCATTTTTTAAAGGTATGCTTCCACGGGGTAACGACCGGTGCTGCCCTTTTTCGAGCGAACCAAGCTCCTTCAGGTTGTGAGCCGTGTCAGTTAACCACTTGACATCACCGTCCCCGGAAGTGAGCCAGTGCTCAGGGCGAAATTATCTAGCATGCAACAGTATTGCAGGATATGTTCGTCTGTCTATGTTACTTGTCCGCACATACACATGGATAAAGAAGCTTGTTTCGCTAATATCTAGTTCCAAAATGGTCATCCGACGCGACAGGCGATGGTCGCCTAAGCGTGCTATTGATCATTGAATATGGCTGAACGCTTCCTCAAACTATTTAGCTTGTCCTGCAGTGGGTGTCGTTACTGGTAGCTAAAATGACGGTGCATGACGCAGGAAACCTCATCATGCCAAAATAAAGCGCTAAGAAACTATCCTTATTAGAGCACATAAATGAATTGATCCGACCTTCCTGCAAGGCAGCAAACTACAGACGTGTCAAGTGTTCCAATTAGAGCAAAAATGAAAGTATGTTAATAACTTCAGACAGCAGTACACCATATGTCATATCAATCTAGCAATCGATCGAGCATGCAATAAATCAGTCAAGGAATCGATCGATCGATCAATCAACTCGGCAATCACCAAATCCATAAGAAAGTGAGTGCCCTATGAAGTATATGCCTTCAATGAAAACTCGAAGTCTTTTTGTCTTGTACCATCTGTTCCAACTTCTGTCCGCTACTCTAATTCCTAATACTCCCCGCGTTGACGCAGAACTTTCTTCTGTCTGACAGATCTGTGACATTTGATCTTTTAATTGAATTTTTAAAACACTTGTTTAAGTTGTAATAACTCACAGTATCTACAGGATAAAATCGCCAATTATTTACTAAAACATCATTCCTTTACGTCTTACAAAGGGAATGGCATTGGAGCAGGTGACCGACCATATGTTTTTACAACTTCCTGGATGAACAAACATTTAAATATATTGACCGAGTGCTCCCTCGGGGTCTGTGTGTATGACAAGGACAAGAATAGCACCACTGCCTCGCAGAGAAAATGTCCTAAGAAGCGACTAACTGTGTGACATGACATAACACCGGCATGGTAAGGTAGTTTGTTAATGAGTAGCATAGATGGCGCCTAACAGACTGCGGGTCTAATTTGCTCTAGTGTGTGAGTCTATTAAGATTGACTCGCACATCAGTTAAACACCCTCAGCGGCACTTGTCCCAAAACAGCGGAGTGATAATCTGCTCGAGTTGCTCATATTGTATCTTGCACGAGTTGTATTAAACCTGTTTGCATGATCCAGCAAGTCAATTTCATCTTCCCACATTAAACATTGTTCGTCTGCTACTCTTACTTAACTCGTTAACAATTGCAATTCTTAAGTTTCGTATAACTAACTGTATTTGGTTCACGCCCAAAAAATAAAATGAGGTGTAACAGACAGCTGTTGGCGGGAAATTACGAAAACATAAACGAAAATTATGACTGAAATATATTCAGGGTAATGGTCACTGACTTTCGGGATCAGGATGCTGAGCAGCGCAAGAGCTGCAGTGGTCAGCGACCCATAGCTGACTACTAGCGTCAGGTCCAGCGAACCAGAGCTGCCAAGACCCTTCTACACATCCACGCGGTGATCCTGGATAACAGGCTGCAGTAGTGCAGACTGGCTAAGGAGAAGGGATCGAAGAGGGAATGCTAACCCGGTACTCAAAAAATGCTTGCTGAAGTCGGGTGTGTTGGACCGAAAGGTGCAAATATCACAGCCAAGCTGTAAACTACGACACAACGCAATCCGTTCTCTGGACTACATTCTGCTACTTAAGCCCTTTCAGGGTTTGGAAGTGGGAGATTGAGAACGAACGAAGAAGAAAAAGAAGAAGAAGAAGGTCACTGACTTTCAATGTAAGTCCTCGACTCAAGGATACAGAAGGAGACATTGATAATTTGGTATACTCCATTTCGAGGGAGGAATGGGGGGCATATAGTATCTTCAAAAGTGGTGATTGTAAGGCTGCAAATATCGTTAGCTAGTCTACTTACGAAAATCTCACGACTGAGCAATGGTTTGTTGGAATATACAGAGCATCAAGAGCTCAGCCATGTTTGAGAAACCTTGTCCTGAAGCAGACGTTTTACACACGCGGCCCGTCAAAGGTTATTTGGCTGGGGCCCCCAAAGTTGTATTTATGTTATCTACACTGAAAGACACGCACACAATAACAAGACTCCCATTTAAGAAAAGGTACCTATGGAATTTAATAGGCGTCATGAATGCATTGCCAACCCCCCGGGTCAGTATAGTTTTTCATAGATTAAAAGGTTTAGGGGAGGTCTACAGTAACTGATCGTCAAAAAAACTTTGGATTGGAACAAGTTTGAAATGGAAGAAAAAAATGCTGACACTTGAATAGATTTAAGCAATGCTTGATAGATACAGATCAAAGGTGAAATCAATCAATTATTCCAAACCTTTTTGAGTTATCTGGGGCATAGGACTTCAACAAATACACGTAAAGTCATCAAATATTGACTTGAACGTATCTTGATGGTTTGTAATGTAACGTTTCTACCGAAAGATGTGTACTACCTACCATACTGTTTATAACATATAGATGCAATATGTAAAATAAGCCAACATAAGTGAAAGAAACAAGCTCATTGATCACTCAAATGAACTTCTTTTTCCTGATGACCAAGCAATGCAATCCACCTGAGAAAAACAACTGCAGAAACTTATCAACAATCTTAGAGGTATGTACGGATGCAGTATAAAAACTGACCTGGAAAAAAACGAAGTTATGACGATTGCAAAAAAAGAAATAAAAATTAAAATATTCATACAAGACCAACACGTAAAACGGGTAAACAATGTCACGTACAATGGTAACATAATCTCAGCAGATGGAAAAAAGACAAAAATCCAAAACAGAATTAAATAAAGCAAGTCAAATCATTGGGCATAAGTCCCCGATATTACTATGTAAGCACGTGACAGTGGATACAAAAAAGAACGCTATACAACACGATATTCCTACCCACAATGTGCTATCAGTGCCAGAATTAGACATTAAACGCTGCAGAAGACGGATGTGTCGGACCGAAAGGTTGCAAATATCGCATTCAAGCTGTAAACTAGCGACACAGCGCATTCCGTTCTCCGGACTACGTCCTACTACTTGCAAAGCCCTGTTCAGGGCTTGGTAGCGGGATATTGAGAACGAACGCAGAAGAAGAAGAAGAAGAAGAAGACATTAAAAAGAGATAAAAGAAACATCGTAACAACAAAGATAAGACGCGAGGGTAGAATGTTTGGAGTAACAAGAATGGACAGCATCAGAAAGGAAGATATTAGGAGACAAGTATGTACAGCATCAATGGTAGACCTCATCAAGAGATAACAAACCAAATGGTTCAGTCACGTGACACGACAAACACCAGTTAGTATCCTTCAGAAAACGATGCTATACAGATACAAAAGATCTTAAGGGTCCGACTACGCAAAAAATGGATAGCAGAAATAACAGAAGCAGTACAGGTCTCCGTGTAAGCGCATTCTAAGGCTCGGTCAAGAAACTTCTCGATAGCCTGACGTTGAAAGGCACTAGTTGGACAAAAATAGACAAGAAGAAGTAGGTTTCTACTTGAAGGAACAACCAACCCAGTGCCCAGTCTCCTTAATCGTCTCGTATGGCATGCCTGGCAGGTGACATTGTTGCTTTTATTTGCGCTTCTTTCGGGCCTCTAATATTCAGGCGAGACGTTAAATACCTTTGAACAGAAACTGAAACTGAAGAAGTCGACGAGCGGCCAAGCGTGTCTTTTGCAGTACATAAAAGGATACTAGTAGCAGACCTGTGCAGAACAATTGCCAGTCAGTGGAACTGTACACTAGGAAAAAAACTGCAGCAGTTTAACGACGAAAGGCTCTCCTTTCTCACATGCGTCTCCCCCCTCCCCTTTTCGCCCTGCCTCAAATCCATATTGCACCTTAGATGATTAAAAAAATTAACGACTTCATTAAATATCTCAGACACCGCAATTGTAACTCTGTTCTGATATTATGTGAATCCATCAGCCAATCAAATCTCCAGCCGAAGCGTTTCATTATAATATAAGTACAATAAGTATAGATAGTGCAATAAGTATAGATAGTGCAATAAGTATAGATAGTGCAATAAGTATAGATAGAAGGCAATAAGTGCAATAAGTATAGATAGTGCAATGGGTATAGATAGTGCAATACGTATAGATAGTGCAATAAGTATAGATAGTGCAATAAGTATAGATAGAAGGCAATAAGTGCAATAAGTATAGATAGAAGGCAATAAGTGCACAAGTATAGATAGAAGGCAATAAGTGCACAAGTATAGATAGAAGGCAATAAGTGCACAAGTATAGATAGTGCAATAAGTATAGATAGTGCAATAAGTATAGATAGTGCAATAAGTATAGATAGAAGGCAATAAGTGCAATAAGTATAGATAGAAGGCAATAAGTGCACAAGTATAGTTAGAAGGCAATAAGTGCACAAGTATAGATAGTGCAATAAGTATAGACAGTGCAATAAGTATAGACAGTGCAATAAGTATAGATAGTGCAATAAGTATAGATAGTGCAATAAGTATAGATAGAAGGCAATAAGTGCAATAAGTATAGATAGAAGGCAATAAGTGCAATAAGTATAGATAGAAGGCAAAAAGTGCAATAAGTATAGATAGAAGGCAATAAGTGCACAAGTATAGATAGTGCAATAAGTATAGACAGTGCAATAAGTATAGACAGTGCAATAAGTATAGATAGTGCAATAAGTATAGATAGAAGGCAATAAGTGCACAAGTATAGATAGTGCAATAAGTATAGATAGTGCAATAAGTATAGATAGTGCAATAAGTATAGATAGAAGGCAATAAGTGCACAAGTATAGATAGTGCAATAAGTATAGATAGTGCAATAAGTATAGATAGTGCAATAAGTATAGATAGTGCAATAAGTATAGATAGAAGGCAATAAGTGCACAAGTATAGATAGTGCAATAAGTATAGATAGTGCAATAAGTATAGATAGTGCAATAAGTATAGATAGTGCAATAAGTATAGATAGAAGGCAATAAGTGCACAAGTATAGATAGTGCAATAAGTATAGATAGTGCAATAAGTATAGATAGTGCAATAAGTATAGATAGTGCAATAAGTATAGATAGTGCAATAAGTATAGATAGTGCAATAAGTATAGATAGAAGGCAATGGCGAAGCATATAACCCACCTATTTGAGCTTGAGGAGATACGGGGTAATTTTGGGGAGGTAGGTGGGGGTTAGGAGGCTGGGAATTATTGATTAATAAGCAAAAGATGGCAGACACACAGAGCGTAGAAGAACGCGAAAAGGTAGAATATAGCAAAAATTAAGAAGATAAGAATGCTTAAGTATATTTAGCGACACATGATAACTTAAAAACATGGTATCCTAAAGGATTAAGAAACAAAACTGAATCTTTAGTTCCGGGGGTGACAAAATTGTTTAAGATCTAGACGCTATGTAAAAACAATAGAAGGAGTCAAACATTGTGCTGGATAGACAGCATCTCGTATGGTTGTGCAACATCCTGAATTATGTTGATGAATTGTCTTGAAAATCTAAATTCTTAATGCTCACTCTGTTCTCCTTTATGATCCTTACTTATCAAATTAGCTCTTAAATTATTTTAGTCAGTTGATGTATCTAGCATTAAACTCACATATTTAGCAATTCGTTAGTTCACAAGTAAATTCACTTCTGATTACCTTGGTTAGATAACGTCATTCCATATTATTTTCATTATTAAATTCCATGGGGAAAGGTGAAGAAGACTAAAGTCTGGTCAGGCAAAATATACTGATCAGACACGTTAGTCGGGGCCAGGTAAAATATACTGATCAGACAAGTTAGTCAGGGCCAGGCAAAATATACTGATCAGACACGTTAGTCAGGGCCAGGCAAAATATACTAATCAGAGTGTTGGTCAGGGCCAGGCAACATATACTGATCAGACACGTTAGTCAGGGCCAGGCAAAATATAGTGATCAGACATGTTAGTCAGGCTCAGGCAAACCATAGTGATCAGATATGTTAGCCAGGGCCAGGCAAACTATAGTGATCAGACATGTTAGTCAGGCTCAGGCAAACCATAGTGATCAGATATGTTAGTTAGGGTCAGGCAAACCATAGTGATCAGACATGTTAGTCAGGGTCAGGCAAACCATAGTGATCAGACATGTTAGTTAGGGTCAGGCAAACCATAGTGATCAGACATGTTAGTTAGGGTCAGGCAAACCATAGTGATCAGACATGTTAGTCAGGGTCAGGCAAACCATAGTGATCAGACATGTTAGTTAGGGTCAGGCAAACCATAGTGATCAGACATGTTAGTTAGGGTCAGGCAAACCATAGTGATCAGACATGTTAGTCAGGGTCAGGCAAACCATAGTGATCAGACATGTTAGTTAGGGTCAGGCAAACCATAGTGATCAGACATGTTAGTCAGGGTCAGGCAAACCATAGTGATCAGACATGTTAGTCAGGGTCAGGCAAACCATAGTGATCAGACATGTTAGTAAGAGTAATTCAAATTAAACTGAGTCAAGATGTTAGGGTCAGATGAAATATACTGTTAAAGACCACCATCTCAATGCTCGCAGGTCTCACTAGAAACGGACTGTCTTGCGGCATACTGGCTAACAAGGTTGGGATCGACGCGATCTCCGTGGAATTGAGCGATACGCAGATCAAGTCAGGCATAGCAGAACCGCCTAAAGGGCCCTGGTCCACCTTCATCAACACGCTCGGAATATAAGGAAAGCTAGTGCAACCCGTAACTTAATGCCCTTTTGAGGGTGCACAAAAGAGTAGACTGATTCTTTGTGGTCATTCATTCAACAACAACAAACACCAACAGCTACAACAACAACATCAACTGAAGCCAGCCCCCGAGGTGAGTCGGGCATGACAATGGAGCACAGAATAGTAGCAGTATAAACCTGAAACGTATGTCATAAGGAGAGACTAAGTTTTATTGAGGTTGGGGGGGGGGGGGCGGGGGGGAGGGGGCATCTACCTCATCGTGGAGGAAGACTAACGTTTGGTCAAAAAAATGTAATGGCCAAAACCCTCACCTCAACTTCTCTGCAGTCCGATTCTGGAAACGGGCTGTTTTCATGGCAGCCTGGCTAACGAGGTGAGGGATCGACGTGATCCCCGTAGTAGGGATCGACACGCAGATGAAGCCAATCATAGCACATCTACTTGGGAGACTCCGGTCCACCTTCATCAGCACGCTCGGGATGTGAGGAAAGCCACTGTAACCTGTCACTTAACGTTCTTTTCATGGCGCACAAAACAGCAACCCTACTCATTGTGGTAATTCTCAACACGAACAAACATGAGGGAAATAGTTCCAGTAAATACAACACTGGTACTGACATGTTGCTAGGCGCCATAGCAACCTCTCAATACGCCATGGCGCCTGGGATTTGTCATACCCGGCTTTAGTCGTTCCTTTGTTAACTCATCCTCATCATCATGTAGCATGCCCTTTATAGAACGTCGCTCGTATCACAGTCTTGTCTGAAAGAAACTCCTTCCCTTGCCCAAACTCCAGCCTCCGCCAGGGTCATACCCAGGCATGGGATCAAGACGCTGAGCAGTGCATGAGCTGCGGTGGTCAGCGACCCATAGCTGACTGCTAGCGTCAGGGCCAGCGAACCAGAGCTGCCAAGACCCTTCTACACCTCCACGCGGTGACCCTGGATAACAGGCTGCAGCAGGCAGACTGGCTAAGGAGAAGGGATCGAAGAGGGAATGCTAACCCAGTACTCAAAAAATGCTTGCTGAAGTCGGGTGTGTTGGACCGAAATGTGCAAATATCGCAGTCAAGCTGTAAACTACGACACAACGCATTCCGTTCTCTGGGCTACATTCTGCTACTTAAGCCCTTTCAGGGTTTGGTAGCGGGAGATTGAGAACGAACGAAGCCAAGCCATACACAGGCATTCCTGGATATCTTGGTGCCATCGTCTTCTTAGTCTACCCCTTCCTCTTTTGCCTGGCACCGTACCTTCCATCACTGTTCTCTCGAGACCGTTGTGTCTCTTGATGTGACCAAAGTATTTACATTTTCTAGCCAAAATGGAATTGATAAACCAATTCACCTCTATGTTCAACTCTTGCCAAATGTCTACATTTGTTTTTTTCTCTGTTCATGGTATTCTGAGGATCTTTCTGTAACATTAAGACTGGAAGGATTCGATTCTTTGTCTAGAAGTTTTTGTAATCGGCCATGCTTCGCAGCCATAAGCTGCCACAGGAAAAACACAGGCTCTCAAGACTTTAACTTTTGTCGTCTTGTTGGTGCCCTGCCATAACTTCTTTAGGCTGTTCAGTCTCTGCATTGCCATGGCTATTCTTCTCTCCCCCCCCACCCCGCCCCCACTTTCCCCCCCCCCCCCCCAAACAAGGAAAAAACGGTTCCCTCATGAATTATAACCTTCAATAATATTATAACAATGAGGAAGTGATGAAGAACTGAATCACTAATGCACAATTAATAACAGCAATTATTTGAGGTTAGTACACAATTCACAATCATAATAGTAAATATACCACATGGAAGATTGAAGACTAAAGATGAGATGAGGAAGAAAATAAGCTTATCCTTGAAGAACTAGAAAGAAAAAAGAGAAACAAAGATATTCATGTTCTGTTTTCGTTATGGAAACTGAACTTTACAAGAAGTTTGTCAATAAGAAACGGGAGAAGAACAGCGACGGAGAATCAGCAAGGTCAGAACTAGATCAATGAGATGATAAAAGAGAATGAGAAAAAAAGGAGAGCTTGAACATTAATACTGTGAAGAAGATGGTCTGGAGAATAAAGAGTCATATATATAAAACGTCCACGAATTTCCGACGTCATGTCACCAGCCCTTCCCCACTGCTCCACCTGAATCCACTTTAATTGAACTGACAGCCCCCCCCCCCCCCACGTGGACGTTCACTCCACGCGGCCTTGGACAATAATCATGCAAGTTTAAAAGCTATCAACCTAATTGATCTAAGATCAGATCTATCTTTACTTTGTCAGTAGTCCAAACCAGGAAGAGTCTAAATGCAGTGGGTCCAATCCCAGTGTCACGTTCAAGGCAACTAGGAGGCAGGAAGACTGGCGAAAGAAGGTGGAAGGCAGATTCAATTGTGACCTACGAAGAGTCTAAAAGGTTTATTAGGGTCAGATACATGGACAAATGGGAAACAGGGCACACTGGCTACACACACATTTATGCTCATTACCAGTTGAACAGGAGAGAGCAGGTGGTGTTCTGAAGACTCCGCACAGGCCAAAGTAGACTGAGGTACCATCTAATCAATAACCTGAAGAATGGGGCTACTGAAGAGTGCACCTGTGGTACTGTAAAAATGATTCCTGAAAATTGCCTGACTTACTAGGACCAGAGAAAGCACATGTGGCCTTCACCTGTGCGACACTAGCCAAGCTTAATGACAGGTGTCGACAGCCTCAGGATGAGCGCTGTTTTCTTTAAAGAAATTCAAGTTGACGTCTGGCGGCAGCAGCAGAAAACGAAGAAGAAGAAGAAGAAGAAGAAGAAGAAGAAGAAGAAGAAGAAGAAGAAGAAGAAGAAAAAGAAGAAGAAGAAATGCTATCCTTTACTTAAAACTTCGTTAAGACTCATTTGCAGTATATCGCTTAAATACAGAAAACTCATTTTAATTAAGTGAAACAGGAATTATTGATAGCCCACATCGCAGAGTATGATACGAGTCTCAGCTACGTGTTGCATATATCTGAAACAGTTTTAACTTAATATCGTGCACTTCGTGAGCCGCGTAGCGCAGTGGTTAGCGCGCTGGCTTCGCATCTGAGTGGTACTGGGTTCATTCCCCAGTTGAGGCAGTAATGTTTTTTCAGACAGCAATGGCTATTCTATTCACCCACCCAGTGTCACTGCCAGAAGTCAAGGCACACATCCCCACAAAATATAAACAACGATGGATTGAGAGAACAAACAGTAAATACCCACAGGATCCAATCAATAGACTGAATAGGAAACAATATACCACAATTTCCCGCCTCAGAACAGGTCATTGCAGACTAATCGCACACACCCATAAAATGAAAGCAGCACAGACTGCACAATCTACATGTCAGAGAGGACCGCAGACTCTAGAACACATCCTGCAAACATGTCCAGTGCACCTAGGCTCCCGTGAGAAGACCTGATCCGAGGAAAGAAACATACAAGACACACTGTGGGGAACCATTGAGGACCTGCGACTGACGTGTGGTGACATACAACGAGTATACCAAACCGAACGCAAATAAGAAAGAGACGAATTCACGTCTTCTACCCATAGCATTACTGCAGTAGGGGTATGAGGTGTTAGCGGTCTCACAAATCAAAGGCTTGGCTATATCTCCCCTCCCTCGCCGCTTTTACTTTCTGCTGGCCACATATCCCGCCAAATATGACTTTAACTAATGTTCTGCTGGCCACCTATCCCCGTCAAATGTGACTTTAACTAATGTTCTGCTGGCCACATATCCCGTCAAATGTGACTTTAACTAATGTTCTGCTGGCCACCTATCTCTGTCAAATGTGACTTTAACTAATGTTCTGCTGGCCACCTATCCCTGTTAAGTGTGACTTTAACTAATGTTCTGCTGGCCACCTATCCCTCTTAAGTGTGACTTTAACTAATGTTCTGCTGGCCACCTATCCCTGTTAAGTGTGACTTTAACTAATGTTCTGCTGGCCACCTATCCATGTTAAGTGTGACTTTAACTAATGTTCTGCTGGCCACCTATCCCCGTCAAATGTGACTTTAACTAATGTTCTGCTGGCCACATATCCCTGTCAAATATGACTTTAACTAATGTTCTGTTGGCCACATATCCCGTCAAATGTGACTTTAACTAATGTTCTGCTGGCTACATATCCCGTCAAATATGACTTTAACTAATGTTCTGCTGGCCACCTATCCCTGTTAAGTGTGACTTTAACTAATGTTCTGCTGGCCACCTATCCATGTTAACTGTGACTTTAACTAATGTTCTGCTGGCCACCTATCCCTGTTAAGTGTGACTTTAACTAATGTTCTGCTGGCCACCTATCCCTGTTAAGTGTGACTTTAACTAATGTTCTGCTGGCCACCTATCCCCGTCAAATGTGACTTTAACTAATGTTCTGCTGGCCACCTATCTCTGTCAAATGTGACTTTAACTAGTGTTCTGCTGGCCACATATCCCTGTCAAATATGACTTTAACTAATGTTCTGCTAGCCACATATCCCGTCAAATATGACTTTAACTAATGTTCTGCTGGCCACCTATCCCTGTTAAGTGTGACTTTAACTAATGTTCTGCTGGCCACCTATCCCTGTTAAGTGTGACTTTAACTAATGTTCTGCTGGCCACCTATCCCTGTTAAGTGTGACTTTAACTAATGTTCTGCTGGCCACCTATCCCTGTCAAATGTGACTTTAACTAGTGTTCTGCTGGCCACATATCCCTATCAAATATGACTTTAAATAATGTTCTGCTGGCCACATATCTCGTCAAATATGACTTTAACTAATGTTCTGCTGGCCACCTATCCCCGTCAAATGTGACTTTAACTAATGTTCTGCTGGCCACATATCCCGTCAAATGTGACTTTAACTAATGTTCTGCTGGCCACCTATCTCTGTCAAATGTGACTTTAACTAATGTTCTGCTGGCCACCTATCCCTGTTAAGTGTGACTTTAACTAATGTTCTGCTGGCCACCTATCCCTCTTAAGTGTGACTTTAACTAATGTTCTGCTGGCCACCTATCCCTGTTAAGTGTGACTTTAACTAATGTTCTGCTGGCCACCTATCCCCGTCAAATGTGACTTTAACTAATGTTCTGCTGGCCACCTATCTCTGTCAAATGTGACTTTAACTAGTGTTCTGCTGGCCACATATCCCTGTCAAATATGACTTTAACTAATGTTCTGCTAGCCACATATCCCGTCAAATATGACTTTAACTAATGTTCTGCTGGCCACCTATCCCTGTTAAGTGTGACTTTAACTAATGTTCTGCTGGCCACCTATCCCTGTTAAGTGTGACTTTAACTAATGTTCTGCTGGCCACCTATCCCTGTTAAGTGTGACTTTAACTAATGTTCTGCTGGCCACCTATCCCTGTCAAATGTGACTTTAACTAGTGTTCTGCTGGCCACATATCCCTATCAAATATGACTTTAACTAATGTTCTGCTGGCCACATATCCCGTCAAATATGACTTTAACTAATGTTCTGCTGGCCACCTATCCCTGTTAAGTGTGACTTTAACTAATGTTCTGCTGGCCACCTATCCCTGTTAAGTGTGACTTTAACTAATGTTCTGCTGGCCACCTATCCCTGTTAAGTGTGACTTTAACTAATGTTCTGCTGGCCACCTATCCCTGTTAAGTGTGACTTTAACTAATGTTCTGCTGGCCACCTATACCCGTCAAATGTGACTTTAACTAATGTTCTGCTGGCCACCTATCTCTGTCAAATATGACTTTAACTAATGTTCTGCTGGCCACATATCCCGTCAAATGTGACTTTAACTAATGTTCTGCTGGCCACATATCCCGTCAAATATGACTTTAACTAATGTTCTGCTGGCCACATATCCCGTCAAATATGACTTTAACTAATGTTCTGCTGGCCACATATCCCGTCAAATATGACTTTAACTAATGTTCTGCTGGCCACCTATCCCTGTTAAGTGTGACTTTAACTAATGTTCTGCTGGCCACATATCCCTGTTAAGTGTGACTTTAACTAATGTTCTGCTGGCCACCTATCCCTGTTAAGTGTGACTTTAACTAATGTTCTGCTGGCCCCATATCCCGTCAAATGGCATTAAAGAATGACTGTGCAAACCAAGATCTGTTAGTGAAATAGTTCTTCTCCAAAATAAAATGCAATAATTCTCAACAAATTGAGCTGAAATCGTGATCAATCGATCTAAATAAAAAGGGGACGTTGGGTCCCACGACAACAACTGCCGTCGGGGATGATGATAACTTTTCATAGACTAATGGAAGATCTAAATAGACATCATGAAATGATCTACAACATGAAGTATACACAAGGCAAGAGAATTAGCGGTAGACCGACCTAGATACTCATAGAGGAGGATTCTTCATGCCTATAGCAGGACGTTGGGCAAAACATTGACAAAGCTTGCTCAGATGGATCATGATAAAAAGACTTGGTTTGTTTCATGAAGACCTATGCTTCACAAGAAGTAGTGCAGTTTTTGTATTTTCTTGATTGCGGATTTACTTTATCGCTGCTTTTGGTACCAGTTTGTATTAGGTCAAGGTTATCATAGAAACATTAGTCACATTAGTCAGACTGCGGATCGGCCATTGCAGACTCAAATACCATGTTTTTTCTTTCAACTGTTGCCGCTGGGCGGCTTCGGGAGGTTACAAAGTCAACCCTGCGACAAGTGTGTTGGGTTGGTCATTGTGAGCCCATGTCGTTGCACAATAACTATATTGTCATCTATCCACATTCCTCGCGGCTACTCTCTTGTCCTGTAGCCAGATCTACCAGCGTTGTAAGCCATCAGGGGAAGTTGATGAGGGTGTATTCTTATGAGATGACTGAACTAGCGAATTGTGTGCCTGGAAATGTATTCTGCACAAAACGTAGTGCCGATCATACTGTGAATGTCTTCGTTTCCCATTCGGTCTTTCTTGGTAACATCGATGGCCTTCCTCAATCACTTCATTTCACACGTTGAAATGTTATGCTCACGAACCTTGGACAGGAGTCACGAATGGCACTAACAGCACAGAGGCAGCACAAATATACAGTTTATCAGTTGTTGCTTTGCTGTTAATCTAATGCTAGAGTGATTAAGCAGTGGTGACAGCTGATAAGTCACAGAAGATGCTCTCTGACACCTAGCCTCGATTCCCCTGTAGAGCCTACCTTTACCGTCGGATGAAAAAATACTTCCCAAATACTTGAACTCATGTGCCTGTTGAAGGGCAAAATCATTTAAACTTATGTCGAGTGTCCAGTGCTCTGTCGATCTTCATATTTTCTGTTTTCGTCTCGTTAATTCTCATGTTGTTTGTGCCACAGGTTGTCGCGGGTGCGTTCGTGTGATTTTGCAGTTTATGTTGTAATCGTCAAACAGACAAGTGTCATCTGCAGTGCAATTCGTGTACCAAGTTCGGTTCTACTTCTGATTTCTTAATTTGAATGGTCTCTGGTGCGATTTTGTCCATGTAGAGGTTGAACAGCAGAGGGGAAAGCACACATGCCTGTCTCAACTAATTGAAAATTGAATATAGATATTTACCCACATTGGAGAACAAACAGCCAGTAGAATTCCTTCTACGAGCTGTCGGCGTAGCGTAGCGACAGAATGATCTTCAGCAAACCCAGTTCATGGATAAGATGTATGATAACAAGACGTCTGAGACGAACCGCCAAGTTTATAAGGGGACGAAAAGGGAAACCCGTTTAGAATCAGCCTGCATTGTGAGATTTGTTATCAAAGCAGTTCATGAACATCTCCGCCGCCTGCTCACATTGATGATCGTCCATCAGCAATATCGCATTGACACCTGCATTAAACATTAAACATAACAGGATTATTGTTTCTTTGTCGCCATATCGTAAAAGACCGCTAGTTAAGGTCGTGTATGGGACTAGCAACCTGACCATGTAATAAAATCATGATCAACAAGAGGGGTCTACACATTAGCGATTGGGGGGAACTGTTACACTAGCTGTCACTGGCCCTTGCCTGGTCAGTACACTCAGTCAGACTGTGTCCCGACCACATCAGGATGATGTCTGAACATCTGTATCTCTGTCGCCTTCTGACTCTCTTGCTATCTTCGTTTCTCTCTAATATAACCTTCAGCAGACTGTCGTGTCCCTTGACGTGACCAAAATATTGTGTTTTTCTGCTTGTTATTTCCTGGAGAAGCGTCTTCTCTACCTTGATTTGTTCCAGGACTTCACTATTTGACTTCCTTATAAAAAATGTACACATTTTAGAAAAAGAAAGGTTATTTCAGAATGCACTAAAATGCACGAAATGGAACAGGGCTACAGTGTCTAGAAAAGAGAAACATTCGAGGTGACTTAATATTTTTATAATATAATCAAAGAAACGGATAAATTAGACTATAACAAGTTTTTTTTGAAAATACAACCACCTACAAGAAAAACAGGGCATTAATTAACTAAAGAAAGGTCCAGATTAGATATTAGGAAATATTTATTTAGTCAGAAAGTGGTGAATGCTTGAAATGCATTGTCACAGGAAGTAGTGGAGGCAGGGACAGTTAATGCATGTAAGAATAGATTGGATGCACATAACTTTTAGAGAAATGAAATGTAAAAGAAACGGTTGTTTAGAGACTCTGCAGAGTCTTCTAAACCAGTATAAAAACGTTGTTAAGTTAAGTCAAGTATACAAAAATTAAGTTCAATTAACTTAGTAATTTTTACTTTCACGAATTATCCCAATCGTGCATTATGTTTCATCACAATTATGAAATACAAGCTTGGAGCCCTGAATAAACACTACGTACATTTACGCCACATGTATTTTCGAGATCTTCCACAAAGATGAAGATCTCGAGCAATGTATGTTATCCCTGACACAGCTCTCAGCAGGACACCAAAGGTTGGTCATAAAGTGGATTCCATTCCACTGCAATATTGAAGGCAATGAAGCTGGAGACAAACTATAAAAGTGTGGAGGAGCATCCCCACAAATAGACCTGAGCATCACATATAATGTGGCCAAGACCTTAATAAAAGCCAACTTCAGGGGGAAATGGGCTAATCAACACCCCGACTTCCGAAAAGAAGACATCTACTTGAATTTAACTAGAGACGAGCAGACCACCATCTTCAGACTGAGAACTGGGCATAACAGACTCAAGGGTCATCTTTACAACAAAATGAGGATTCGGACAGATGGTAAGTGTCCGCGTGGACCATGACTACGGAACACACCCTACAAAGTTGCATACTCACGCAGGAAAAGAGAACAATACTGGCCTCGCGAGACAGATATGAGACAAAAATATGTATGGAAATAAAACAGCCTTACAAACAAAGGTGTCCTTTGTAAGACAAACCGGGACCTTGATCTGGGGATGAACGAATACGTGAAGATTCTCAAAAATAATTCGGTCTTTCTCATAAAGTGTATTTTATCTTTCTTTAATTATGATGGTTGTGAAAGATAAAGTAATGTATACATGTTTTCCAAATCTAATTTCAAGAAATTAATGACAATTGAGACCCAGTTGTCCATGGGGGAGGCACCTACCTCCTACCAGGCGCGTCAGCAGGGTTGCGGATTGCTGAAAGGCCTCATAATTTGGAGGTTAGCTGCGAATAAATAAGCAGCCGTGGACAAAAACAGGTCTGCAGGCATGGAGGCTGTAAGGAGGCAGCCCTTCCACCATGCAAAGACACAACAGGCTAATCACCTGTTTGTCTTAAAACAACGATTACAAGTCAAAACACAGAGAAAACCGGACTGACCTCAACGGCGACGAACAGGCGAGAAATAAGGACCACGATTTACGGAACATGGAATGTACGAAGTATAAACGGAAAAGAACAAGAACTAATAGAGGAGATGAAGAGAGCAAAATTGACAGTCCTGGCACTTACAGAAACAAAGAAAAAGGGACAGGGCGTTCTGGACCATGATGGCAACATGCTATAATACAGCGGAGTTCCCATGAGTGAACGAGCCAGGGCAGGGGTTGGTTGTATAGTGAATGGTAACAGCAAAGCAAACATTAAAGGATGGAAGTTCATTTCAGAACGACTGATGGTTCTAAGTCTACAAAAGGAGGATACTCAAATGGATATCGTCACTGTGTATGCACCAAACGAAGATGAGAGCACTGACATAAAAGATGAATTTTATGAGCTCCTTCAAAGGACCATTGACGATTGCCATAATGAAATACTTCTCCTTGGAGACTTCAACGCAAGAGTTGGAAACGACTATTCTAGATGGGATGGAGTGATCGGTAGGTATGGAGAAGATGTCTTAAATGACAATGGAAAACGACTGCTGAGATTCTGCAGAGAACAAAACCTTGTTATTACAAATACAAGGTTTCCACACAAGCGTATCCATGCCTACACAAGATGTGAGCCGGCAAGAAATGAAAGATCCATAATTGACTATGCAATAGTGAGGAAAACTGATTTCAAGTATGTAAAGGATGCTAGAGTGCTCAGAGGACCAGAGATACGAAGCGACCACTACCTAGTTAAAATAAAGAGAGAAATTGAAAAACACTATCCAGCCAGGCAACACCCATCAGCAAGCATGAAACATAATACACAAGGAGAAAATAAAAGTAAAGCTTACAAACTACGAGAACCAGATGTTAAAAGGAGATACCAACGGCTCATAACAACAGCAATAGAAAGGATAGAGGAATCTGAAGAAGATATGGAAATGCTTTGGGTAAAATTCAAAGACATCATCAAAGAGGCTGCAGCAGAGGCATGCGGTCAAACCAAAGAAGGGTGGAAGAGAAAAAGTACACCATGGTGGACAGAAGAAGTGAAAACAATAATACGAGAAAAGAATAAGGCATGGAAGCAATACCTAGGGGCTAGGAATACAGAAGAACAAACAAAGAAATAAAAAGAATATGTAAATTTTAGAACAGAAGCAAAGAAGACTGTGCTCAAGGCCAAACAGAAATCCTGGGAAGAATTTGGAGAGAAACTGGAAAACAATGCTGGAGAAAACCAGAAACTGTTCTACAAGACCTTAAAGAACATGTGGAAGGAAAAGGAATGCCCCCTGAAATTTGTTAAAGATAAACAAGGTGCGCTGCTGACTGCTCCAGAAGAGGTAATGAACAGATGGAAAGAATATTTCTCAGATCTCCTTGGAGTGGAGGAAAACCAAGCTCTGGAAGTAACAGTCCCAATTCAAGAAGAGGGAGCCATGGAGGGAAACGATAATATCACAATGGAAGAACTAAAGGCAGCATTGGAGAAAATTAAGATTGGTAAAGCAGCAGGACATGATGGTATAACACCAGAAATAGTTAAATACATGGGAGCGGCAGGAGAGATGCTATTCATGAAGATTCTCAAGGCAGCTTGGCGCCACAAGAAGATACAAAGAGACTGTGAGGTTGCAATAATAATACCAATATTTAAAAAGGGTGACAATCGACAATGTGAAAATCACAGTGGTATTTCCCTTCTTAGTGTCCCCGGGAAAGTCTACTCTAGGATTCTAGAACGGCGATTAAGAGGTCTAGCAGAGCCAAATATGGATGAAACTCAATGTGGGTTTAGGGCAAACAGAAGTACTCAAGACCTTATCTTTACACTCAGACAGCTAAGTGAAAAGGCTCTTGAATATGATAAAGAGATGCATCTCTGCTTTTTGGATTTGGAGAAAGCATTTGATAAAGTTCCTTGGGACAAACTCTGGGAGTGCATGCCAAGGAAGAACATCCCAGGACCCCTGATCTCTGCCATACAGAGTTTCTATAAAACATGCAGAAATTATGTGCGGACATCATATCAAAAGTCAGGAGAGTTCAAGACCACTAGCGGAGTAAGATAGGGGGACATTCTATCACCGTACCTTTTCATACTCCTCATGGATGAAGTCATCAAAGCCTGCAAGGAACGGACAAAAAAGTATGAAGTAGGGTACTGGAAGATGAGACAAAGTTTCATATTGGAACTAGCATTTGCAGACGATTGTGGCCCTGATCACGAAAACCGAAGCACATCTCCAGATCAACTTGCAGGTCTGTGAAGAAGAGTTGAAGAAGAGAGGAATGCACATCAGCAACTCCAAAACAAAAACCATGGTGATCGCCAGAGATGAAAAGAGACATCAGATAACCCTGAGAACACGAGCACTAGAGCAGGTCAGCAACTTTAAATATCTAGGAGTGGTAATAGACAGCAGGGGAGAAATCAAAGAGGAGTTAATTGCACGAAGGGCAGCAGCAGGTAGACTGTTCCATGCAATAAACAGAGGTTTCATCAGTAGAAAAGAAATAAGCAGGAAAACAAAGATGGATGTAAACCGCTCGACCTATGTGCCTGTCCTGACATATGGATGTGAGTCATGGGCAATGACTACAGCCCAAGAAAGGCAATTACAAACTTCAGAAATGAGGTACCTAAGAAAGGCGGTTCAGGTGACGAAAAGGGACAAGATCCGTAACCAGACAATACGTAGCAATCTTGAAGTTCAACCCCTGCAGACACGAGTGGAGCAGTCCCAACTACAGTGGTTTGGCCATGTCTGTAGAATGGAAGAAGATCGGATACCAAAGCGATCATGGGAGATCAAAAGTCAAAGACGCAGACCCCGAGGACGTCCCAAAGTACGTTGAGAAGACAACATACGACAGTCCCTAAGTGATTGAGGGCTGGATTGGAAAGAGTCCAGGAAAAAGACGGCGGATAGAGCAGTGTGGCGTTCTCTTTGGCAAACCTCTACACCTCACGGTAGAAGAGGAGCGACTAAGTAAGTAAGAGACCCAGTTGTCTCGAGGGAAGGTGTTCGTCTCAACTGCTGGAGGTCGCGGGTTCAAATCACGGTGAAGACCGGAATTTTTTCACGTGGGTATTTCCTGTAAATGTTGTCACCGATCTCTGAGTAGTGAGGTCATACACCCGTGTTCAGTGGCGCGCACGTTAAAAATCTCTTGGCAGTTGAAAATCGTAAAAAAGTACGCCTAACGGCCGCAGCTGAGGCAAAATTCAAATTAAAAGGCTACTCAAATTATTCTAAGAATAATCGCCCCACAAAAATCATGACGCAAAAAATGTGAATGTGTGGCTTTAATATCAGGTCTTGGTTATGTGGTTAGCGGAGCGGCATAGATGGCACCTGACAGGTTGTGGGTCTACCTTGCTCTAATTTACGCTTCTGCCATCACCAATCTCAAAAATAGATGATCGAATATTATAGGGACTACCAATCTAACGGCTGGTAACAGATACTGGGATTGATCTGGCAAGTCACCAGCGGATTTTCGCCTGCCAAAAAAAACGAAAAAGAAATATGAAACAAAAGAGGTCACACCTTCCAGCGACGTCGAACGACACGCGTGTCCTGAAGATAGACAGATAGAAGATTTAAGTGTTATATTTATTCTTTGTTTTTTTTAATGTGATAAGTTTACAGCAAGTATGTAGTTGTGTATAACTGTTCAGTGTATCACGTATTTATTTGATATATGTAATGAGACTTAATAAGTGATTTGGGTAGAACTTGCAAGACAAGCTAAGCTCATAAAACTGAATTATTGTATATTTTGTTTATTGCATTCTGAAATTGAAAAACTTATTTTAAAATACAATTGTTTATATTTTATATTTTATCCTTTTTTATCTTTCGGAAATGTGAGATATTTATTATATAAATTATAATATATTATGTAAAGAATGTCTTTTTTTTAATTATTGTGTACATTTCTTTTTACCAACATTGCGCAAGAATTGTCACGATTTGTCCCAAAAATATCAAAATATTGGCCCAAAAATGTTATTAAAGTGGATTGCCATCGGCGGGTTAGTACGAACCCTGAAAGATACAGCCCTCTAGCTTATCGGGAAGTCTTCAAGTACAAGATTCGATCCAAAACAGACTTACTGACTGAGCGACCGACCGACTAACTCACACATGAGGTTAATTAAATACAAAAGGGATCAAGATGCTAATCAGCGCATAAGCTGCGGTGGTCAGCGACCCATTGCTGACTGCTAGCGTCAGGGCCAGCGAACCAGAGCTGACAAGACCCTTCTACACCTCCACGCGGTGATCCTGGATAACAGGCTGCAGCAGGGCAGATTGGCTAAGGAGAAGGGATCGAAGAGGGAATGCTAACTCAAAAAATGATTGCTGAAGTCGGATGGGTTGGACCGAAAGGTGCAAATATCGCAGTCAAGCTGTAAACTACGACACAACGCATTCCGTTCTCTGGACTACATTCTGCTTCTTAAGCCCGTTCGGGGTTTGGTAGCGGGAGATTGAGAACGAACGAAGCCAAGCCAAATACAAATCGTTGAAATAACAAAACTATTAAAACCGCAGTACAGAGAGCTGATTCATGATTCCATAGAAGCTGGCTTTAGTAAACCAAATACAATGTTTGGTCTATACCCCGACATCTATAGTCAAGGTAGATCATCATTATTGGAGGGGGATCGACGAGGAATCAGACGACTATTTTCATGTGCATTTACGTTTGGCAGTCTTTTGATAATGGTCTGTTGGTGCACACTTTATACTGGTATCACGCAATGCAGAATTCTAGCCTGGCTTGTATTTTAGAAATGGCCCATAAATTGCCACGACCCAGAAAGGGAGACAAGAAATGTAACAATGTCACCTTATCAGGTATGTAGTATAAGGAGACAAAGACTTGCTACCACATCCTGTAGAAACTATAATCAATCCATTTATCAATCAATCAAAACAATTCGCTCCCTGTGGAGCATATGTCTTCAACAAATAGTGTATTAGATGTCATATGCTCCAACATTGTCCACGACTGTCCAGAAACTGTTCTGTTTGCCTCAACTTTCCGTCGTCAAGTGTGCCTTGGTCCACTTAAACGTCTCTTTCCCACTGGATTGCAGAACAAAAACTCTTTATGTCAACATGTTCCTTCCTGAAGTTATGCCATAACCAGCCCAAACAACTCCTGGCTGTCACTTTCGAAATGGGCCCTTGACTGGACTAGTGCCACAGATCTGTGATAGTAACCGTGTCATAGCATTTCAAACCCAGCGCTCTACATATCCAACAGTTTACGAACCACTCAGCCCGTCCTCCAAGACTCAATTCCATAAAGCAGCACCCTTTTTATAAAGCTGAAAACAAAAATCTTCGGCGCTAACTTCGTTTCTTTGTATCTCCACTTTAGAAACTGTTAACCACAAATAACAGTTTAAATATTTATACCCTATATGGTAGAAGACTTTATACTTCATAGTACTTTCGGTTGTACTAGGTCAAGTTACATTTCTTGTTTCTTATTGCCGCTTGTTAAGCATTTCTTCCTCAGTTTGGCGAGACTCGGATCTTCCAATTATAGGCAGTACTTTTGGTTTTATCAGGGCAAGGTTACCGTTCTAATTGGGTAAAAGCCATTTTGGTATTAGGACTGAAAAATGATCATCTATTTTATTTTATATAGTACGTTGAGACAAAAGATGCTGCAGGGAATGAGCTGACAGTAGCCACTGGCTCATAGACCGTTGGTTACATCAGGACCAGTGAAGCAAAATTGACCAAAGCCCTATTTCCTGTACCCCCCCCCCCTTCCCCCCCCCCCCTCCCTAACCAAGTGCCGGCCATAGAAACAGACTGCAGCCATGCAGCCTGGCTAAGAGATCAGGTATCGAAGACGGAAGGCAAACCCGTCCTAAACATGCCGTGCTGATATCGGATATATCGGGCCGAAGGGCGTGGGTATCCCAGCCAGGATGTAAACTACAATACAAAGACAGAAACATTCTATTCGTGGCGGTCGCAGAAGAAGACGAAGAAGAAGAAGAAGAAGAAGAAGAAGAAGAAGAAGAAGAAGAAGAAGAAGAGGAAGAAGAAGAAGAAGATCCAGAAGAAAAAGAAGAAGAAGAAGAAGAAGAAGAAGATCCAGAAGAAAAAGAAGAAGAAGAAGAAGAAGAAGAAGAAGAAGAAGAAGAAGAAGAAGAAGAAGAAGAAGAAGAAGAAGAAGAAGAAGAAGAAGATACACATTTAAGAACTTTAGAATTATCTTACATTAAAAATAACCCGTTTAAATTGTTTTTAAAAATAGTGAAAAAGTTCGTTCAATCAATCGATCTATTAATCAATCAATTAATGAAAATCTTTTAATCTCCCCGTGGAACATAGGTCTTCAACAAACACGTACCTAGTCATCAAATGTAGACTTGCCGATTTCTGCAAACTTTTTTGTGGTTCAAAATTTCTACAGGATCATTTAGCGAGCCCCATGATTAACCCTTCTTAGTCGTTTCTTACGACATGCCTCACAGGCTACAGTTGTATTAGTCTCTGCTCCATATTCCAACATATACAGCACTCGGGCGAAAGAGTTACACAACTAGCTATACAAACTGTTAGGGGCCTCGAGTGTGTTCCCGGGCCACTTACCTGATAAAAAAAAACAGTTGCACTATCATGTATATCGTCATAGGAGAATGAAAAGAATTGTGCATGGAGCTAACAACCTCATCGGGGTAAACAAATTGCTACAGAAACAACAACTGCAAAAGCACGGAAAGTGTCTTAGCTAAGGCTTCCTAAAAGAGGCTAACTATAGTGGTTGCCCTATGCTTCGACTTCAACGAAACTGAGACACGAAGAAGAACTTATTACATATACATATGAGGGGATGGCGGGGGCTAGTGGTTAAGTGACACAGCTCACAACTAGAAGGTGCTGGGTTTGCTCCCCATCACAGCACTGGTCGTTACCCTGGGGAAGCAAACCCATAGAAAATGCAGGAGGAAGCAGACCCTTACATAAAATGCATGCCGAAGTCAGATGTACTGGACCGACAGGCGCAATATAAAAGAAAACATAGTCAACGCACACCTCCTTAGGGAATAGTAAGGGCGTTGAACGCAAAAACTACCAAAAAACAAACATACACACATTTGTCTTCTTATTTGTCTACATAAATCTCTTAAAGAATCATAGATCCACCGATGTAGCTGTTTCCATGCAGAAACATATGGAAAAGCACACTGTACATTTATGCTGTGGTTGTAATGTAACAATTTGTTTTACACAACGATATTCGAAACCAAAAAAGACACGCTGCAGACTTCATTAAAAGCATGACAAAGTGATAAAGATGCTGAGCAGCGCATGAGCTGCAGTGGTCAGCGACCCATAGCTGACTGCTAGCGTCAGGGCCAGCGAACCAAAGCTGCCAAGACCCTTCTACACCTCCACGCGGTGACCCTGGATAAAAGGTTGCAGCAGGACAGACTGGCTAAGAAGAATGGATCGAAAAGGGAATTGCTAACCCGGTATTCAAAAAAGGCTTGCTGAAGTCGGATGTGTTGGACCGAAAGGTGCAAATTTCGCAGTCAAGCTGTAAACTAAGACACAACGCATTCCGTTCTCAGGACTACATTCTGCTACTTAGGCCCTTTCAGGGTTTGGTAGCGGGAGATTGAGAACGAACGAAGCCAAGCCAAAAGCTTGACAAAATACTCGGTCCATTGGCAGCTGCTTCGCGAGACCGAACCTGCTTCGCCACATCTCTCCGTAAAGGCGTAGTGTCTCGAGGCATCCACAAATGTTACACATGAACGGCAGAGACAGTCTAGAAGATCCCTTGAAATCAAACTAAAGGATTGACATTTCTACTGTACTTGCACATCAGCCACAGTGGAACATATTACAAACAGATACACACATACATCCACACACTGGCCAATACGTGCACATTACAAACAGATACACACATGCATTCCTAAACTGGCCAATACGTCCACATTACAAACAGATACACACACGCATCTACACACTGGCCAATACGTGCGTATTACAAACAGATACACACATACATCCACACACTGGCCAATACGTGCACATTACAAACAGATACACACATGCATTCCTAAACTGGCCAATACGTCCACATTACAAACAGATACACACACGCATCTACACACTGGCCAATACGTGCGTATTACAAACAGATACACACATGCATCTACACCCAGGTCAATACGTGCGTATTACAAACAGATACACGCACGCACCCACAGACTGGCCAATACGTGCATATTACAAACAGATTCACACGCGCATTCATAAACTGGCCAATACGTTCATATTACAAACATTTACACACGAGCATTCATAAACTGGCCAATAGGTTCATATTACAAACAGATACACACGAGCATTTATAAACTGGCCAATACGTTCACATTACAAACAGATATACACACGCATACAATGACTAATACCTCCACAGACATACACACATACACGCATCCATACACTGACCAATACGACCACAATACAAACAGATACACAATGCGCATACGCATCAACTGACCAATACGTCCATACTATAATCATATACACACGCATCCACTGGCCAGTACGTCCACACTACAAACAGATACACACGCATCCACTGGCATATACGTCCACACTACAAACAGATACACACATGAATCCACTGACCAATACGTTGACAGTACAAATAGATACACTAATTCACTGGTCAATTCGTCCACACTACAAACATATACACACCCATCCAGTAACCAATACGTCCACATTACAAACAGATACATCATACACATGCGCATCCACTGGTCAATACGTCCACACACAAACACTGTCATATACGTTCTGATATAACCTAAAACACTACTTTCTGGGGTTGAAGGAACATGCCTTCGCTTGTGGAATCCAGACAGGCTAACCTTTAATCGAACAAAACAATTTCACGTGAAACGAACATTGCCTGCCTACACTTTCCAAAAATCCGTCCCACATTAGGCTCGTCAGCGACCTTTCGTGCCCATAGACTAACCTAACGATATTCAAAATAGATGAACAAAGAGTGTGGGCTTCTTTTGTCGTCACGGACAAACAACAACATCGTGAAGAAACCGAATTTTAAAAAACACCGTAACTTACTTGAATCGTTCAGTAACATCATGTAAGCATTCCAAACCTGAATGTTTATGTCAAACAACTGGAAGGTTAAGAAATCGATATACTCCGCAAAGTCCCGTGAAGGAATAGCGGTGTGATCCCGGTCTTGCATATCAGCAGGGTTCTTTCTGCCTGAGTCGTACACTGAACTAGTCCTGCCCGTCAAAGAAGATTAGGTCACAGTCACTGATATACAGGGACATTTACGTAGCGGTTCTAAAGTTGCCGTGATGCTAGGACTCCGTGATAGGTGTCCCGAACTCGACAAATCATATCCACAAAATTATGTCTCCTTTAAACAATTTTCTTCTCCTTCTTAACTTGACTTACCTTAACTTAACTTACCTTAACTTAACTTACCTTAACTTAACTTACCGTAACGTCTTAATGCTGGTTTCGAAGATTCTACAGACTGTATGCAAACAGTTTCTTGGAGGGTGGTTAACCAATGTGCGATCCATTTTAATAGACTCAAACACTAGAGCAAAGGAGACCAAAAGTCTATTAGGCGCCATATATGCTGCTCCTAACAAACCACCTAACCAGGACCGATGTTATGCCATGTCACACAGTCAGTCGCATCTTACGACATGATATCTGTGGGACATTGGTGCTATTCTTGTCTTTGTCCTACACAAAGACCCTGGCAGACCCCACTTCAGCTTGTACTTTTCTTTTTCTTCTTCCTCTTCTTCTTCTTCTTCTTCTTCTACGTTCGTTCTGGAAAGGACTTTGTGACGTTCTGTCGGTTCACATCGAGGCTGCGGTATTAAACGTGGACTGAAGACAACAGTGAAGAACTGGTCAACGATATTTAAAGGAGGACGTGAGTTAACCCAAAAATATGCGCCTGACTTGGTCTCGGAAGGTCTTACGCTAACTCACGCCCTTTTTTAAACATTATTGTTCTGTTTTTCATTGTTGTCTTCAACACACTTTTGTCACCATAAACTGCCTGAATTCTGCGATGAATGTCAACTGGTCGACATCCTTCAGATGTAAGAAACCGAATCACCGCTCGCTGATCAACTTTGGGCGGATTCCGTATAACATGCGCCATGTTTTAAACGGTCTGCTGAGGAAACTGTGAGTCGGAGGATAATGATAATTTGCAAACTTGACAGTTGGTATGTGCTGTTTACATGAAAAGTGACGTCATGATACGCATCGTACATATGTTCACTTGGTACAGTTAGGTCTGGTTTTATTTGAACACGCCTGTTTCAAGCGACCCCTGGTCTCACGGAAGGTGAGACTAGAGTGCCTGCATTTCGAGTTACCTCCAGTCGTATCGACCAATAGGCTTGCTTTGCTACTGATCCAAGGTAACTCGGGATAAGAGTGAGATTGATAACCAGCGCATATTCTTCCTCACTAAGACTAAAAGCATAACATCAGTTGATCGTAAACCTCAACGGACTAGAAGTATAGCATCAGTTGATCGTGAACCTCACCGGATTAGAAGTATAGCATCAGTTGATCGTGAACCTCACCGGACTAGAAGCATAGCATCAGTTGATCGTGAACCTCACCGGACTAGAAGCATAGCATCAGTTGGTCGTGAGTCTCACCGGACTAGAAGCATAGCATCAGTTGATCGTGAACCTCACCGGACTAGAAGCATAGCATCAGTTGATCGTGAACTTAACTGAACTAGAAGCATAGCATCAGTTGATCGTGAACCTCACCGGACTAGAAGCATAGCATCAGTTGATCTAATACGGAGAAACTTCTAGAACACAGCAAGGCGCAAGGACAAATGTGTATAAACAATGAAAACCCGACAACTCAGTAGAGAGTTCCAAGTGTAAGTGTATATCATCCTAAAGTCAGTCTCGACTGATATGGTCTACTTACTTAGTTGTCAAGCTGATTTTCTGGTGCGTAAGAAGTGGTGGTAACTGATACATCACAGCGGAGGCTTTCTGACATCGTTTATCCATTTCTCTATCAAGCACTCCCTCTTTTGTTAAAATCAATCAATCAATCAATCAATGAAAGCCTGTCGCTCCTCTCCGTGACAGCATCCCGCCAGCAGACACTGTCCTGGGCTGCTCGTTCTTCCTTTCTTCAGGTGAATCATTTAATCTTAGCTCCTTCTCACATTCAGATCTCCCTTTATTTTAGAGTCGACCTCTCTTTCTCTTTTCCCCTGGGGATTGCATGCAAGGGCATGTCGGGCTATGTTGAACTGTGCCTTCCGTAGCGTATGATCTATCCAGCCGCATTATCTTCGCTTAATGTGTTGTTTCATTAGTTTTTGTTGGTTCATTTTCCATAGGTCTTCATTTCCCACCACATCCTGCTATTATTATCCGTCGTAGGCATCTGTGTTTTTTTTTTTTTTTGCTTAGATGTTTGCCTCACTAGTTTCTACTGGCGGAGGCGCGCCATTTTCCACCCCAGACCGTAGTCCATTGGGCGATATTAGGACGCATAAACCAGTGCTTGGATGCATGTGTGCATCTGTATGTACCTATGCTAGGTTTGTGCGCCCTCAGAAGCTAGCCCAACCAAAGTGCAATGCAAGGGCCTCACCATGAGGGCGCGTGTGAAAGTTGTGCAAAAGTGTGACTGTGGGACAGAGTCAAATGAAACATAGTGAGGCGAGAAGAGAAGGGGAAGGGGAAGAGTCGCCCCCCCCCCCCCACAGGGTGAGATCCTTCCAGCGATCATCTGTAAACGAAGGCCAGGAGTCTTTGTTGTATGACCTTGGCCCTTCTTCATTTCTTCGCTCCATACAGCACCAATGACTTGACACTGGCGCTGAATATTCGAACTTTCGTGTGAATCTTCATTTTTCTGGAACCCCGTATGTCCTTTTGTTAAAATTCTTCCCAGATATTTCAACTCCCAGGCTCAGTTAAGCTTGATATCGTTTACACTTTCAGTTATCAATCTAGCATCTTATAAATCGTCCTGTTTTCTATAACGTCAACTTCTGTAGCATTAAATATAATTTCTTTCTCTCTATGATACAACTCACTTTCCGGTCCACATAATATAACTTCTCGGGCCGTAAAATTGGGATTGGCGGACCAGATTACAGGAATTGGTGAGTGGCATAACTTGAATTGATGGGCCGAAAGATACAATTTGACGGCTGGTATGATAAGATTTGGCGGGCAACATTATAAGACTTATCGAGCCGTATGATAAGACTTGGCGGGCCGCACCATATGACTTGGCGGACCGCACCATATGACTTGGCGGACCGCACCATACGACTTTACGGGTCGCACCATATGACTTGGCGGGCCGCACCATATGATTTGGCGGGCCCAATCGTCAAACTTTGTGAGCCATATGACAAGATTTGGCGGGTCGCATGATGCCAACATGCCGAGTGTCTGAGACACATACTTGAGCTTTTAAACAAAATGTGGGATGAAGATGCTGAGCAGCGCATGAGCTGCAGTGGTCAGCGACCCAAAGCTGACTGCTAGCGTCAGGGCCAGCGAACCAGAGCTGCCAAGACCCTTCTACACCTCCACGTGGTGATCCTGGATAACAGGCTGCAGCAGGGCAGACTGGCTAAGGAGAAGGGATCGAAGAGGAAATGCTAACCCGGTACTCAAAAAATGATTGCTGAAGTCGGATGTGTTGTACAGAAAGGTGAAAATATCGCAGTCAAGCTATTAACTACGACACAACCCCTTCCGTTCTCTGGACTACATTCTGCTACTTAAGCCCTTTCAAGGTTTGGTAGCGGGAGATTGAGAACGAACGAAGCCAAGCCAAGCCAAACAAAATGTCTGTCCTTCCTACGTGACTCCATTGTTGTGATTCCTCGGCAATATCTATAGAGCTGGGGAACAAAAATCGCTTACCTTTACAGCTGCCGAGCAGTGCACATAATACGAGTATATTGTATTTCAAACCTTTAGAAACAAATCGTTAAGTCCTCACTTGGATTCGAACCTGCACTGAAGCGGCTATATACTGTTTCCAAATGAAAGATGAATAGAGTCCCTCACTTACAGCATCTAGTGTCTCTACGGGTTGTTGGTGTTTTTGTTGGTGTTTTTGTTGGTGTTTTTGTTGGTGTTTTTGTTGGTGTTGTTCTTTTTTTTCGTCTTCGCCTTCCACGTCTTCCTCTTCCTTCTCTTCCTTCTCTTCCGCCTCCTTCTTTCTCTTCCTTCTCTTCCGCCTCCTTCTTTCTTCTCCTTCTTCTTCGCTTTCTTTTCTTCTGCTTTCTCTTACTCTTCTTTTTCCCCCTTCTCTTTCTTCTTCTTCTTCTTCTTCTTCTTCTTCTTCTTTTTCTTTGCTTTCTGTGTCCTCCTCTTCTTGCTCTTCCTCTTTCTCTTCCTCCTTCTCTTTCTTCTTCTTCTTCTTTCTCGTCCTCTTCCTCCTCCTTTTCTTTCTCTTCATCTCGTTCGTCTTTGCCTTCTGAGTACTCCTCTTCTTTCTCTTCCGCTTCTTCTTCCTCTTCCTCTTCGTCCTCCTTTTCTTTCTTTTCCCCTTCTTCTTCTTCTCCTTCTTGTTTTTCGTCTGTGCCTTCTGTGTCTTCTTTCTCCTCCGCTTCTTCTTTCTTTTCCTCTTTCTCTTTCTCTTCCTCCTCCTTCTATTTCTTATTCTTCCTCTTCTTCTTCTTTGTCTTCTTCTTCTACTACTACTTCTTCTTTTTCGGCGTGTTATCCTGAAAAGAAAAAGATATTGTATTTACAGCGAGGCTACGATATCTGCGCTTTTCGGCCCGACACATCCGGTTTCAGTTGCCCTTTTTTAGCACCGGGTTTGCCATCCCACATCAATTCCTACCCCATGGCAATATCACACTAGTGGCTAGGGCAGTCTGTTTCTAGAGCCGCCACGTGGAGACGAACTAGTGTCTCAATCAGCTATGGGTCACGACTCTGATGCAAGCAGCCAGCTATTTCTTCTTCTTCTTTCGTTCGCTTAAAAATATTGTCTATATCTGCAATGTTGCCTCTTGTATAAACTTCAGTCTTTTGTAGTTCACATACAGGTCCATAAAGTTTCTCTTCCAGTGTTGTTTCTATGGGCCAGTGAGATTTTCTCTGTATATCATATTCGGGGCAGTTTTGTAGTATGTGCTCTGCTGTCTGGGGTGTCTGTCCGCATGTACACATGGCTGAGTTGCCAATCTTCATTTTTGTGTACATGTGGCTGCGGAGTCGGTTGTGTCCTGTTCTAAGGCGCAACACAACAGTTTGCTCTTGTCTGTTCATGTTATGGTAATCGTCTGGTGTTACTGTTGGTGGCTTTCTGATTGATTTGATCATCCTTATCTTCTGTTGGTGGCTTTCTGATTGATTTGATCATCCTTATCTTCTGTTGGTATGTAACTGGCACATCTGGTTGCTCGTCTGCAGCACCCTCCTTTGCCAGTCGGTCTGCTCTCTCGTTTCCTGGTATTCCACAATGAGAAGGTATCCACTGCATGACAATCTTGCGCTGGTTGCTAAATTCAGACAATAGAGCCTGTAGATCTGGCAGTTTCTCAAATTTAAGTGCTTGGAGTGCTGATTCTGCATCTGTAAGAAATACTACAGGTTGTGGACCGACATTGGTGTTCAACAGTTTCTCAGTTGCCACCTTGATTGCCTGTATTTCTGCATCATATATATGACAGAATTTCCTAGTTGGTACTTTGGCTAGTGCAGTCTGTTTCTAGAGCCGCCACGTGGAGACGAACTAGGGTCTCAATCAGCTATGGGTCGCGACTCTGATGCAAGCAGCCAGCTATGAGTCGCTGACTGCTGCCAGCTCATGCCTTGCTCCCTCGTGGCTCCGGAACTCTAGGGGGTTCAGTTGCACCAGGCTGAGAATCGCTGCCCGACATAACGACAGAAACATAAAAGGCAGACCAGAACTGGTCTCAATAGCTGAGCTTATAAGGTTTACGCGTGGTGCCAAAATGCCATAGAGTCGTGACAGTTTTTGGGTACCCCCACTTGTGTTTCTCCAATATGGGATTGAAATGCATTAGGTCCTTATTTGACATGTGCCTGACATAAAAGGTCCCATTATTCATACCTGGATATTGGTTGTAATCCGGTCTGCTGTACACACGAGCTATTGGAAGAGTCTGCTACTTTCTCTCTCTCTATCTCTCTCTCTCTCTCTCTCTCTCTCACTGTCTCTCTTTCTCTCCCACAGTGTATATGGCAGTTTCCAGCAGTTTATTAGTCTCTTTGTTTTCCATTGTTTGACCATTTTACTCTCCATCTGTATTTGTCAATCTATCTCTCACTGTCTATATCTTTCTGTTTGTTTCTATATGCACATGTCTGTCTATGTGTCTGTCTATGTGTCTGTCTATCGTTGTCTACATCTTCTTCTTACTGTCTCATTCTCTATGTCTGTCTATGTTTTTCGGCACATTTAAATTTTCAATTTCTGAATCTCTCTCCTACACTATTCGTATGTCTCTTCTGTCACTGCTTCTCTCTATCCCATTCTGTGTGTGTGTGTGTGTCATTCTTCCCCCCCCCCTCTCTCTCTCTCTCTCTCTTTCACTCTATGTGCCTTTGTCTCCTAATGTATGTGTTTCTCACCTTCCCCTTGTTATATCTCTCATTGTGTCTGCCATTCTTTCTGTATCTCCCTCACTGTGTGCCTCTCTCCTACTCTGTCTCTCCTACCCTCTGCCATTCAGTATCATGCTGTCTTTATCTTCCTCTGTCATTCTCTTTTTCCCTCAACCTCAGTCTCTGTATGTCTCTCACGCCCAATCTGTCTCTCTCCCCATTCTGTATGTCTCCATTTCCCCACCATCTTTGTATCTGTCCCTATGACTGCATCTCCAAATCTAACGCTCTCTCTCTCTCTCTCTCTCTCTATCTATCTATCTATCTATCTATATATCTATCTATCTATCTATCTATCTATCTATCTATCTATCTCTCTCTGTGTCACTGTATGCCTCTCACACCCTCTTTCACTCTCTCCCACGTCTGTAACTTTTCCCTTTCTTTTGCGTGTATTATTTTGTATTATTGCAATACATACACAAACACACACACACACACACACACACACACACACACACACACACACACACACATGGATATAAAGTCAAAAGTCATAAGCGGCCCGTTCCTAGACGAGGTAGTTAGTCTTATATGGACCTCAACCCTGTCTTCGGTCAAGTAGTCTTGCCTCAAAGTGACCAGTGGACGAGTGGATTGACCAATGCCCACTGAATTCGCATATATATATATTACATATATACATATATACATATATATGTGTTGTAAGTGTATAAGTGGCTGTAGGTGTGTCTGTGTGTGAATGCATAGTTCATTTTAAATGCCACGCAAACAAACAGTACAAACGTATTGTCAATAAATCAGTTAAACACGTGTGAAAAAGTCAGAACATTAAATAAAAAGTGAAACATAGACTCTAAGTCGGTAGAATCCACAAGAGTAGAGTGACAGCATTGTTCTCTTCGGCTTCTTTAAGGGATATATATCCTGGCGTTCAGAGTAGCCAGAGGCATACCTCGGACGTGCAGTTTCGGTACTACTGGAGACAGGGTTGGGACTCGCACAAGATTAAATTGACGGATCGCTTATGACTTTGGTTTTATGAATATAATAACATTGTGTGTGTGTGTGTGTTTGTATGTCTGCCTGAAAAGAGGGACGCCTTATAACGAGTGAGCGAGAGAGAGAGAGAGAGAGAGAGAGAGAGGGAGTCAAATAACTACTGAAGACTGTGAACAAAGAGGTCTGGCTAAATAGATGGGCAAACATATGGCCATCCCAAATCTTAAAGACAACATCAACCTCCTAAAAATGAGAGACCAAAGCACAATTTTTCAACTTCGCACTCAACACACAACTTAACAGCCACTAGAACAGAATTCATCCAGAACATACTTCAGAGTGCCGGCTGTGCATACATCTCTATAAAGCTGTTGAACATCATCTTTTTGAATGCCCAGCCCTTGTCAATGTTAGGAAAGAGCGTCTTCCTTTGAGGCCAGACAAATGGAACACTTTGTACAAAACTAAACAGCTTGCAAACACTTGCAGATACCACTATATGGCATTGGGCCAAAGAGCAGGAGCCCATAGGCCGCTGGATCAATAACCAACCACTGGTGACTTGCTAGGTCAATCATAGCATCAATTAGCCCCTGGAATATGCGATCGCCTACTTTTGAGACTGGTTGAGGTAGAAGCGTAAATTAGAACAAGGTAGACCCGCAGCCTGTCAGGCGCCATCTAAGCCGTTCGGCTAGCCACATAACCAAGACTTGAAGTTATTCTACACAGCCCCCTTTCTGCGACATATTCTCTGTGGGGCGAATATCCCTAGAAATATTTGAGTAGATTTTTAACTTGAATTTTACCCGAGCAGCGGCCGTTAGGCCTACTCTTTTCGATTTTCAACTGCTACGGTATTCTTAACGTGCGTGAAACTGCACACGGGTGTCTGATCTCACTACTCAGAGATAAGGGGAAATATTTACCGGATGATCCACGTGAAAAAATATCGGTCTCCATCGTGATTTGAACCTGCGACCTCCAGCCCCCGAGGCGAACACCTTATTTGAATTCACTTTCACGAAATACTGCATAGACACAGACCAGAAGTCGAAGATACACACACACAACAGACAGAATTAGCGAACATATTCCACTTGTCTGTATTTAAGTTTTTGTATTGTGTTCAACAGATTATTTTCAAGTCTACAGTGACAGGCTCACAAACAGAATACTGTCATTTCAATGTGTAATGGTGGCTACGGTATAAGCCAAATCGGCGTATTGAAATGTAGCTTAGTGGTGTGCTCTCACTGTATTGCTGGTGTCATTATCGCTACCAGTTGGTATCCCTGACCTAGCAACTAAAGAGCTGTGGGTTCAACATCCAGGTGAATAACACTTGGGTGTCATTGACTAGGTTTAACCGTACTCATAATCTTGTTCATGTCAAGAAGCTAGCGGATATATAAATCTGGAGTCTCAAGCTGAACTCGTCCGGTAAGAATGTAGGGACAGTTCAGTAAGAGAAATTAACTTAACATCTTTATACTGGTTTAGAAGACCCTGCAGAGTCTGTATACAACCAGTTACATTTACATCACCTTGCTCTAAAATCTATGCGCATCCAGTTTATTCTTAAATGCATTAACTGTCCCTGCCTCCACTACCTCCCCTGGCAATGCATTCCAAACAGACACCACTCTCTGACTAAAAAAATATTTCCTAATATCTAACCTGGACCTCTCTTTAATCAGCTTGTAGCTATTCCCTCGTGTTATTGTAGGTGGCTGTATTTTAAAAAACTTGTTATAGTCTAATTTATCGATTCCTCTGATCATCTTATAAACCTGTATTAAGTCACCACGAATTCTTCTCTCTTCGAGACACTGTAGGCCGGTTTTTCTGAGTCGTTCCTCATAACTGTAATTCTGGAATCCCACTATCATCTTTGTCGCTCTTTTTTGTATTCTTTCTAGCATGTTTATGTCCCCTCTATGATAAGGACTCCACACCTGTACACAGTACTCCAATCTAGGTCTAACTAAAGCTTTATACAGTTTGACGATCACTTCCTTGCTCCCATGTTTAATATTTCTTTTTATCATACCTAACATTGCATTTGCCTTTTTCACTGCTACCTTAACTTGCTCACTCACCTTTCCTGTATGATCTATTATAGCCCCTAGGTCCCTTTCCTTATCTATCTTTCTAATATTGTTTTCTCCCATTCTGTAATTATGTTCCATATTGGATCTACCCATGTGGATGACTGTACATTTATCTACATTAAACTCCATTTGCCAGCTTACAGACCATTCTCGAATTTTATCTAAATCCGACATCAATATATCCACTTCCGCTTTAGATGAGACACTACTGCATAGTTTTGTGTCATCAGCAAATTTTGCAATCATGGATCTCATATCAATGTCCAAATCATTTATATATATCAAGAACAAAATTGGTCCCAAAACCGAGCCCTGTGGCACACCACTTTTCACTTCACTCCACTCAGAGTACTCCTTATTTATGCCCACCCTCTGCCTTCTTCCCGTTAACCAATTTTCAATCCATTTGGCAACTTCGCCACCTATTCCATGTGATTTTAACTTTCGAAATAATCTTTGATGAGGTACTCTATCAAAGGCCTTTGCAAAGTCTAGATAAATAACATCCCCTGGCTCCCCTTTATCTATGATTTTAGTAACCTCCTCCATGAATTCTAATAGATTTGTTAAGCATGATCTCCCTCTAGTAAACCCATGCTGACTATTTCTAATTAGATTAAATTTTTCTAAATGCATTACAATGTTTTCTTTGATTATTGACTCTAACAATTTACAGACTATGCTCGTTAAACTCACCGGTCTATAATTTGCCGGATCTGATTTTTTGCCTTTTTTGAATAAGGGGATCACTCCTGCATCTTTCCAATCCCGTGGAACAATCCCTTTTGTAAGTGATTGAGAACATAATATAGCCAATGGTTTTGCTAGTTGGTTTCTAATTTCATACAGCAATTTTGGGCGAATACCATCTTGACCTGGACATTTATTCACTTTCAACCCCTCCAATTTTTTAAAAACCATTTCCTCTGTAATACAGATTGATCTTAATCCCGCTGTATCCATGTCTCTTTGAAAAATATCTATAGGCTTTGGGATCTCGGAGCAGTCCTCCTTTGTGAAGACTGTGCCAAAGTACTGATTTAGCAGATTAGCAGCCTCCCTATTCTCACTTATTATTTTGTTTAGGAGAAACATCTCTGTCTTCGAAGAATTGATTACTTCTGGGCGGAGACAGAGGACATCCCCAGGAAAGAAGATACTCAAACTAAACAGAAAGGCCCCATGAAGAAAGTTTTGAGGCCCAAAGGTGGAATGAAGAAAGGTTTTGGGCCCAAAGGTGGAACGAAGAAAGTTTTGAGGCTCAAAGGTGGAATGAAGAAAGTTTTGAGGCTGAAGGTGGGATGAAGAAAGTTTTGAGGCTCAAAGGTGGAATGAAGAACGTTTTGAGGCTTAAAGGTACAATGAAGAAAGTTTTGAGACTTAAAGGTGCAATGAAGAAAGGGTTGAGGCCCAAAGGTGAACCTAAAAAAGGCGTGACGCACAAAGGTTGAATGAAGAAATATTCGAGGCCCTCTTCTGCCTCTTCTTCGTTCGTTCTCAATCTCCCACTACCAAACCCTGAAAGGGTAAGTAGCAGAATGTAGTCCAGAGAACGGAATGCGTTGTGTTGTAGTTTACAGCTAGGCTACGATATTTGCATCTTTCGGTCCAACACATCCGACTTCAGCAAGCATTTTTTTTTAGTACCGGGTTAGCATTCCCTCTTCGATCCCTTCTCCTTAGCCAGTCTGCCCTCCTGCAACCTGTTATCCAGGATCACCGCGTGGAGGTGTAGACGGGTCTTGGCAGCTATGATTCGCTGGCAGGCAGCTATGGGTCGCTATGAGGCCCTAATGTAGAAAGAAGAACGGTTTGAGGCTGAAAGGGGGAATGATAAAAGTTTGAGACAAAAAGGCCGCATGAAAAAGGTTAGAGGATCAAAAGTGGAATGAAGAAGGGATTGACATTCATAGACCGCATGAAAAAAAGTTTGAGGCTCAAAGTTGAAATTAAGAAAACTTTGACACCCAAAGGCCCCATGAAGAAAGGCTTGTCAAAGATCCTATGAAGAAAATTGTGAGGCCCATGGCCGCATGAAAAAAAGGTGGAATGTAGAAAGGTTTGACCCCAAAGACAGCATGAAGAAAGATGTGAGATTCAAAGGTCGCACGAAGGAAGGTGTCAAGCCCAAAGGCCACTTTAAGAAAGGTATAAGGCTTAGAGGCCGCGTGAAGGACGCTTTTTAAAGCACACACGACGATCGCACTTAAACATTTATGACTCGGAATTTTAAATCAACAATATTGTAAAATGTATCCCCCCATACCATACGTTATATTGAAAACAAAAAGTTATATAAAATGCATCTATACTCAACCAGGCTTGCTGAATTCCCCCCCCCCCCCCCCCCCAACTCATTAAGTAGCCAATAGGCATCGAGGATGGGGAAATAACCCTCCCCATTATGGTCGCTCTCCTATTAGGTTAAATCTGTAAAAAATCATCTTCAGTTAATGCAGCCTGTGACTCTACCCTACCACTCATCGTGTTCATGTATGGTTGACGCGATGGGTCCTTGTTGCCTAAGCGATCTACCTCTTTTTGCTTCTGTTTCTAAGAATCGACGTCCCTGCACTCTGGGCATACGCATAGTCTCTCTCAGCAAATGGCGTAGGGTCTGGATTCTGATGGTCCCTGTAACTCGCTGGTTGTACAGTCTTCTGCTCCGTCCTCTCATGCGCCCCACTTCGCTCGAGCCTTGTTTTATGTCAAATCTTTGCAGTCTGTTGGTTGCTGATTCATATATTGCAATGTCCTCATCCAACAGGCGGTCATTCATTTCAAAATATCACTCTTATCTATCACTAACGTTGCCATGATGGGGGCTGGAGAAGCCGAGGTGTCAGCTATATTGATGCCTTGAACCCCAGCAAGACCAGGACAGAATACCCATATCAACCCATGGAGGTCTCAACAGCTGATATCCACTTATACCTCAGCTATCTTTTCTACCTGTCCACCTATACTCTGCATTTGCAAACAGACTTCACTTTTTAAGTCAACTTTCGATAACTTATCTATCAGCGTCTCGCTTCACCCCGACACCGATGTTAAGGTTGTTATCTTGAGAAGACGATACATTTACGTGAATATAACAAACGTTCATATCCGAGGTTTGACAGTAGTACAATTTTTTTTTAAATATTTATGCCCAAATTATGTCAGTTTTCGACGTTTCATTTCTGACAGATGTAAATCCTATTGACTTGCCCTGTGCATTATTTTTATCTATCACATTATGAATAAAGGCTGCTAGCCTTTCTTCCTTTAGAGTCTAGCCATCGACCTGACAGGTCGCGATGATAGACACTAAATCAGATAAGTATATATTTTCCTTATATGTTAATTTGCTAGTTCAGCATTGTTGTTATTCGTTGTCTCTGATGAAAGCCTATTGGTCGTAACGTAGGTTTTGTTTGTGTTCTCGTCTCGGTGCGTTATCTGACCATACCAATTGTTTAATTTTTTAAAAATCGAATTTGAATCAACTTTGAACATTTTTTTCATTTATTTTTCCTCATTGAATTTCTAATGAAATCCCATCGTTTTATGAGATGATTATTTTCTCAGACATCTCTACATGACCATTACAAATATGTCATCGTCTTCCCATCCGAGGAAAAATCAATAATGATATTATTCCTTATATCACTTGTTCCTATACGAAGAAAACAGTAATCATTCACTATAAAAATTATATGTATCACGTCTTCCCATTAGAGAGAAAAGTAATCATTTACTATATTATTCTCTGTATCGCTCAAATTAACGTCTTTATACTTGTTTAGAAGTCTCGGCAGGGTCTGTATACAATCAGTTTCTTTTACATTCACTTGATCTGAAGCGCCCTATGCGCATCCAATCTATTCTTGAATGCATAAATTGATACTGTCTCCACCATTTGCTGTGGCAATTCATTCCAAGCATTCATCACTCTCTGACAAAAACAAATATATCTTGGTATCTAATTTTGACATTTCTTTAGTTAATTTTAGCTATGCCCTCTTTTCTTGTAGGTTATTGTATTTTGAAAAAAACTTGTTATAGTCTAATTTATCTTTTCCATTTAATATCTTATAAACCTTTACTGGATTACCTCGAAATATTCTCTTTTCTAGACATTGTTGGGCGGTTTTTCTGAGTCTTTTCCCAAAACTATCCGATAGAAAATAATTCACTAAAATATTATAAGTATCATGACTTCCCATTACATAGCAAAGTAATCATTAACTGTGTGATTCCCCGTGTTACTTTCTCCAACCCGTGTAAAAGTATTCATGCCCCATTTTATCCTATGCATCAGTTCATCCTATATGAGAGAAAAGTAATCATTCACTATATTATCTCTGACTCAATTCGAGAGAAATAAATCATTATACGAGGCATGTTCAAATGAAACCGCAACAAGTGGTTATACGTACGATGCGCATGATGACGTCACTGCATGTGTAAACAGCAAATACCAACTGTTAAGTTTGCAAAATTGCATTATCCCCCGACTCATAATTACCCCTCAGACCGTTAAAAACATGGCGGGTGTGTTGTGGAATCCGTCCAGATTTGATCATCGAGCGGTGATTCGGTTTCTAACAGATGTAGGATATTGACCAGTTGACTTTGATCGCAGAATGCAGGAAGTGTATGCTGACCCGAATCGCTGCATCAATTTTGACGATGACACCTTCTGACGCAACAATATGCGCCTGACCTGGCCTAAGGAAGATCTTTCGTTATCTCACGTCCTTCTTTAAACATCCCTGTCCAGTTATTCACTGCTGTCTTCGACACACTTTTGTCACCATACGCCGCCTGCATTATGCGATGACTTTGAACTGTTCGACATCATTAAGCTGTTAGAAACCGAATCGATCAACTCTGGACGTATTCCGTATTACACCCGCCATGTTTTCAACGATCTGCTGAGGAAAGAGTCGGGGGATAATACAATTTTGTAAACTTGACCGTTGGTATGTGCTGTTTAGACCAGGATTGACATCCTCATGCGCATCGTACGTATATTCACTTGTTGCAATTTAGTCCGGTTTCATTTGGACACGCGTCGTATTATTCCCTTTATCACTACTATCTGCCCGAGAGCTGTATTGTTCATTACATTATTTTCTGTATCAATCCTTTTCAATTTTGCTACTTACATCACATAGGGCCAGTCCCGAAACGTGCCACAAGTGAACTGTGGACTTCCACAGTGGTGGATTCTGCAGCAATTTGTTTAATATAGTTGTATTGCTAAGCCCATGCACAACCCCCTTTAGTCGGCATATTGTTCTTTCCCAAGAATCCAATTGGGATCTGTGTCATGATGTGGGGTCATGTATCATACGATTCTTTTAGTTTTTTCATTCTCGTTCAACTTGATAAATACTCGAAATGTATTGCAACGGGGAATATGGGAGGCAGGGTCAATGAATGCATTCAAGAATAAATTGGATGCGCATAGTCTTTATATCAAGGAAATGGAAAAGAAACTAGTTGTACCACATACTCTGAATAATCTTCTAAACTAGTATAAAGAAGTTAAGTTAAGTTGTGTTAATACGCAGTGCGTTGTGCTGTGTTTAGCGCCTGAACTACCCAGTACATTTTCCAGGACTAATCTGTAGGGGTTGAGTAGATTATAAGACACTTCGTCCAGACGGTAGTCTTCGGTGCTGCACCTGATGTCCAAACATAGGTTTCCTTGAGTCATTTACCTGTTTATTTTTTCTATCTCCAACGCGACAATTCTTCGTGTCTCTGGTGGCGCCACGCCGGTTATAGGATACATTTTCTCAGTTGGTGTAGGTCTTAAGACACACAGTGACTATCCGGCCTATCTCATTTATTGCTGTATGGTTTGGCTTCGTTCGTTCTCAATCTCCCGCTACCAAACCCTGAAAGGGCTTAAGTAGCAGAATGTAGTCCAGATAACGGAATGCGCTGTGTCGTAGTTTACAGCTTGACTGCGATATTTGCACCTTTCGGTCCAACACATCCGACTTCAGCAATTATTTTTTGAGTACCGGGTTAGTATTCTCTCTTCGATCCCTTCTCCTTAGCCAGTCTGCCCTGCCGCAGCCTGTTATCCAGGATCACCGCGTGGAGATGTAGAAGGGTCTTGGCAGCTCTGGTTCGCTGGCCCTGACGCTAGCAGTCAGGTATGGGTCGCTGACCACTGCAGCTCATGCGCTGCTCAGCATCTTGATCCCTGTTGTCAGACTAATATTGGGATGTTTAAGCAGTGGTGCCAGTTGATTTCACTCTCTGGCATGTGGTCTCAATTTCAATGTTGTACTGTCTTCCCAGAAAATGCTGCTCATGTATCTGATGTCGTGAGCCTGCTGTAGAGCGACATTCTGAATACATAAATTTAGCGGCTGTGTGTTTTGTTCTACCCTCAGTGTTGTCGTCTAAGACTTGCTGATGCTAGGACGATACTTATCGCATATCGCGTTCAGTGCAGTCAGGTGATTTTGAAGCTTCTGATGTTTGCGAGAAAAGAAGAAAAAACTAAGAGAAACGAATATTAGCGAAGAGAAACGAATAAAACCTAAGAGAAAAGAAGACAAACTAAGAGAAACGAAGAAAAACGAATAGAATCGAAGAGAAAAAAATAGAAACGAAGAGAAACGAAGAAAAACAAAGAGAAACGAAGAAAAACGAAAAGAAAAGAAGAGGAGCAGAAAGAAACGAACACATACTACAAACCTCAACAACATCAAAGACACCTCAACATTCCATAATAGAACAGAGCGACAAGTCCACATAGAAAGATGGGGTACGATGCCAGGAACTGAGGAGTATTCTACCTTTGCAGTGGTATGAATAAATACTTCATTCATATTCTTTGGTTAATATTCTAGTTTCACTTTGTTACCCTTGGATTTTGTTGGTGTGATATTCTTTCTTTTGGTTATTGATCCTTGCATATTTTGTAATCGATAACTGGTGACGCGCTTATCATAATCAATAAGCATGATTAATACATACCTTAGCTTATTTATACGGCCGTAACTTGTCATTTTAATCTCGTCACAAAGTCCAATAAAATGGCACTAGGGCCAGTACACGAAATAAGAAAACATGAAAGTAATTAGATTGTCTTTGCTTGGTCGCAGTGTCTTCTTCTTGTGGGTTCATCCTGAAAAAAAATGGTAGTGACGTGTCGTAGTTTACAGCAAGACTTCGATATATGCGTCTTTCTACGCACTACATCCGATTTCATCTTCCTTTTTTGGTTACCGGGTTTGCCTTCACAATGCAATCCCTGTCCCTTGGCCAGGCAGGCTACAATAGGGACTAGTGCATCCTGTTTCCAGAATAGTGTTTTGGTAGCTATGGTTCACTGACGCAGACATATCATCTCCTTTGCATAAATTCTTCACAAATTCTGCGTGGAATTGTCTGTGTTTCGTATCTAAACCATGTCACGAATATGGCAGTTCGGGTCACCGTTAAGAGAAAGGTCGGTCAATATAAAGACATATTGACTGTGGTTGTTGTTGTTGTTCAGAATGCTCACAATGAATAGGTTACTCTTATGTGCGCTCTGAAAAGGGCGATAAGAGAACGGTTGCTGTAGCTTTCCTCACATCCCGAGAGTGCTGATGACAACAGTCCGTTTCCAGGACGACCAACAAGGAGGTGAGGTAAGGGTCGTGGTCAGTATATTTCTCCTGGCCCTGGCTAACATTCTCTGATCAGTGTGTTTGGCTTGAACAGACGTTAGCCTCATCGTCCCGTTAGGTAAGGGTCTTGGCCAGTATATTTCTCCTGGCCCTGGCTAACATTCTCTGATCAGTGTGTTTGGCTTGAACAGACGTTAGCCTCATCGTCCCATTGACTATGGTAAAAACAAGCAAGTTCACATGATATGGGCATGTGTCAAAATCGTCTGGGTTGACCTAGACGGTCCTGCAAGGTCCTGTGCCTGGGAAGCGTAAGAGAGAGAGAGAGAGAGAGAGAGAGAGAGAGAGAGAGCGAGAGAGAGAGACAGAAAAAGAGATGGGTAGACAACGTCAGAGAGTGGACTGGAAGGCCCATAGCTAGAAAAAATATCATGGCACCAAACCGAATGGAGTGACAGGAACCGGTCCAACAATCTGTAGTATTGGTGCTCCAATGACCTTTCAGGTTACGGGACTATTGAAGATGATGATAGTTCGCCGACTCTTATGCATTCAGCCAGATATAAGTAGCTTGCTGCTGTCAGCTCTTGGTCGAGGCCATAATATGAAACGCGTTGGGCCAGTTCTAGACGTTTTTGCAGATCAACAAACTGGCAAGACAGGAAAAGGGTGGCCAAGAAATACCATCACGACACACGTTTAGATGTGCCACTAAAATTTATACTTCTAACTCAGAAGAGAATTCGAGAACAGACGAGGACGGTAGACACTTTATTCTTAAAAACTATTGCGATAACTTATAAACGAGAACGACGATCAACTTCTTCTTCTTCTTTTTCTTCTTCTTCTTCTTCTTCTTCTTCTTCTTCTTCTTCTTCTTCTTCTTCTTCTTCTTCTTCTTCTTCTATTTCGTCCTTCTTCTATTTACTTATTCTTTCTTGGTTTTCTTGTTGGTATTGTTGCTGTTGTTGTTCACCACTACCACCATACCACCACCACCTTCATCATCATCATCATCACCATCAACTTCTTCTTTTTCTTCTTTTTCAGCTTTCGTCTTGAAAAATACGTTTGTGATTGTGTGTCGTAGATTACAGCGAGGCTACGATATCTGCGCCTTTTGGTCCGACACATTCGATTTCAGCACGGCATTTGGGGGACCGGGTTAAAGTGTACATTTCGTTATGAGAGATACATTTCAAAGATATATCATTAGATCACTCTCTATGCCCAAGAGGAGGAGAGGGGCGACTAAGTAAGATATATTCTACACTCTAGAGGAGAAATGGGCGATTGAGTAAGGTAGAAGATTCTACACTTTGGGAGAAAAGGGGCGACGAAGTAAGGTAGAAAACTGCACCCCAGGGAAGAAAAGGGGCAACGGAGTAAGGTAGAAAACTGCACCCCAGGGGACAAGAGGCGACGAAGTAATGTAGAAGACTGCTTCCAGGAGAGAAAAGGGGCAACGAAAAGATAGCAGACTGCACCCAGGAGAGAAAAGGGGCAACGAAGTAAGATAGAAGACTGCACCCCAGGGAAGAAGAAGGGCTACTTAGTAAGGTAGAAAACTCTACACTACAGAGTAGAAGAGGATGACTTAGGCAGTAAATATCAATTGTAAGTATCAATTATTACCGGGGTCCGAAAGAGGTGCGAAGAATAGTGACACTGTTAACTTCCAGGCAAGGAGGGATGTGCATGGGTCTGGTGGGTCCATCATAGAGGGTCCAAAAGAGGTGCGAAGAATAGTGACACTGTTAACTTCCAGGAAGGAGGGATGTGCATGGGTCTGGTGGGTCCATCATGGAGGGTCCGAAAGAGGTGCGAAGAATAGTGACACTGTTAACTTCCAGGCAAGGAGGGATGTGCATGGGTCTGGTGGGTCCATCATGGAGGGTCCGAAAGAGGTGCGAAGAATAGTGACACTGTTAACTTCCAGGCAAGGAGGGATGTGCATGGGTCTGGTGGGTCCATCATGGAGGGTCCGAAAGAGGTGCGAAGAATAGTGACACTGTTAACTTCCAGGAAGGAGGGATGTGCATGGGTCTGGTGGGTCCATCATGGAGCAACTCCTAGACCCAAAAACTTCAACAGATATATACATTTCAACAGTTAATGATTTGGTAGTATTTGTTAAAGACTTATACATCGCAGGGAGCTACAAAGGTGTTGATTTTTTTAACGATTGATTTATATCGATAGATAGATCGTGACAGATAAATAATATATATACTTTAAATTAATCTCTCTGTGGTAGTATACAGTCTGCAACTCGTTGCAATTCATAGAAACCAACCGCCTGTCACGAGTGTGGAGTATCCATACAGGTTTGAATATAGCGGTAGTCCCCCTTTCAGTAAGATCTGACTAAACGTTTAAGCGACCTTGGAGAAATAAATCTCTTTTGAGTTGTTAGTTGTCCATTTCTATGCTGCAAAATCTTATTTTTGCCAAGTCTGAGAAGGCTCTTCAAGTTGTATCTCCATTTGGATCTGTCTGCAGTCATGTCTTCCCAAGATGTCAGATCCATATCTAGTACCTTCATGTCCCACTTACATTCGTCTTTGAACGCCAACAGTGGTCGCCAGCTATTATTTTTTTTTCCACGCGCCAGCTATCAATAGGGAATATCTTCCATGTCACAAACATGAAAAGCCACATCTTCCATCGCACGAACATGACCAAGTCACGTCTTCCATGTCACGAACATGAACAAGCCACGTCTTCCATGTCACGAACATGACCAAGTCACGTCTTCCATGTCACGAACATGAACAAGCCACGTCTTCCATGTCACGAACATGACCAAGTCACGTCTTCCATGTCACGAACATGAACAAGCCACCTCTTCCATGTCCCGAACATGACCAAGCCACGTCTTTCATGTCACGAACATGAACAAGCCACGTCTTCCATGTCACAAACATGAAAAAGCCACATCTTCCATGTCACGAACATGAAAAAGCCACATCTTCCATGTCACGAACATGACCACGCCATCGTTGTATTCGTTGCCGAAGAATGGTGTACATACTTGACAGACATGAGCGAAAAACCGTTTGTTACCCTGTTTCTCCATGACACACCAAGAATTGATCTCAGGCGCCGTAGGTGAAAGGTGTTGAGCCTTTGCTTTTGTCTGGCATAGATTGTCCATGTTACGCTACCATAAAGAAGTGTACTTACGACACAGGCATTGTAGACCATGCCCTTGATCTTAGCAGTAAGTTTAGGGCTTTTCAAGGCACGTGATGTCAGAAATTATATGAGGTTTGAATGGAAACTCAAGAAACAAGACCTAATGAATAACTTTTTATGTAGCATATAAAGAAGAAGTAGAAAATACGTTAAACCCAAACCGGGTCTGTCCCATTTTTTCTCTTCTTCTTCTGTTATTTCTTTTTCTTATGAAGTACACATATAATATAATGACTCATTTTCGTGCACGTCCCGGTCAGCGTTACACGCGCCATCTCACTCTATCTCTTCGTATTTCACTATATCACTTCCAATTCTCTCTCTTTCACACTCTCTCTCTCTCTTCTCTCCCAAACTTTCTGTCGCCATCTCGTTCGTTATCCCCTCACTCTCCCTTTTTCTTCTCCTGCCTTCTCCATCCATCCCCATTTTTCTCTCCATCTCTCTCCCATTTTCTCATGTGTCCCTTCTGTTTTTAAAAATCAGTGATATCGAATCCCATGTGTATCTTGAAGGGGTATGAATTGTCTCTTTGAGACAATTTAAAATAAAACGAATTTCCTAACTCCTTCACTACCATTCTACTTACGTCCCATGTCCCAGGCTCTACTTCCCACAACACTCTTCCAGTATTCAGCCACGTGTCGTTGCTACCCAGCAGGTCATCCCTACTGCAAGTCTCCGAGAGGTTTGGACAGATCATCAGATGATCCTGGTCTTGTGTTACTCCACATTCGCATGTTTCAGCATCCCTGTATCGATAGCTTTTTAGCTTTTTCATGCATCGTGATTAGCCAGTTTGCCAGTCTATTTAGTGACTTCCATGTTGCGTAAGACAGGTGATGTCCAGGCCCAAGTTATGTCTGTACCTCGATCCAGGGAACATGCGTCACATCTTTCTATGCGACATTTTCCAGGACTAATCTGTAGGGGTTGAGTAGATTATAAGACACTTCGTCCAGACGGTAGTCTTCGGTGCTGCACCTGATGTCCAAACATAGGTTTCCTTGAGTCATTTACCTGTTTATTTTTTCTATCTCCAACGCGACAATTCTTCGTGTCTCTGGTGGCGCCAGGCCGGTTATAGGATACATTTTCTCAGTTGGTGTAGGTCTTAAGACACACAGTGACTATCCGGCCTATCTCATTTATTGCTGTATGGTTTGGCTTCGTTCGTTCTCAATCTCCCGCTACCAAACCCTGAAAGGGCTTAAGTAGCAGAATGTAGTCCAGAGAACAGAATGCGCTGTGTCGTAGTTTACAGTTTGACTGCGATATTTGCACCTTTCGGTCCAACACATCCGACTTCAGCAATCATTTTTTGAGTACCGTGTTAGAATTCCCTATTCGATCACTTCTCCTTAGCCAGTCTGCTCTGCTGCAGCCTGTTATCCAGGATCACCGCGTGGATGGATAGAAGGGTCTTGGCAGCTCTGGTTCGCTGGCCCTGACGCTAGCAGTCAGTTATGGGTCGCTGACCACTGCAGCTCATGCGCTGCTCAGCATCTTGATACCTTATTGATGTATCAATAAGTTTGACATGTGATGAGTTCCTCCGAGGCTACTCAGCTACTGAGACAGACACGGCGAGCGCTGATGTTCTGAGGACGTATGAATTTGTTTCCCCCGTTGTACCAGTTAGCATACGTATGATAACATGATACTAAGAGAAGAAAAAAACGAATTTCCTAAATCCAGCACTACCATTATACTTAGAAAAGAAAAAAACTAAATTCCGAATTCCGGCATTACCATTAAAGCAAGAAAAAAAAATGTCCTTAATCCGGCACTACCTTAATAACTTATAGAAGAAGAAAACGAATTTCCTAAATCCGGCACTACCATTAAACTAAAAGAAGAAAAAACGAATTTCCTAATTCCGACACTACCATTACAAATCGAGAAAAAAAAACGAATTTCCTAAATTCGGCAACATCATTATATTTATAGAAGAAAAAAAACTAATTTTCTAAATCCGGCAATACCATTATATTTATAGAAGAAAAAAAACTAATTTTCTAAATCCGGCAATACCATTATATTTATAGAAGAAAAAAAACTAATTTTCTAAATCCGGCAATACCATTATATTTATAGAAGAAAAAAAACTAATTTTCTAAATCCGGCAATACCATTATATTTATAGAAGAAAAAAAATTAATTTTCTAAATCCGGCAATACCATTATATTTATAGAAGAAAAAAAACTAATTTTCTAAATCCGGCAATACCATTATATTTATAGAAGTAAAACAACTAGTTTCGTAAGACCGTCATCACAGTTATACAATACCATAGTCTCATCTAGCAAGACCTGAAATGGGTGTCTATAAATCAGACATGTATCTTGCGTTAAGCACTAGTTAGTATACAAAAACCTCTCACCGTCAAGGGAAATCATCATGATATTAATATAAATCCCCGTTTTAAACAGACGGCTGTACGGTTAGAGTTACGCAGACACCTGTATGGATCATGTGTACTGCAGAGGCGGACACAAACAAGAACTTTGGTAGGGGTACTGTGACACACATACTTGTATTGCATTGCTATCTTGGTATAGTTGGCGGGGGGGGGGGGGGGGGGAAAGAGAAATCAGGGGCAGGTGAAACATACCGATCAAGTGAGAGAAGAGTAATCAGGGTCAGGTGAAACATTTTGATCGAGGGAGAGAAGAATAATCAGGGTGAAGTGAAACTTACTGATCAAGGAAGAGAAGAGTAATCCGGGTCATGTGAAACATACTGATCAAGGGAGAGAAGAATTATCAGGGTCAGGTGAAACATACTAATCAAGGGAGAGAAGAATTATCAGGGTCAGGTGAAACATGCTGATCAAGGGAGAGAAGAGTAATCAGGGTCAGGTGAAACATGCTGATCAAGGGAGAGAAGAGTAATCAGGGTCAGGTGAAACATGCTGATCAAGGGAGAGTAGAGTAATCAGGGTTAGGTGAAACATATTAATCAAGGAAGAGAAGAGGGTCAAGGGAAACATACTGATCAAGACCGCGACCTATTTACAAGCAGTTCTCCACGGAAATAGCCTGTTTCGTGGTAGTCTTGCTAATGAGGTAGGGATCGACAGTATGATCCCCATACTAGTGAGCTTTCTGAGAAGCCCGCACTGAACTACAGACAGGAGGACACCAGTTCATCGTCTATGCTCGTGTATGCCTGGGGATATGAGGACCACTGCGCACATATACCACAATAACACCTGGTTACTAAGCACTAGGAAGACTACAGGACATGGGACATACCAGTAATTCTACAACCATGACCGAATCACCAAACTTGGTCTGACAGAGGAAACCTCTGACTTCATACGGTGCTTAACAGCGCAGGTAAAAATTAAATAAAGTTACTTTTTATCTATAAAAAACAACCGGACAGGATAAGATATCGTGCTCTGGAGCCCCTCCACTGAATACGCCACTGCATACTGCCTCTCTTGGTATATATATTACGTAATGACGTCTACCAGATCGCTTGAATTTAAATGGCCGCCCACCCCCCTTTCCCCCTCCCCCATCAAATACTGCTTGTTAGAAGCCCAGAGGTTATTTAATTACTGTATTACATTTAGACAAGCAGTGAAAGGATCTAGAAATGAATGAGAAGGACAGTCGGGGACTTCCTCAACGTAGGCAGACTGTCATAGGGCTACTTCAAGGTCGCTAGCAAGCTGCCATTGCATTTCTTCATCGTAAGTGGACTACCAGAGGACTACTTTTTGGTGGTAAGTGAACTGTTACAGGACTACTTTTAGGTCGTAAATGGACAGCCGTAGTACTGCTTTTAGGTCGTAAGTCGGCTTTCATAGTACTACTTCTAGGTCGTAAATGGAATGTTCCAGTATTACTTTTAGGTCGTAAGTGGAATGTCTCAGTATTACTTTTAAGTCGTAAGTGGACTGCCAGGGTATTACTTTTAGGTCTTTAACGGGTTGCCATAGGACTACTTCTAATCTAGGTCGTAAGTGCACTGCCAGAGTACTACTTCAACATTGTAAGCAGTTTGACACAGAACGAATTTATTCTTCCATTATCTTTGCTAGAGTGACAGGCGGTGTTATTGCTGAGAAGAGCAGTGCACACTTAACAACGAGCAGTATCAGAGTGGGGAATGAGGCAACAACTTCGGCTCTAAGGAGGCTGTCTTGGACCTCTTTAAAGAGGATAGTAATCGTCTATGACTCTCAATCCTTGCTTCGGAGGGCGCAGAAGGACTGGCTGTAGCATTAGTGGATAGTTACATCGGAGCTACTGGAATTTGTGCCCTACTGTTCTGGAAATGCTGGGGTTTGCGGGAATGAAAGAGCAGACATCCTGGTCTTAGATCGCAGCCGCGCTGTAATCTACCAGACACAACGTCCCAACATTCTTTTGAGGACGAGCGCCGATGGTGAAAAATAAGAAGAGAAAGGTGAGGAGGTGGAGGAAAGCAAAGAAAAAGAAGAAGAAGAAGAAAAAGAAACCAGAAGATGTTTTCATCAGGCAAGCAGCAGGAAAGCATTTTCTTCTTCGCCCTTGTCTTCTGCATCTTCTGCTTCTTTTTTCTTCACTTTCTTCTTCCTCTTTGTCGTCTTCTTCTTGGTCTCCATTTTCTTATGCATTTTCTACTATTTCTCATTTTTATTTGTCGTATATTTGTCTTCTTCTTCTTCCTCCTTGCCTTTACATTACTTTTCCTTCTTCTTCTTTTCATTTTTATTCTTTTTCTTCGTATTCTTTATTCTTCTACTTATAATTTTTTATTCTTTTCTCATCCACACGTCACGTTTGTCTACATCTTCATTGCCTTCGATATTGCCCTGAAGGACCACAGGGGTAAGTGAACTTTAAATTCTGTTCCTATTTTTCCTCAATAGTTTTTATACCTTGATTTCAATGACTCTAGCGAAGGCAGCAGACGACTTAAGGCTCGGTGCACTTCCGTACAGCTTCTCGTGCAAGGACACTGGATGTTGCCAAATGCTACTTGTTTTATCGGTATACCATAGAACTTTTTATTTCAGCACTGTAATTCTCCCAGATATGTGGTGTTAATTTCTTTATCAATTCTTTCATCTTCCGTACAACAATAATTTCCAACTACTTTAACTTTTTGGCATGTTTAAGTTGTATATAGCTCGCACGTAGGTTGAATAGACCTAGCGTGTTGCTTTTTTTTTTTTTTTTAAATAATTTCCGTCTTTGTATTCTGGTTTTCATATTATATCTTTCTTTCTTCTATTTTCTTTTCTATTGTCCTGTTATTCCTTTCATTTTTGCACTGGTTGTGCCGAGTGATTAGATCGAACAACACTGACATACAATCGAAAACTCATGTATGTGGTGTTTAATTTACCGATTTCTAAAGCATGTGTCTTTCTTGTGCTGAGGCAATATCCTCGTTTGGAAGAGTTCACATTTCTATAATTATTTTTATTAGTTTGTTTACTTTTCCGAATATCTGGTGCACTTTTTCGCTATTACAGTGTACTTCCCGTTATGCACAAGAGGTTCCAAAGCTGGGGATAAAAAATACAAAGACTGACATGGAGGTTACCGAACCAAATCCAGGTCTTTAAATTATATGTCGTGTTCATTCAGGGGCAATTGATGTTGACGTACCGCCTAGAGCTGGCGGGAAGAGACGTTCAGTTGCAAGACATCGCATAACGACAACATAGCTTGTACCAATATCGCGTGAGAAGGAAGACTAACGTCTGGTCAGGCTTAACATACTGATCAGACATGTTAGTCGGGTCAGTTTAGGTTAGGTCATCCCGTAACCGGTGAGGTTGTTGGGGTACACATGAAGGCATCCTCACAACGCCACGCCACCCTTCTCTGTCAGATGCCGCTGCATGTACTCTTCTGGCCGGAGATTGGTCCATTCTTTTATGTTGTCCTCCCATCTCTTTTTGGGACGGCCTCTTCGTCGTCTGCCATGCACCTTTCCGTGGAGGATTGTATTTGGTAGACCATTTGATCTCGATATGTGACCGTACCAAAGCGAGTTTCCTTCTTTTGACAGTTGCCAAGAGGTCTTCAAAAGGCCCTATTGTTGTTGTAATTCTATCTGGTATTTCCTCATTTGTAGTCAGGATCAGACAAATTATACTGGCCAAGACCCTCGCCTCAATTTCCCCGCAGTCCAAACTGTAAACATGGCAGCTTAGCTAACGAAGCGGGGAATCGTCGTGATCCCCGTAGTAGTGAGCAACAGACAAGTGTAGCCAGACATAGCACAAACGCTTGGAAGACTTCAGTCCATCATCATCGGCACGCTCATGATGTGAGGACAGCTACATCAAATCAGTTCCAAACGTCTTATTCAAGGGGGAAAAAATGATAAATCTACCCATTGCAGACATTCCTTCAACATCAACCTGCATCGCGTAAATGCAGAATGCAAACCTTATACTTCTGGGAAAGATATATGTCAACACGAAAAGCCTTCAGGTTGGAAACTCCTGAAACACAGCTTTGGCACAGCTTTGTAAGCACTAAGAACCCCCCCTCACCCCCACCTCCACCCCAAGCCTAGTAAACCCCAGGAACGCCATACCACCTCAACCCCCCCGCAGAGTAAACCCCTCACCACCATCCCCACCCCAAGCCTATTAAACCCAACACCCCCACCCCACGCCTAGTAAACCCCCACCTCCACCCCACCCCACGCCTAGTAAACCCCCACCCCATGCCTAGTAAACCCCCACACCCATGCCTAGTAAACCCCCACCCCCACCCCACCCCACGCCTAGTAAACCCCCACCCCATGCCTAGTAAACCCCCACCCCATGCCTAGTAAACCCCCACCCCAACGCCTAGTAAACCCCCACCCCCATGCCTAGTAAACCCCAACCCCCACCCCACCCCACGCCTAGTAAACCCCCACCCCACCCCATGCCTATTAAACCCCCACCCCCATGCCTAGTAAACACCCACCCCCACACACACCTCACGCCTAGTACACCCACCTCCACACCCACCCACGTCTAGCAAACCCCCAATCCCACACCCCCACCCCACGCCTAATAAACCCCCACCTCCACACCCCCACCCCACGCACAGTAAACCCCCACCCCTACACCTACCCACGCCTAGTAACCCCCACCCCAACACCTACCCACGTCTAGCAAACCCCCACCTCCACACCTACCCACGCCTAGTAACCCCGACCCCCACACCTACCCACGTCTAGTAAACCCCCACCTCCACACCTACCCACGCCTAGTAACCCCCACCCCTACACCCACCCCGCCTAGTAAACCCCCACCTCCACACCTACCCACGCCTAGTAACCCCCACCCCTACACCCACCCCGCTTAGCAAACCCCCACCTCCACACCTACCCACGCCTAGTAACCCCCACCCCCACACCCACCCCGCCTAGCAAACCCCCACCTCCACACCTACCCACGCCTAGTAACCCCCACCCAACGCCTAGTAACCCCCACCCCCACACCCACCCCGCCTAGCAAACCCCCACCTCCACACCTACCCACGCCTAGTAACCCCCACCCCCACACCTACCCACGTCTAGCAAACCCCCACCTCCACACCTACCCACGCCTAGTAACCCCCACCCAACGCCTAGTAACCCCCACCCCCACACCCACCCCGCCTAGCAAACACCCACCTCCACACCTACCCACGCCTAGTAACCCCCACCCCCACACCTACCCCATGCCTAGTACACACACACGCACGCACGCACACCCGCGCACGCACACACACACACATATACACACATACACACACATACACCTACACACACACATACACACACACATACACACACAAATACACACACATACACACATACACACACACAAACATACATACATACATACATACATACATACATACATACATACATACATACATACATACATACATACATACATACATACATACATACACAAACACACACACAAACACATATGTCAGCCAATCAAATCCCCAAAGCAAACGGTACAATAATATTAAAGAATTAATATAGGTTTAAGTTACTGTACAAGTTAATGACCATCAGAAATAGGTCAGTAAAGTTCAGATTAAGAATGCCAATTGTATGTGGGGCACCGGAGTGTGCTAGGTGCGCACGAGATGAAAAGCCTGATATGCGCAAGTGCAACCAGCAAATTACATGAACATCAAAAGCAATTACCTTCCCCCTTTGTTGAAATATATTAAGTGCCTGTGAATCTGCTTAGAATGCAACGATGTCGTTTCTTATAATCAGTAACAGTAGCCAAGAACTAGCTCTAACCTCATTAAACAACATATTCAGTCTGCACAGTTATTTGGGCGTTAACTGCCCCAAAGCATGTACGCAGCTAGGACACACACTTCACACAAATCCTTCTCGGCATAGAACAATAGCTTTCTTTGAATATGTTTGCTTGTATTCCACGGTAGAGGTTACATTTCAGAGAGCATATAGGGCGAACATTTCCTCGCCCGACATAACGTTCGAAAGCATCAGAGACGCGAGATAGATATCAATGCTTCAGCCTTAGGTTGCTTTGTAATGATATTTGGAAATTCGAGGCTTGCACATTTTGGGCCACATAAAAAATGAAGAACAGAACATGTAGGTAATTTTAAAAAAGTAAACATTTCAAAGGCGGAGGGTAATGATCCGTCACGTTTGAGAACAGTCGATGAAAGGGCTCACTCCATGAGATGTGAACAAAAAGGCGGCTCAAACAAAGAGAACAATTCAAGAATATACGCCAGTGAAACTGAAGGATATTGCCAATGGTTTACAGTAAATGCTTTGTCATACATAATACTTCAGTGGTTCTGAAACGTTTTCAGATTGCAGGCTAAATGAAGCCAATTATAATTCCTTCCTTCCCCACTGTCCCAGACTCACTAGGGTAAATGAAAAACGTATGCCGATAATTTTGTATTAATAAAACAAATTCCATACCTAGAAATGTCTTACTCTTCCGTCCCATGTTGTTGAGATTTGCCAGAAAGAGCGCCATACTATTCTATGCGCTGTTTCCAGTGTAGTCGACCAGCTAGCAGCCTTCAACCTGACCTACCAACATACTCCAATCTGATTGTAGATTAACGAAGAAGAAGAAAAAAAAGAACTACAACAAGAAAACGAAGAAGAAGAAAAAGAATGAGAAAAAGAATAAGAATAAAAAGAAGAAGCAGAAAAAAAAGAACAACAAGAAAACGAAGAAAGAAACAAAGAAGAAGAAGAAGAAAAAGAAGAAGGAGAGAAGAAGAAGAAGAAGAAAAAGAAGAAGAAAAAGAAGAAGAAGAAGAAGAAAAAGAAGAAGAAGAAGAAGAAAAAAGAAAAAAGAAACAAGAAAAACAAGAAGAAGAAGAAGAAGAAGAAGAAGAAGAAGAAGAAGAAGAAGAAGAAGAAGTAGAAGATGAAGAAGAACAAAGAAGAAAAAGAAAAATACGAAGAATACGAAGCAGAATAAGAAGACTAAGAAGAAGAAAAGGAAACGTCGTTGGACGCTTTTAACGTTGTTGGACGCTTATAACGTTGTGGAACGCTTATAACGCTGTTGGACGCTTATAACGTTGTTGGACGCTTATAGCGTTGATGGACGCTTATAATGTTGTTGGACGCGTATAGCTTTGTTGGACGCTTATAACGTTGTTGGACGCTTATAACGTTGTTGGACGCTTATAACGTTGTTGGACGCTTATAGCGTTGATGGACGCTTATAACGTTGTTGGACGCTTATAGCGTTGATGGACGCTTATAACGTTGTTGGACACTTATAACGTTGTTGGACGCTTATAACGTTGTTGGACGCTTATAGCGTTGTTGGACGCTTATACAAATATATAAAATAAATTGAGGTTCTTTATTTATGATGTTACCACTATCACGTTCGAATAAGCCTTGACTTTAAAAATATGAATTTCATCTGATGGTTTCTTCACTATAAAAAAAGCATGTATTTCTATAGCAATAAGAGGTCTGTCAAATCCTTCACAATAAGGCACTTCGTAGACCAAGAAGTGCTAGGTTCGGGCACTCAATAGGGAGAGATCTTTTCAGATCTTGCGTCCTATATCTTTGGGGGTTCGTTTCTACTGTTGAAATTAAGAAACATCACTTTTAAGATTGACAACCAGGAGGCATGCAGACAAACACAGATGTAAATGTTGAGCGGAAGGTAGATATGAATAAAAGATATTGATAATCGATCGTAAGGTAGGCAAGTGCAGAGAGATTGACAACCAAGAGGGAGACAGAAGGCGGAGGAGATGAAAACGAGGAGGAATGAGAGAACAATGGAGATTGGACAGTGAGAAGCGATGCAAACAGCGAATATTTGCAACTATGAGACAAGCAGACGGAGTAGAGACTGACAAGCAGGACGCAGGCAAACATGGCGGATATTGGCAAGCAAGGTGCAGACGATCACGGTGGATCAGGTCAGGTCAGGTCAGGTCATCCCGTAACCGGTGAGATCGTTGGGGTACACATGAAGACATCCTCACAATATCACGTCACCCTTCTCTGTCATCGGCCGCTGCCCGTGCCTCTTTTGGTCGGAGATTGGTCCATTCTTTTATGTTGTCCTCCCATCTGTTTTTGGGACGGCCTCTTCGGCGTCTGCCATGCACCTTTCCGTGGAGGATCGTATTTGCAAGACCATTTGATCTCGATATGTGACCGTACCAAGCGAGTTTCCTTCTTTTCACCGTTGCCGAGAGATCTTCAAAAAGCCCTACTGCTGTTGTAATTCAATCTCGTATTTCCTCATTTGTAACTCGATCTTTGTACGTGACGTTTAAAAGTCTTCGTAAACATCTCAGCTCCAAGGCCTGTATTCTTCGTTGGAAGTCAGCTGTAACTGTCTATGTCTCACAAGTATAGAGGAATATTGGCAGGACCAGTGTACGCATTAATCTGAATTTCGTGCATAGTGTTAACCGTTTATCTTGCCACGGTGGATACTGGCATACAATTCAATAGTATGCTTAGGCGATCAGGGTCATCGCGTCGAATGACCATGTCCATGATCACGTCTGCTGGCCGCGTTCCATGCGTTCTGCAGTTTTGTTGGGGAGGTGGCAATCTGTTTTAGCCAGGTGTTGCTAGGGCGGCCCTGAAGGCGTCTCCAGGATGAGCACGGCTTCTTCCTGTAATTCGCCCCCACGGCCTGTCGGAGCATCTCGTGAACTGGGGCTTCCCGGGGAAAGCGAACAACGTGACCGAAGAGGGAGAGGCAACGGCGATCAATCGTTGAGTCGTCTGCAAGTTGAGTACGTCGAACTACTTCACTGTTGTAAATCATGTCGTGCCAGACAATCCCGGGGATGCATCTATGGATGCACAGATGGAAGGCCCCGCTGTCGGTCCCGCTGTAATAGTGTCCTGCCCGAAAATTGGCAAGCTGGAGGCATACAGGCTTGTCAAAAAGGTGATGACATTTTGCAAAAAAATCCATATCTGTACAAGATAGGACAAGGCTGGAACAACTATAAAAGTTATCTTTAGGTCAACATTGGAGACAAGCTGCAGAAGTAATTTAACGACAACACCTACTATCAGTTCTCAGGAGCTGATCAAGTGACCATCTTCAGTTACGCATTTGACACGATATAATGAAGTGCTATCCAAAACAGAAACTCTGCAGATAAGCAGATCGCCTGAATGCATGAACTTTATGGTAAAAGGGACCAAGATTAAACCAGTGCAGAAGTTCAAGTACTTGGGTAATGTTTTCACACAGGATGGAAGTTTAGTTAGAGAAATTAAGATCAGGTGCCAGAAATAAATGCATGCAATGGCATATCGGCTGCCGCCATTATCGAAACACCCTAACATAAACATGTCAACATAAAAAAATGCTCATCAGTTGCAAATTCATGTTCACGCTCTGTTAACAGTGTAAAAAATGGAATTTAACCACATCTCTAGAGAGAAAGATCACGATATGTGAGATGACATGCCTTCGGAAAACAATCAAGGTAACAAAGGGAGACAGAATGCGCAATGAAGATGTGGGAAGAATAGTTGAATCAAGACCCTGTATTGATATATTGACCAGGAGAGAATCAAGAGGTTCAGCCACCTATTGAGAATGCAACCTGACCAACTATCCTGTGCGTCTATAACGCTTATCGATCGGGTTTTCGCAACCACGTCAGACTGAGAACAAGATGGATAGGAGATGATGTGTAAATTCTAAATCGTCACGAGATGACGATTACTTCAGCGACGCGACTGGACCTGGACGAAAAACTACGGTTCCCCAAGACGTCTTACGGCACAAGTGGATAAGACAAGACAAGACAAGACAGGACAGGACAGGACAGGACAAGACATGGCAGGACAAGACAAGACAAGACAGGACAGGACAAGACAAGACAAGACAAGACAAGACATGGCAGGACAAGACAAGACAAGACAAGACAGGACAGGACAGGACAAGACAAGACAGAACAAGACAAGACAAGACAGGACAAGACAGGACAGGACAAGACACGGCAGGACAAGACAAGACAAGACAGGACAGGACAGGACAGGACAAGACAGGACAGGACAAGACATGGCAGGACAACACAAGACAAGACAAGACAGGACAGGATAAGACAAGACAGGACATGGCAGGACAAGACAAGACAGGAAAGGACAAGAAAAGACAGGACAAGACAGGACAAGACAAGACAAGACAGGACAAAACAAGACAAGATAAGACATGGCTGGACAAGACAAGACAGGACAGGACATGACAAGACAGGACAAGAGAAGACAAGACAGGACAAGACAAGACAAGAAAAGACAAGACAAGACAAAAAAAGACAAGAAAAGAAAAGACACGATAAGCCAATATCCTTCATTGCTGCCGTTACTTGCCCCTAGCCATAAGTCAGGAACTCTTTTACAACTGGGTCGATTGGAACGTGCCGGTAGCAGGAGATGAACCAGAACCTTTTCAGTGAAAAGTGAGTCCTCTACCACATCGTTAATTAGACGCCACCCCGTTGGCTTAACAGAAAGAAAAAAAACCACAAAAAAACAACAACTTTCTACATGTTTTAACTTATAAAGAAACACCAGTGTATTTCTAACTAAACAACAATGAACAAATATGTTATTGCATGGCATTGGGTCAAAGGGCAAGAGCCTAAGCGACGCGGTTTCATCACAACAACAATAATAGTAATAAAGGATCTTTAAGAGCGGGCTGCTAGGTGATTGTGTGTGTAAGCGCTGATTGCCAGTAGGTTGTGTTTGTAAGAGCAGGTTGTCAGGTGGTTATGTCTGTAAGAGTGGGTTGCCAGGCTGTTATGATACCCGCCTTCAATTCAGTATAACAGTTTCGAATGTGCTAGGAATTGTTTTTATCTTCTTCTTCTTCGTACGCTGTCAGACGTCAACCTGTATTTTTTCGAAAAAAGCAGCGATCATCCTGAGGCTGTTGACACTGCCATAGAGCTTGTCTAGTGTTGCCACTGGTGATGGCCACATGTGCTTTCTCTGGTCCTCGTATGTCGGGCAGTTTTGCAGCAAATGTTCAGCGGTCATTTTCCCTGTACCACAAGTGCATTCGTCAGTGCCACCTATCTTCAGTTTATTGAATAGGTGGTACCTCAGTCTGTTGTGGTCAGTGCGGAGTCTGAAGACCACGACCTGCTCTCTTCTGTTCAACTGGTAATGGGCATCGTTTTTTGTGTAAGCCAGTATGTTCTGTTTCCCATTTGGTCATGTATCTAGCTCTAATAAGCCTTTTTTACTCTTCGTATGTCACACTAGAATCTGGTTGTGGTAGTCTTGCACCAGTCTGTCTGCCTCCTCGTTGCCTTGGATGTTGCAGTGGGATGGAACCCACTGTACCACTACTATTTTTGGTGCGGACTGCTGGCATAGTTGACAGAGTACTGCTCTTAAATCATTATGTTTTTATCTGAGGCGAATTAAAAAATTAGCCTGCACACCGAAAGCGACCTTTATTCCCATGCCATAAAAATCCGCCGGAAAATTCTAGCAGGGGGCACAATGCAGCAGCGAACGTCTGCAGTTTTTAATGTTGGATATATCTAAATCCTTTAGAATGCGGAACAAGGAAGGTTGAGAAAGGCTGAGTACCAGAAAATGTGTCCTCACTTTACAGTGGTTCTAAAGCTGTTTTGAAATGTGCGTATGTAATATATCATTTACCCCTTTCCAAAGTTGTTTGACTAAAAAGGCGCATTCCAAATAATATGCACATAACATTGGAAATCGTTTATCTTTTATATAATACTACATACACATTTGTTTTTGTTTTTTATTATAATGTTTTGAATTGGCTTGGCTTCGTCCGTTCTCAATCTTCCACTACCAAGCCCTGAAAAGAGTTTTGAAAGTGACTGAATGTAGTCCAGAGAAGGGAATGCATTGTGTCATAGTTTACTGCTCGACTGTGATATTTGCACCTTTCGGTCCAACACATCCAACTTCAGAAGGCATTTTGTGTGAACTGGGTTAGCCTTCCCTCTTTGATCCCTTCTCCTTAGCCAGTCTGCTCTGTTGCAGCCTGTTATCCGGGATCACCGCGTGGAGGTGTAGAAGGGTCTTGGAAGCTCTGGTTCGCTGACCGCTGCAGCTCATGCCCTGCTTATCATCTGGAACCCATTTATGTTTTGAAAATGTAAGGTTAATATAAAGTATTGATAGTTTTTATAACTGGAATAAAACTAGCTTAATTTTAAATATTGATAATCAAATATGATAACTTAATAGACTAGACAAATGGTTCTCAAACTAATTTGGTCCTCGCCACCCTAAGTGTATCTGTATTTTTTTCCTACTTCAACAAAAAAAATCCACCCACTTAACAGTTGCAGTGCATAGTTGATGAACATATTGAAATATTTCGCGGCACCCCTACAGACCGGGGTACATTTGCACACAATTTGTGAATCACCGGACTACAATGATGCCCGCTCTCAATAAAATGACAAGAGATTTAATTTATTTAAACGTAAATTACACCCAATGAGAAGACCGATTATATTGTCTTTTTCAATACTTGTAAACGAAAGCACTATTTGAATGGGCACAGCGTATATTTTAATTTCAGTTGACCGTTCTCCCGACAACATCTTGCTACTTGCAAAGTCATTTTCAGGGCATGGTAGCGAGAGTTTGAGAACGAACGAAGAAGAAGAAGAATAAATTAACCTGAGTGAACTTCTCTTGCAAACACCAGCAACTGGGAACGCAATGCCACGTCAGTCCATTCATCAAGCTGAATTAAAAATAAACCAACTGCTGCAGACATGGTCTCCTGCATAACTTGATCTTTGATGTCAATGGACATGCCGCTGATTCTACTTTGAATTACTATTTGAAACGAAAACTGCTACCATTTTTTCTCTCTAAGCCATTTGCCAACACAATTCCCACATTTTCAGAGTACAAGGCTTGATCAGTGTTTCTCCACTTGGTTATGGTAATCCAGGGTTTTCCCGATCTTAACAAAAGCAGATTGGCAGACGGGAGTAAAAAAGAAATCTACCTCGTCACAATATAAAGTTGTCGTTGTTTGAAGGCACACGCACTTAGTTAAGTTAATTCCTTTCGATGTTTCTTTAGTTACAGGTTACAGTGGCTCTTCTCACATCCGGAGGTGTACTTGAGAAGATGTACAGACGTCCTACTGGCTGCTGTCATCTCCTTCATTGTGTTGCATCTCCAGCCCCCACTTTTTTGTGCTTGGAATAGAACTCCATAAACAATCCTCTCTATACGATACAGAAATAAAAGAATGAATCACTCGTTGTCTCTAACATTAAAAAAAGAAGTGCAGAATACTTTCATGGAATAAACCTTTCACCCTAAATGTACACAAATTAAACGTCTAATTCACCTGAGGGTCGTGTCTGAGTTGAAAATAATAAGACAACAGTAACCTTCTAAAAATGCTGAAAGAAGACTAAGTAAAGTGGTGCGCTTGTAGCTAGCAATCTCGTTTTGTAAAAAGATAGTAATACGTCTAGGTAGAGGCGGTAGTGGGGATTGTTGTTGTTGTTGTTCAATGCCCACAATGAGTTGGGTTACTCTTTTGAGCACCATGAACAGGGCGTAAAGTGGCGGGTTGTCGTAGCTTTCCTCACATGCCGAGCGTGCTGATGAATGTGGACCGGGGTCCTTGAGGCGATTGTGCTATTCTTCCTCTGCGTGTCGCTCACTATTACGGGGATCACGTAGATCACTCACCTTGTTAGACAGGCTGCAATTAAACCAGTCCAGTATGTTTTGTCTGAACCTGACTAGCATCTCTGATCAGTATGTTTTACAAGTCCAAACATTACTCTTCTGTCCCATTAGTGGGGATAAAAATAACGAATTTGAAGACATTGACAAGAGAATGGTTCAGATATCGTGCGAGGACACAAAAGAAACCGACATTTCAACCAAAAGTTCTTCATCGGGGAAAAGGGACAATAATAATAATGTTCGCTTAGGCGTTTGAGGTCCGTTGCGTAGGTCGGTCAGATCCATGACCCACGGCTGTGGCGTGGTTGCAGGCCTCGTCCAGGGTTGCTACTTGGTGGAACCATACTGTTCGGGGACGTCCTCTTCTGCGTTTCCAGTCGGTTGGGGGATGACATTAGGCGCTGAGGAACGACTTGTGTAGTATCTTGTGGGCAGGGGTTTTATGGTCCAGCATTACAACATGACCGAACAAAGAAACTCGGCCCCGGTCAAGTGTTTCTGAAATTAGGTGGATGCCTGTTTAAGCAGAGACCTCCACATTGCGAATGTAGTCATTCCATCGGATGCCCAGGATACGCCACTGGTGGCGTATGTGAAAGGCTTCCAGTCTTGTTTCAGCAATGTCTGGGGACAATAAATGTACAAATAATTGAACTTCCGCTTCCACCCAACATGTCTGGACGGTTTTCACATACGATCTCCAGTTAAGTGTCTTTAGCATGCTTTCATCCTTACTTCCATGAGTTGTTAGTTATTTTATGTGTATTCTCCTTTGTCCCCGATGAAGATATCGTGATTATAGCGTTAGATTCGTTCTTGTTTGTGTTCTAACGCTGTATCTGAACCATTCTTGCCCATGCGTTTATATTCTTCAAGTAAAACAACCGCCATTGAAATCGTCAATGATACTAGTATGACATACGAAGAGTCAAAACGGCTTATTAGAGCTAGATTCATGACCAAATGGGAAACCGAACATACTGGTTACACCAAAAACGATGCATATTACCAGCTGAACAGAAGAGAGCAGGTCGTTGTCTTCAGACTTCGCACTGGCCACAATAGACTGAGGTACCACCTATTCAACAAATTGAAGATAGGTGGAACCGACGAATGCCCGTGTGGTACCGGGAAAATGACCGCTGAACATCTGCTGCAGAACTGCCCGACATACGAGGATCAGAGAGAGCAGATGTGGCCATCACCAGTGGAACCACAAGACAAGCTCTATGGCAGTGTCGACAGCCTCAGGATGACCGCCGCTTTTTTCGAAAAAATAATGGTTACTGTCTGACTGCGTACGAAGAAGAAGAAGCAGAAGAATGCCCGTGTGGTACCGGGAAAATGACCGCTGAGCATTTGCTGCAAAACTGCCCGACATGCGAGGATCAGAGAGAGCAGATATGGCCATCACCAGTGACAACACTAGACAAGCTCTATGGCAGTGTCGACAGCCTCAGGATGACCGCTGTTTTTTTCGAAAAAATAAAGGTTGATGTCTGACTGCGTACGATGAAGAAGAGGAAGACGAAATCGTCAATGCCAGTATTCCAATATAAGATACTTATTATGGCCCAGTTGTAGTAGTGTTCCACTATAAGATACTCATTATGGCCCAGTTGTAGTAGTGTCCTTATGCTTCACTTGGGACGATAAGGTCAATCCTTCAATTTATTAATCAATCAATTAATCAGGTCTACTAATTATGCAGTAGACTTCTCGGTTTAACAGAGCGCTTTTGAAACAACATGATACCGAAAAACAAAATGGACGAATAACTCATTTTAACGGAAATATGTGGGGAACTGAGACGCAAGACCAGTAAGTCACGATACTGACTAAGAATATACTTCTTTTCCTAGTAGCGTTTCCTAAAAACGGACTGTTTGCAAGGAAGTATGGGTGTGCGTTACGCAGATGAAGCCAAACATATCACAACAGCCTGGAGAGTCTCGGCCCACCTTCATCAGCACACTTGCGACGTGGGGAAAGCTACTCCAACTCGTCACTAGACCACCTTTTTGTGGCACACGAAGTGTAAACATACTCACGGTAGGCATTCAACAACAAAGGTAGCATAAAACAAGAAACAAAACGTGTTTACAACTTTGTTCAATTCAGTTCAGTTCAAGTGCCATCCCTACATCGAAGGTCGGCTGCAATGGTTCTCCAACGTTATCTTTCTCTTGTCGTCCTGGTGTAATAGTCCAGACTTTTCCTTGTCCATCTTCTGATGTTAAATTACCACTTATAAAGCTGTTTATGTATCATGTTTTGATATAGTGCAGCAAATATGGCGCCGTAACCGGCTGAGAGTCAACATTGCTGTGATGTTTTAGTTCATTATGTATGCTGCCAGACCACCGATTGGCTTGCAATTCAAACTAGTCGACGACTTGCACTTGTTTTTTACGGAAACGTGTTGTTGTTTTCCATTTCAACTGGTCAATTCGTTCGTGTTTTGTGATTTCTTCCGTTCGATTATCCTGAAATGGACATCGGCTATATGAATATCATTACGCTTAAACATGTGTGGTATTTCACGGTCTAGTTCACACGGCTGGGCTGATCTTCATGAGATTGGCACCCTTCGCTCTAGCTTCAAACTGTCGCTTTTAGTGTGTGAAATTTAGACACGACTATAATGGACTGAAACACAGCCGGGGAGAAATGTCCAACTCACACGCTGAGTGATGTCCCTACGACCTCTTGCGGTTATGGGAAAGGCACGACACACATCGTTAGATGTCATCCTCCCTCCGATACCTTGCGGGATATATGTTTACGGGAAAGGCTTTGGAAGTAAACCCTGAGGAAAAAGCCTGCCACTGGTCAAGGGTAGCTCAGGACCAGAGAGTAAGGTTAATAAAAGGCGCAGTTTCTTCCACACTTTAATCCAATCACCGCGCAAGTCACCCATTTCAGCGGACACAGCAAGAGAAAGGCTTCCACACGGCTGAACAAAGAGAGTGGTCTTCATCACTTGTGATGTACGAACATCAATTGTTTACCAGTGACACATTTCATTCCATCTTTCCTTTCAATGTTGTTTTCAACAACATGACCAAAATATCTTAACTGTCAGTACTTGATCTCGTTAATCAATTCTCTGTGCATTGCTAATGTCTCAAAGATTTTATATATGATTTCTTGGCTTTTAATAAGATGCGCCCCATTTTTATATATATTCACATTCCAAATACGGCACGTCAATTCTCTTCTCCAACTGCTTGTTTGTGTACACGTTTCTACACACCACACATCATCATCACGTAGCATGTACTTTGCAGAACGTGTCTCTTCTGACAGCCGATTTGTAAAATACTCGATCCCTGGTCAGCGATAACTTGATCTGCTTGGCATGAGGAAAGGGGTGGGGTGTGCCGGGGTGGGGGTGGAGGGGGGGGGGTCACACAATCAGATCTGTGAGTCCCATTAGTTTTGGCTGTCATAATTGCTTGGGAAAATAATGTAGTTGTTTCTCTTTGCCTTCCACATCCGCACGGAGGATTTATGATCTCCGTCTTTGACAGTACTGTCTAACTGTTAGGGCAAATGAGTGCGCTTCTTTGTTCATTTGCAGAGGTCTACGCCACACAGTTAAGGCAAATACACATACCACCTGATCGCTCTTATTTGTATTTTGTGTGTTACTTGTTCAGACGTTGGATGTTTGGATATGACTCATGTTGGTAAAAAATATATTTAGACATCCCCATTTTCTTCTAGTTAATTCACCACCCGGCATATTTACGGACAACACGTACGCACACAGATACGTGAACTTCTTTCTCCAACGGTCCCCCATTCATATCTCCATCAAGCAAACGCCTACCAGAACCGTGTGTGTAAATCTGTCACAAGCAGTACGACCTACTAAAATCTTCTCGACACTTTCAATAGAGACTCGAAAAATAAACATAGAAAAAGTTATTAGAAGTCAACAATTCTCTTTCAATTGTATGTGTACCCAGATAAGAGCTTTGCTGCCGGCGTCCTTTTTTGTAATTTACCCATGTGTCCTGATCGCTAGTGAACGTTAGGGTAAAGTAAGGTAAGTAACTCCTGTTTATATTATTTCGTAGTATTGACTAAATCAGGGATAGGGAACCTTTTCGTGAAGGAACACCACATTAAGTTAGTTGTAAACATAATAAGGTCGCATTAAGGTAGCTGCAGACATAATAAATGTGTATGTATGATCGTGTAGGTTGTCTTATGTCTGCTGCCATGTGGACCACCTGTTTACGGTAAAGGTTTCGGGAGTTTACGGTGAGGAAAAAAACTGCATCCTTGCTACCTCCAGTACTATTGACTACGTCATGTCACTGGATTCAGGTAGCAGGGGACGAAAGAATGGGACTGTCGCACAAATCTATTCCACTTTAATAAATTAAAGCAACAGTTTCAGCATCAGACGAACATCTGCGTGAATGAAAGGTTTTATCTTTGGATCATGGAACGAAGGCACTCTGCTGAATTTTGCTAGTGCCGACAGCTTGGTATGAAAGTGTATAGTGATGTGGTATTAAACAATACAGGTACTCACAACTATTCCAACCGGCTCACTGGATGTGACAGAGTGTGCCGTTCCAGGATTGGTCTTTATAGTCATCATAGAACACATTTCGCAGTAATAGTTTTTTTCTTTTATTTTTGCGTTCGCCTTATTCCTCAATTCCCCAAGGCGGTGCGCGTTGCACTGTGGTTTTTATTTTGTGCCTGTAGGAATTCTAGAATTCTTCTTTTTTTTTTTTTTTTTTACACACTTAAGGTCGGTTTTTCTGAGTCTTTCCTCATAACTATAATTCTGGAATCCCATTATTAGTTTTGTCGTTCTTCTTTATATTCTTTCCATTTTTATCCCCTCTGCCATAAGGACTCCACACCTGTACACAGTACTCCATTCTGGGTCTAACTAACGCTTTATACAGTTTGGCTACCACTTCCTTGCCCCTATGTTTAATATTTATTTTTATCATACTTAACATTGCATTTGTCTTTTCCACTGTCATTACTTCTCTTTTCGTGGGGATATCCCAGAACAATAGTTGTCTTGTAATGCTGTCAGCTGTTTCTTATAATGTGTACCCTATCTGGCACCTGTACATTCTCCTCGCGTTATGTTCCACTGATATCGGTTCTTTCAAACATTATAACAATAGTGATCTATCATACCATTTCAATCACTCTATTCTGCGCAGACATCCATTTATGAAGTTATCTAATCTTTCCATTGCTGAATTTATTGTTCTCCATGTTTCAGATACATACAATAGAAAAGACTACTATGTTGGTGCTAAATGATTGGGAACACCATCGCGACCGCCAACCAATGAGATGGCGAGACGGTCTGGTGAGAGACTAAGGTCCAATATGGTACAATACGGCAAAGGACGTGACTGCATATTGGACATTGTTGACTGCCTCGTATACGTCACATATGCCAGAATGAAGCTTATGATATTGTTTTGAGTGTAGTATATGGTCCAAACAGTCGTATTTGTAACGCTTACTGCTTACGGAAAAAAGTCACCATCAAGGGTAATGCTAAGTTGTGTAGGTGACCGATTCATTCCATCACCAAGTGTAATACCAAGTTGTGTAGGTGACCGATTCATTCCATCACCAAGTGTAATACCAAGTTGTGTAGGTGACCGATTCATTCCATCCCCAAGTGTAATACCAAGTTGTGTAGGTGACCGATTCCTTCCATCACCAAGTGTAATACCAAGTTGTGTAGGTGACCGATTCATTCCATCACCAAGTGTAATACCAAGTTATGTAGGTGACCGATTCCTTCCATGGCCACCTGTTACGTGATTATTTCAAGGCATGAAATACAATTTATTTTCTTATCCAATGTGCTGTGTTATCCTCGATATTTCTTCAATGGCTTCCTCTGAATATTGTGTCCTCCTTCTTTGCCATTGTTACTAGGTAATTAGTATGTATGTTTGTTTTTTCAATGACCTTATATTTATTTTCGTTAGCAGCGTTTTTCAAATATTATTTTCTTTAAATATGTTTTCCTTGAATTCTTCTGTAAAAAGATTCAACCGTTGGTCTTGACACGCTTTAGTCTACCCAGCAGTAAAATAGTGCACCACTTACATTTTGGGGACAGCAAAGGTCACGATGTAAAGAACTGAACAAGTCATTAAAATGATTGTTGAGATTTAACCCCAAAGCTCGTTCACATCAAACCCATCCTCATCAACCCACCCAGCTTCCATCTCTTCCGCCTCTAAACCTGGTTTCATAAATCTTTTCTCCCAGCCTTCCTACTTCCGGCCCATCTTCTCACTCCTTGGATCAGATTGCTGGACTGGTTGTATAAAAAACGAACACTTTATCGTGTCAGTATTTGCCGGTAAACAATAATCTTCGTGGAACCATACAATCATATACCCATAACTCGTGAAAGCAACGACATCTTGACTTGAAATAAGTGGCGCTGGTCTAGAAATCAGTCATAGACATCGAATGTTCAGTGAGAATTTCAGCACGATATGTCGGTACGTTTGCGATTTATTGCGTCTTCAGACAAATAAAAAATTCAAACATTCAAACTTTCAGAAAAAGGATATAGATAGGCAGCTCTACCACTGCAACAAAATATACAAAATCCAGCAATTAACTCTGGATATTAAGTTGTGTAAAACTGGACCAATAATATGTTGGAGATGCAAGCAGTAACATGCTAGAAAATGCCTCTGAGAGGGGGAGTGGGTCAAGGAATTCGTTCTTCGGAATTTAGAATGCGTCAGCCTCCTTGTTCATTTTCTGACCTTTCATAACATTAGCAGGCTCATTTACCTACGTATGGTATGAGAGTATAAGAAAGTAAAAAAAAGAAAGATAGAAAGAAAGGCAGAAAGAAAGAAAGAGAATGAAATAAAGACGATTATAAAACATAAATTAAAACAGGAGAAAATGAAGAAGAAGAAGAAAAAGAAGAAAAGGATGAAGAATCAGTTTGAGAAGTGGGAGGAAAAGCAATCAAAACAGAAGACGGAGATGTAGAATAATAATGACGAAAAATGAAAATGGTAATAATCATCACTCAAGTTCAATGTAAACAGCAGCCAAAATTTTTCGACCATCAAAATACAGCAAGAAAACACTTTAAGTCAACAACCACAGACACAAATTACAGATACTCAACATGAAAAAAAAACAGAATAATAAAATGAAAGAAGCAAAACAAACAAGAACAACAAATTATAAGAAATAAAATAACTGACCTTATTTGTTACAACTCCCTCGTCTGTGTCTCGATTGTCTATGAACTCCATGACTAGTTCTTCAACTTTCAAATGATGTAAATCATGTGTTCTCAACCTGGTCGTTGCGACCTCCACGGTGCTCATTTAATGACATTTAGTGCTCGCGTCATGCAAGCAAAAAAGTGATCCTAAGCACCAGCGCTCAGGTGGCCCGTTGTTCAATTCAAACTTTGTTTTGCAAACCCAAACGAATAATGTTGCTATCCATCTATCATATATTAGATGACCTGAAAGTTGTTAAATTGCGCGTCTGCTGCGAGTAAACGTCACTACCGCTCTACGTTCTAAAATATTTTGTGCCGCTGATTTAATTCGGGGGTTTCCTCGATGCTGGGCAGGGTCATCGTTGTGTTGCATCATGGGTACTTGAATTGATAAATCTCCAGTCCTCTTTATCGCTGAAATATTTGTTTGAAAAGGAGAAACTCATAACCTTTTTGGGAGCAGAAGATACAACAATGTTCAAAATACTGTGGAGTGTTTCTCCCAAATGTCTGGATATGATCGAGACGACCTACATGTGCGAAAAAGCTTTCTCATTTATGAAATACCTAAAGAACATAGCACGATCAAGATTAACTGATTCACATCTGCAAGACTGTTTATGTGTAGCTACAATCGACTTCTCCTTGGACATCACTAAACTTCTGAGTGGCTTTCAAGCTCAATGTATTACACGTGAACGGTGCTTGCAATATTATAAAGTTGAAAACCCCTGATAAAAATAAATAAGGTTGACTCTTCTGTAAGGAAAGTAAAAATCGCTCATTTCAATCGCAGAGTCCGTTTTGGTTATATAGAGCTCTCGCATCCCACGATAATATCCCTGTATTCGTTCACATTTAACCAAATGTAATACACGTACCACCAGCCTATCTTACAGATGCGTGGCAGACATTACAGCTGATATGTATTCCAGAACTGCTCTCAGCATCCAGGTCTGAAGAGAAGGATGTGGTCAACGCACATTCTCCTCTGGAAGAAACTATTCGGCGGTATTGAGACCCTGAAAAAGATAGCAGACTCTAATGGAGAATCCGGGGTCCCAATCTAAATGTGCGATGATCGCAGAAGAGGTTGCGTCCCTCGTTATCGACACTCTCTTTTCCACCCATTTAAACGTTGATTCCTATCTTACTGTGAGGCCGTAGTAAATACCGCGAAGAAGTCAAGCGGACACTTCCTAAAAAGCTGATGAGTAATGCAATGTCTCTAACACTTTCTCCCCTACAGCAATGTCTAGTATAGGACTTTTTCTTGTTCCTCTTTCATTCGGAGTATAGAAAGTCTACGCCATAGCGCATTGCATGCTTTCACAATGGGGGTTTCTGTATCAATTTGTTTTACGCGATGAGATCCCTAGACAAATTGCACACTTTGCAATTGTCAACAACAGTTATCGGCCTATACTGGAGAAATCCATGACGCAGGAAGAGCGTGTGGTATATGGGTGTGAATCGAATGCAATCTTGATTTGCAATCCCAATATACAGGTTTCGAAATCAATTCGTATTCTGTTTGACAAGGCATGTCGGGGATTTTAACGGTAGGATCACTTCTCTGCGTACAGAAAGGGTTGACAAGACGTCTGTGCTGCAAATCTGTCAGTAGAATCCAGAATAGCAAACTTTTAAACAAAAAATCCACACCTATGTCTGAACTTGTTAGCAGCGGGAAAGCATTTTGCGTTGAATCAACTCGCCATCTTGAACCATTTCCAAAACACCTAGCAACACGTTATTATACGGTCGGGTTTTAAAAATTATAAAATCGCTTATTTTTACATTTATATAATGAAAACATGCATCAAATATTAAAGTTGTATAACTTCGTTAACTGAAAATAGTACGAACATTAGAGTGGGTAGCTTTTACGTGAAATGTCTTTTTCTGTTTTCAATTACAGGTCTTTCTTATACCGGGTTAAAAGTCACAGACACGATATGATTATCACAGAGAATATTACGAAGAATCATCTTTATAATGTTATTTAAAATAAAGAAAATGAAATGAATAATCCAACACGCGTTACTTTGTCAAACTGTAAACACAATTCCAATCTGTAAACACAATTCCAAACAAGACAAACATGTGTATATGTTTCATTAGCTTTACAGCTCGTAAAGAAACTATGAACATAAGTCACGTCACAGGTTACTATAAATAACACATACAATTCGTGACCATCCCGAGGACAGATACCGAGTACCGTATCGCACGGAGTAACACACATAGACATAGGATCAGCAATACGTAACGTTCTACTGCAGACAAAAATCGAAATCTGCCTGCTCAAAGTCAACATTCTTATCGTAAACTAAACGTTATGTGTTTCTATATCTTCCAGTTGAATTGCACTGAAAGCGGTTTGACTTCAGGTATTTCCAACAACAAAAGAATCATAGCAACTGTCTTCATAATAATAAATTATCTATCGCTATTATGACTTTCTGGCTGTGCGGTTGGATCAAGATTTTTTTTAAAAATTATTGCAACAAAACAAAACAAAAATTGAAACAAGTGAACCAAACAAATAGATAGTAGGAATAAGCAAAAACATATTGATAGATAGAAAGACTCAGATGAACTGGTCTACAGTTTCTAGAACAGAGAAGAATTCGAGGTGACTTAATACAAGTTTATAAAATTAATCAATTGGAAAGATAAATTAGACCAGTGCTCTTCAACCTGGGCGCTGGCACCCCCTAGTGGCCGATTTTTACTTTCAAGTGGGCGGTAGCAGAATAATTACCTCCTGTATTAAAACATTCTTCTTCTTCTTCTTCTTCTTATTATTATTATTATTATTATGGCAATGCAGAGGCTACACAACTTGTGGAAACGATAGCATAATACCAGTAAACCAACAGAAGTGAAAATTTTGAGAAATTGTGTTTTTCCCATGGCAACATACCGCTGCGTAACTAACATGGACAGTTACCCACAACTCAAGGAAGAGAATCGAGTCTTTCGAGTCAAAATATTAAAGAAAGGTTGTCATAATAACATGAGTCGAAAAAAGAAGAAGGCAGACATTCAACAAGAGTTGGGCATAGAGGACAACTGGTCAATAAATCCCATCATGAACATTAAACTAAGATGCATGCGCCACATCAAAACACACAAGTCTTGAGCAAACGGTAATGGGAGGTATGGTGCGGGCAAGAGAGGCAGAGGCAGACCAAGAAGGTGATGGCACTAAGATATCGAGGAATGATTGGACATAACTCTGGAGCAGGCTGGATGTTTTTCCAGGAGATCGAGTTTCTCTCAGACGGGCTGTGATGGGAGTGATGCTGAGCAAATGACATGCCACATGATGATGATGTATTTAAAATATTCAAAATGTACAGACTCAGTGGACGATCGCGAAATTGACTTCAATTTATATTTTAGTGGATGGTAAGGAAAAATTACCCTCACGAAAGTTATAAAAGTGGGCACCAGATATATAAAAAAAGTTGACGAGCCCTTAATTAGACTATTCAAAGTTTTTTTCAAAGTACAACCGGCTACAAGAACAAGGAGGTACCACTTTAAATTATTCAAAAACACGACCAGTTTGGATATTAGGAAATATTTAGTTAGTCAGAGTGGTGAATTTTTGGAATGCATTGTCACATGATGTGGTGGAGGCAGGATCAGTTAATGCATTCAAAAACTCATTGTACTTAGTTATTTTTAGTATCGGGAGTGTGGAATAAACTAGTTTTATACAGACTATGCACAGCCTTCTAAACAAACCAGTATAATAAAATTATGTTTAGTAATAATAAGTAAAAACATACAACTAAAGTGTAAGAATAAGCATAAATATACAAGCAACGTGTGAAAATAAGCCAAAAAAACAAACAAGCAAAGTGTAAGAATATGCACAAAAACATACAAGCAAAGAGTAAAAGTAGAAAAGCAAACAAGTAAAATCTAAGAATCAGCAAAAAACATACAAATAAAGTGTAAGAATCAGCAAAAAACATACAAGTAAAGTGTAAGAATAAGCACAAATCATACAAGCAACGTGTAAGAATAATCAGAAAACATATAAGCAAATAGTAAAAAGTTGGAAAGCAAACAAGTAAAGAATCATCATCACGCAGCATGTCATTTGAAGAATGTCTCTCTCATCACAGACGTGAGCTTGTCTCTCTCATCACAGACTTGAGCTTGTCTCTCTCATCACATACTTGAGCTTGTCTCTCTCATCACAGACGTGAGCTTGTCTCTCTCATCACAGACTTGAGCTTGTCTCTCTCATCACAGACTTGAGCTTGTCTCTCTCATCACAGACGTGAGCTTGTCTCTCTCATCACAGACGTGAGCTTGTCTCTCTCATCACAGACTTGAGCTTGTCTCTCTCATCACAGACTTGAGCTTGTCTCTCTCATCACAGACGTGAGCTTGTCTCTCTCATCACAGACTTGAGCTTGTCTCTCTCATCACAGACTTGAGCTTGTCTCTCTCATCACAGACTTGAGCTTGTCTCTCTCATCACAGACTTGAGCTTGTCTCTCTCATCACAGACTTGAGCTTATGTCTCTCTCATCACAGACTTGAGCTTGTCTCTCTCATCACAGACTTGAGCTTGTCTCTCTCATCACAGACTTGAGCTTGTCTCTCTCATCACAGACTTGAGCTTGTCTCTCTCATCACAGACTTGAGCTTGTCTCTCTCATCACAGACTTGAGCTTGTCTCTCTCATCACAGACTTGAGCTTGTCTCTCTCATCACAGACTTGAGCTTGTCTCTCTCATCACAGACTTGAGCTTATGTCTCTCTCATCACAGACTTGAGCTTGTCTCTTTCATCACAGACTTGAGCTTGTCTCTCTCATCACAGACTTGAGCTTGTCTCTCTCATCACAGACGTGAGCTTGTCTCTCTCATCACAGACTTGAGCTTGTCTCTCTCATCACAGACTTGAGCTTGTCTCTTTCATCACAGACTTGAACTTATGTCTCTCTCATCACAGACTTGAGCTTATGTCTCTCTCATCACAGACGAGCTTCATCGAGTTATCTTGTCTTGTTCAACGTCAACTTCAGAGCATCTCTGCTGTCGTGTTTCCATCTTAACCTCGATCTGCCCCTGCCTTGTTGTCCATGCACTAGTTGTTGTTGATGTTCTAGTTGTTGTTGAATGCCCACAGTGAGTAGGATTACTCTTTTGTGCGCCCTGAAAAGGACATTACGTGGCAGGCTGTCGTAGCTTTCCTCACATTCCGAGCGTGCTGATAAAGGTGGACCAGGGTCCTTAAAGCATATGTGCTATGATTGGCTACATCGCTCAACACTACGTGGATCACGTCGATCCCTCACCTCGTTAGCCAGGCTGTCATAAAAAAACAGCCCGTTTCTAGGAAGGGATGCGAGAAAGCCGAGGTGAGGGTCTTGGCCAGTATATTTTGCCTGACCCTGATTAACATGTCTGATCAGTATGTTGTGCCTGGCCACGCATTAGTCTTCCATTCACCTAGCCTCCAGTTCAGGTGTGTTCAGACTATTGAGGCGTTTGATGTTGGCCAAAGTATTTTAGTGTCCTAGATGCAGTACTGTTTACCAGGAAAAAATTTTCTGTACTCAGCTCTTTCAGGAAGTCTGTGTTTTTCTTTTTCGCTGACGATGATAATCCCAAAACTGTCCTGTAGTATTTTTGCTCGTAGGATTTGATTTTCTTCAATAGTTTTTGTGCGGTGTTCATCTTCGGCATCTGTATTTAGCCACGAAGAAGACGCATGGCCTCAGAATGTTTGTTTATGTTGTTTTGTTCATGTTCTCTATTATGTTGCTTTTAATGTGTATTTAAATTCTGCGGGTGAATCCAGTGGTCTCAAAGTAATATGTTCGCCATGGATGCTGAAGGTCGCGGGTTCAAATCACGGGGGAGGCCGAGTTCTTTTAACGTGGATCTTCCGGTAAAACAATTCTCCTGATCTCTGAGTAGTGATATCAGACACTCGTGTGCAGCGGCGCGAACATTAAAAAATCTCTTGGCAGTTGGAAACTGGAAATAGTAGAGAACGATCGCTGCTCAGGCAAATTTCAGGTACAAAATCTACAAAATTAGTATAGGGATATTCGCCCTACAGATAATATGTTCCAAAGAACGGATTGTGTGGCTATATCAGGTAAGTTAAAATATAAGGTCTTGTTTATGTGGTTGGTGGAGCGGCATTAATGTTCCTGGCAGGCTGCTTGGTCTACCTTGCTTTACGTTTCCACCACCACCAGTTCCCAAAAAAAGACGATAGGATATTCCAGGGGCTACAGCTAGTGGGATTGACCTAGCAAGTCACCAACGGATTTTCGCCTGTCAAAAAATATGAAACAAAGGAGGTCACCCCTCCCCATGACGTCTAACGACACGAGAGGACTGAAGATAGATAGACAGACAGACAGAGGAAGGTAGACAGACATACATATAAATAGATTAGATTAGATTAGATTAGATAGATAGACAGACAGACAGACAGACAGACAGATAGATAGATAGATAGATAGATAGATAGATAGATAGATAGATAGATAGATAGATAGATAGATAGATAGATAGATAGATAGATAGATAGATAGATAGATAGATAGATAGATAGATAGATAGATAGATAGATAGATAGATAGATAGATAGATAGATAGATAGATAGATAGATAGATAGATAGATAGCATTGCCCTGCTGACTCTTCTCTTGACTTCGCTTCGACATTCTCTTTTGTTGCTGATAATGAAGTCGAAATATTCGACCGCTTCGCCACTACTGTCGCCACGTCGTGTGCTGTCTATGTTTGTTTATTTCCTCCCAAGAGAAAAACAATATATGCCTTACCGGGGATTCGATCCGCTGCTCTCCTTATTGGCAGACAGGAAACGAAACAATTTAGCCACGCGCACCTGATAAAGAACTAAGCATGAATACCTCCAAAATATAAGCTAGTCTGTTTTATTCTTCTGTGTTCGACATAAAAATGGCATTTGTGACATTTTGTCGTAGTTTTCAGTGAAGGTGTGATATCTTTGTCTTTTGGCCCAACACATCCGATTTCAGCATGGTATTTTGAGGAGCACTTTTGCATAATCTCTTCTAAGGCTGCATGGTTGTAGTATGTTTCCAGGGCCGGCTCTTGGAGATGAAATAGGGTCTTGATCTGTTATGGGTCACTTGCGCTGATGCAAGCAGCCAGTTATGAGTCCCTGGCTGCTGTAAGCTCAGTTACTGCTGCATCTTCGGCCACAACACACCAATTAAATGTGAAGTGAGAATGAAGAACATTACTCAATCAATCAATCAATCAATCAGCCCGTCACTCATCACAGTGCACAGGTCAATGTCAACATCTCACCAGCATACACGATCCTGGGTTGGACTGTTCTTTCTGCCTCTCTCCTTGTGTAATAATGTAATCTTAGTTACTTCTCATCAACATGCTGAGCAGCGCATGAGCTGCAGTGGTCAGCGACCCATAGCTGACTGCTAGCGTCCGGACCAGCGAACCATAGCTGCCAAGACCCTTCTACACCTCCACGCGGTGATCCTGGATAACATGATGCAGCAGACAGACTGGCTAAGGAGAAGGGATCGACGAGGGAATGGTAACCCGGTACTCAAAAAATGCTTGCTGAAGTCGGATGTGTTGGACCGAAAGGTGCAAATATCGCAGCCAAGCTGTTAACTACGACACAACGCATTCCGTTCTCTGGACTACATTCTGCTACTTAAGCCCTTTCAGGGTTTGGAAGTGGGAGATTGAGAACGAACGATGAAGAAGAAGAAGAAGAAGTTACTTCCCACATTCTCTTTTCCATGTATGTGAGTCTACTTCTTTCTCTTTCTCTCTCTTTCTCTCTCTCTCTCTCTCTCTCTCTCTCTCTCTCTCTCTCTCTTCCCTTGAGGATTCCATGTAAAAGCCTGTCCGGCTATGGTGGACGTTGTATTCCGTGCCTATAAAGCCCCATGTTTAAAGAGAAAAAGAATATTACTGGCAACTATAAAATGCAGATATCATCATAACAGATGACGGAAGTTGTGTAACGGAAATAAAAAACAGAATAGTATTAGCTAAAGCCAGCTTTCAAAAGATAATAAATATATCAGCAACCAGATCTATGGCTGTGAAATTGAAACAACAGTCTTGGTTTGTTATGAAGTATCGATATAAAACTTCGAAAGAAAATAAACACATTGAAGACAAAGACTATGGAAATAGACAAGGGACATACGCAAATAAAATGTAATCCTATAAAGAATGAAATAATAAAACAAGTACAGAAGTCTACATATTTAGAGCAAACCATCAGATATGACGCACGCAAAAGGCGAAAATAAGGACAAAGATTGCATTTGCCGGAAAAATTACAGAAATTGCTATGCTAACCTCAAATAATATGAGGATTTATCTGAGAAAAATAATAATTACCAATTTATGGTCAATGACACTGAATGACGCTGAAACATGGACTCTGGCAAAGACGGTGAAAAAAGGCTTGGAGAGTTTGAAGTGTGGGGCTATCGTAGAATGGAAATAGTGAGTTAGACAGAAAGAAGATTCAATAACAATGTTCTCACTGAGGTATGTGTACAGAAACACATATTGAAAATAATACAGACACGAAGATTGAATGGCAGGGACACAGCATGCGACATGAAAGTTTTCTACAGAACATACATAGGGCAAGATCCAGGCGAAAAATAGGACTGATCAACCAGAGGATATGATCAAATGGAGAGACATGCTCAGACAACCTTACAACTAGTCTCAGGACTGACCAAACAGATGATAATGAAATTGCTTCAAGGATGTCTTCTTCTTCTTCTTCTTCTTCTTCTTCTTCTAGTTCGCTGTCAAATGGTTCGGACACCTGACAAGAATGCAACCAAAGTTACCAGCTGCTCATATATACAATAGCAGACATCAGGGACAATACCGGAACAAGAGACAGACCACGACAAAGATGGATAAATGGTGTCAGTGAGACACTGAAGAAGCACGGAATTACAACAACGTCGGCAACAAAGCTGGCGCATGTACACCTTCACCACGACGTCTAAACAAGAGTGGATAGAAAATTTGGATTTGGATGCTCAACAAGTTTGGCTTACTAAGAATTTCAGATCCTTTTAGGTTTACACTATAACCTTAAAAGCAATATACCATAATTATTGCGGGCAATATGTACTTACAGAATGAATAGATCGTATTATCGTGGATTAGAAGAAGAACAAAAAGAAGAAGAAAACAATTTCTTCTATACGAAATATGTTATCTTCGTAACGGAATAATTACCCCCATCAAGTGGGATAAACTTACACATTTTGAGGGGGATTGCACATGGATATATTATCTCAATGAAGTAATATAGTTCTGAAATAAATCTACTCTTTCGGATCCATTATACAACAACATAATATTATATGTATTAATTTGGAGTATATGTATCAAACAAAAGTATAAATGGATATTAACAATTATTTTAAAAGAAAAAAATTAGTAGTCTATTTTTGGCAACAGTGTGTGTTCTAATTGTGAACTATTTTTGTGTTATTTTTTTCTTAACTACCGGTGGCAGCCATATTGCAGATAACTCTATGACGGTCGGACAACAGGGAACTCAAATTTAACTCTTTTCGCCAGGGGAAACGTTCTTTTTCGACTGGTGTCAGCACATTAAATCATTGGCATAAAGCCATGTCGACTATTTTACCTATTCGGTTCCAGGAGCATGTACAGGTAAGTTTAATGCATGTCTCACAATCCCGGACATACGCTTGTGTTCGAAATCGAAGAGCTTGTTTTACTCCCCCATCACACAACACGCCCCTCGAAATAAATGTGTATGTATTCATTACTTTTTGTTGTTATTAATAAGACTGTTATAATTAAGGAATGTAATGATTTCTATACTTCCAATAAATACACGGTGTATATGTTTTATGTAATGTCTACAGATAATTAGTTTTAAAATACACGAAAAGTGAGTCAACAGCATGATGACATGGCACTCAAACCTGTGTGTGACATGACACCAGTGCTAGATCCGTCCCGTGACCGAATTCTTCGTCGATTCTAATGAACCGAAAACTCAATTTCATAGATTTTTTTTTCAAAACATTATTTAATAAATATTTTCAATTTTGTTATTGTTTACTTTTGTGAACTAATTCAAGTTGTTTATAATAATAAATACATGTAATGACGTATGTACACACACTGTTACACATAATACAGCTATACACGCATGAATGATATTATTAAAAATCATCACTAGTTTTCTAAATTGCTTAGACTGTTTCCTGAATTAACAAAGGCACTGAGTTCTTACTGACACTGGCTGATAAAAAGGGGGAGTGGCACTGTCATCAAACTAGTTTATGAGATTTTAAATTATTTTTTTTATTAAACATTGCAATTTGTAAGATCCTGAATCATGCCAAGAAATGTAGACTAACTTAACTAACGCCAATGGATTTATTGAAATTTGACCTGAAGATGCAGAGGAAGGCATTAATCTAATCGTTTAAAAAAACCATACATAATTTAGTCATGTCTGTTTGCTGCAGTTAATTTTAGTCATGTACCAATTTTTTTTAAAATCAACTGCTTCCTTCACAACTGTCAGTCTTTTGAGCTTTTCATTACTTCATGTGTAAGTATTACTGTTAGTCTAGTCATCAGATGGGAAGTATTTCTTGTGTATGTTCAAGTTCAAAAGAAACAACACAAAAACATGAATGAAAAGACATTTATTAAATGTAGATTACTTTAGCAATAAATTGCTGACTGCTTTCAATTTCATTAGCTGTTTCACACTACCTGACTTTGCTGAAATCTGTTTTTTTTTTTTATGTTTAAACAATGCAGGTTCAGGTATTTAACATTTTTGAAATGTATTCAGTAGGTTGTAAACAATAACAAATGTTACACATTATTTTTCTATTCAATAAAAAAAAAACCATGCATGGCTATTGTAAGCCCTTACACAGGAGTAAATAACACAAAACTCACAGAATATAGCTGAATCATCCAAATTCTCAGCTAATGATGTTCGTCCATCATGGGTAATGAAGACCACTCTCTGTTCATCTATTTGGAATATGTTCAGTCGGTGGGTTCAAAGTGGTGACTGAGAAACTAGATGCCGATCTGGAATGACCTTAGGCAGTGCGGATAGAGAATGTGGACCTGGTGTGAAAGTTTAATTTCACATACCTTCCTAGCCTCTCTCCACTATTTAGTAGATATAGTAGATATCTCACATAACCTTCACCAAGAGATGAATGCCAAGCGATTCGGTCTTCCGCAGCAGCTTCTCAAGTGTTGGGTATTATGTCCAAGGCTTTTAGCAAACTCTTTAGCGTGTCCTTGAAGTGCTTCTTTTGGCCATCAAGGGAACATTTCCCCTACTGTATCTCACCATTAGAGAGTATTTTGGGCAGCTAATGGGCTGGCGAGAGCCTGTGTTTTTCCTGTGGCAGCTTATGGCTGTGAATCATGGACGATTACCAAAACTTTTAGACAAAGAATCAAATCCTTCGAGTCAAAATGTTACAGAAAGATCCTCAAAATACCCTGGACAGAGAAAAAAACAAATGTAGACATTCGGCAAGAGTTGAGCATAGAGGAGAACTGGTTTATCAATTCCATTTTGGCTAGAAAATGTAAATACTTTGGTCACACCAAGAGACACAAAGGTCTTGAGAGAACGGTGATGGAAGGTATGGTGACAGGCAAAAGAGGAAGGGGTAGACCAAGAAGATGATGGCACCAAGATATCCAGGAATGACTGGCGAAGGCTGGAGTTTTGGCAAGAGAACGAGTTTCTTTCAGACAGACTGATGTTGGTGACGTGCTACAAAGGACATGATGATGAATGGGCTGGCATACGTACTACTTGACCCACCCAGTGAATCTGTGACTGTATCCAAATTAAATTGATACTCGGGATACCAGCTCTTTCAAGAACTGCAGTATCTGGAACCTTGTCTTGCCATTTCATCTCATCACCCTTCTGAGGCAGAATGTGGAAGTGGTTCAACCTTGCTACATGGTGCCTGCGTACAGTTCATGTTTCACAAGCATAGAGCAGCACTGGATGCACTACAGCTCTGTAGACCTTCATCTGTAAGACTAGACTAATGCCAAACATTTGTGTATAGTCTTCTGTTGCCTTTGAAAATCCAAGCGTTCACTTTATCATCAACTGGTTCAGTATAACAATTGCCAGGAGCTGGTTGATGCATGATTTCTGTTTTCTCTGTGTTGATGGTAAGCCCAAAATATGAACAGGTTTCTGAGAATCTATTCATGCTATTTTGTAGATCCGAGCAACCAGATGATCTCCGATGATGTATAATTTGACCTTGGTTTTTTTTCTTTAAGCCTCGTTAAACAATTTCATTTCAATGCGGTATCTGATGTCGATTCCTATGTCCTAGTCTCTGAAAGCATCAGTCAGCAGAGAACATGATACTGAGCATAGTCTGTGCAAGTACACACCCTTGTTTAACTCTATTTGTGAGAGGAATGACTCCGATAGATCACAGTTATCTTGAACTTTAGCCTGCATTCTGTCATGTAATTGTTGCACACTTGTTATATATATTTCTTTTAGCAACAGTATTTTGTCATGATCTTCCATAAACCTCCTCTACTGACTGTGTCAAATGCCTTTGTCAGATTACAAAAGCTGTGTGCATGTAACATTACTGTTCTTGACATTTCTCTTTTAGCTGTCTTGCAGCAAACACCATATCAATATGTTGAATGTTCTTTCCCGGCTTTCAGGTAGAAGACCTTTGTCGAGATGGTTCGTAAGACAATTCAAAAGGATTCTGGCAAATGTCTTCCTTGTGATTGATAGTAGAATTCTCAATGTAGGCTCATTTTAAAGAATTGATGAATTTTGCCCGTCTTTTTTTTACATTTTTCTTAGCAGTGATCTTGTAATATTTCCTTATTTAGTTTCTTAGCCTACCTTGGTTTAACAGTATTTTACTCAATAACAGTTGATTTTACTGAAGATATAATAGTTTTCTATTCACTTTTTGCCTTTGAGCGTCCATGGGGAGTTTAAAGTCGTCTTTTCTGGGCCAAGTGCCTCATGTCAGTTGTTGTGAACCCTTGTTGCTGCAAGATCATGCTAATGTCATCTATCCACTGCCTTATTGCTGCCCTGTAGCCAGATCTAACAATTGTTAGCCTATCAAGGTATTCTTCTTTGTACGCTGTCAGACGTCAGCTTGAATTTGTTTGAAGAAATTAGTGGACATCCTGAGGCTATTGACACTGCCATAGAGCTTGTCTGGTGATGGCCACATGTGCTTTCTCTCGTCCTCATATGTCGGCAATTTTGCAGCAGATGCTCAGGGGTCATTTTCCCTGTACCACAAGTGCATTCGTCAGTAGCACTTATTTTCAGTTCGTTGAATAGATGGTACCTCAGTCTGTTGTAGCCTGTGCAGAGTCTGAATACCACCCCCTGCTTTCTTCTGTTTAACTGGTGATATAATCCCTTTAGCTGTGAGCTGTTAGCTCTTGATAGTCCAATGTCTCCCGAACAAAAGCACACATCCTCCCCAATTGTTGTAGTGATGTGTAGTTTGTAATCTGCAGTTTGGTTCACGTAGTGGGTCTAACCTATTCATGTGTTTGTTGAGAGGGACATGGTCTCAGCTTGAAGATCAAACTCTGGTCTCTTCGTTTGTTTCTTGGCTGGGTCCTCAGGATCTGGTTTTGCTTGGTTTTTTAAATATACTCAGCCTGTCTGGGATGTGGTCCACTGATCTAGCCACTCCTATTTATAGTTATTTTTCAGGATTTTCTTGCAGGTCTGAAGTGTGATGCTAGGTAGTGGCTGTGGTGGCATTGCCTTGCTTCTAGCCAGCTCATCAGCCTTCTCATTTCCTAGGACCCTGACATGGCCAGGTATCCACTGGAGCACTACTTCCGCTCCGTAAGAGGTGGACAATTGGTCAGTTAATTTGTAGATGTTAATTTTTTTTTTTTTTTTTGGCATTTGCCTTATTTCTATATTCCCCAAGGCATCCGACTTCAGCATGCATTTTATGTAAAGGCCGGTGCTGTGATGGAGATCGAACCCAGCACCTTTGGGTTGTGAGCCGTGTTACTTAACCACTTTCCCACGCCGTCCCCTCTAGATGTTATTAACATCTTGAGACAATTCTGTTTACAAAGCTTGGATCGCAGATTTTAAGTCTGAGAAAAAAACGTAGTGTTGCTTTCAAAATCTGAGATTATTCGACACAAAGCTTCTTCTATTGTTATTATTTCTGCTTCGTAATTGGAACAGGTCTCTCCATAAGGGCCATAGATGTAGGGGTGGTCTTTTGGTGCAGGTTATAGTATTTAACTACAGCCCCATATCCAGCGTTGATGGTAACCTCGCTGGCTGATCCATCCGTGTACTTGGATGTTTTTTTGGATATGAGTCTATAGTTTCCAAAGCGATAGTTTTCAGCATAGATGGTAGGGTGTAGCTGTCAGACAGTACAGTTCTTACTGTGGGGGGTAGTCGCCTGCCAGCTAGGTGGTTCATCATTGATGACTGCCATAAGCCTTCTACCCTCTGGCAGGTGGTTTTTATCTATATTGTCTTGTGCCATTTTAAGGAAAGATGTCTTTTTTATTCTATGCTTTTGGTGCCAATGTTCTACCATTTTTCTATTCTTAAGTATCTTTCTCGCATTTTCATGACAGAGCATTTTTGTCTTAGGCTCAGAGGTTCAATGTTAATATAATGTTCGAGTTAATTTCACATGCATCTGTCGGCATTGTTTTCATGGCACCACTTATAAACCGCAGAGCGTGATTTTGTACTCTGTTCAGCTTGTGTAAGAGGCTTTGGCTTGGAGGGGGATTGTGAATAGTCAATCACCGAGCGGGACATATCCAATGTATAACTGGTGTAATGAATCTTGATCTGAATATTTTCCTCGTTAATCCTTTTATTTAAGCTGAACACAGTTTTCTCTACATTAATTTCAAGCTTCCAAAACTGGCAATATGTAGAGATGGTTGTCAGATTCATGTTATTTTTAGTGATAGGTTTCAGTTGTTTTCCTTTTGACCAAATGACGGGTCATCCGCAAAGAGTGCCTTGTGGCAGGTTATGACATCTGGTAGGTCATTTATGTACACAAGGAATAATGTACAACTTAGCGCAGATCCCTGAGGCAGTCCTTCTATCAGGGTCCTTTGTTTGTATGTTGATCCTCTAAATATTGTTCAAATTGTTCTGTTATGGAAGAAGCCTTTCAGCCAGCTGTACATTCGCCCTGATATTCCCATTTTTTTGCAAATAGAAGAGGAGGCCAGTTCTCCAGACTTGATCATAGGCTTGTCTGAGGTCAATGAATGTTGCCAGCACATTGTTTTTCTTCTGGAAAGCATCACCTACCTCTTGGGTGAATCTTATCAACTGGTCCAGTGTCTGGTCTGTTTCTTTCTTCTGAAGCCTGATTGGTTTGTAAAAATAATCTTGGAGCTTTCTAGCCACCAATATAACCTATCGTTTATCATCTTTTCAGCAAACTTGCCTAGGTTTGAAGTCAGGGAGATCAGACAATAACTTGTTACTAGGTTTGATGGTTTGTCTTATTTTAGGACTGGGGTGATGTTGGATTTTCTCCAGTCTGTTGGTAGCTTGCCTTCTCTCCATGTTTTGTTAATGAGGTCAAGGGTGGTATGGAGCTCATCATTTGAGAGATTTAGGAGCATCTCGTTAGTGAGCCGCTCAGGTCCAGCGGCTTTACCTTTCTTACATTTTTTAGGGCCATCTTAAATTCTGGAAATGTGAGATTCTTGTCAAAGATCTCACAGTTAGCTGTAGGTTGTTTTTCCATCATTTTGGTGAGTGTTTTGATAGCCTTGTCCAGATTCTTTCAGTTTTGCTTTGTGTTAACATTGTTCAACTGGCAATAAGGATCATTTTTATGTGTAGCCGGTATGTTCTTGTTTTCCATTTGGCCATGTATCTGGCCCTAATAAACCTTTTGGACTCTTTGTATGTCACACTGGAATCATTAAGGTATTCAAAATGTATGACCTGATCTATTTCCTCACCACCTACTGTAAATTCATGTTGACATCATGTTTTGTCGGCGGTCATTATCTTTATTCTGTTTATGTTTATAAACAGGTTTTGATCTTTACTGTATCCATTTACGTCTGAAAGTAGTGTAGCTGCTCTAGCCCTATTTGCACTCTTAATAGTATCACTGTGTCATCTGCATATTATAGGTCTGGAATCTTGTAAACGCCAGTTGAAAATGGATCGAAACTTTCAATGTTTTCTTTAACCTTTCTCATTATGCCTCCATATGTATCACAATTTCTTTTATTCACTTTTTTCTTCAAAATCAGAACTATTGTAGCTCATTGCCACATATCGCTCAAATTAGGCGGTAGTAAAGTCTTTTAAGTTCCACGAACCTCATTTTCCCATAAGCATGAATTGCTTCTGTTATGCCATCTTTATAACTATTTTTTAAACCAATTTATAAGGTTGTGGATGATTCTAGTTTTGTGGTAGACATACTCTCTCTCACTCACTCCACATCCTCCTCAAAACTCAGTTTGGATAAAGGAGGACCACACTTGTTATTAGTGACCAAGATAGGGTTGAAGTTCACATCTCTGAATTGCATTGCCTTGCTACTTTTATAAAGTCTCTAGTAGGCTTTGAAAAGATTGTTAATTAATAGTTCAATGTCATCTTTCCAAGATTTTTCTATAGCATTCTTGCTTATTCTTTTGGTATTTTGTCTTGCTGTCTGGTTAGAGGCATACTCATCTTTGCTTCTTTGATGCCTACTAAGACTTGTAAGCATCTTTTTAGACTAGGTTCCAATTTGTCAAAATCATTGCTTTATAACCATTTTTCATTTCACATTTGACTGCTGCTATAATTCCAATCAGTCATTCCACTTTAACTTCCTGCGTAGCATAGGTCCTAAATAATATACTCGCCAAGTCTTCCTGACAAATGACATCATTCCATTTCCCCCATGTCTTTCCTGTCTGTTGTATGCTTTTTCTGGACTTTTCCTTCTCTATGAGTTTTTAGGTCTGCCATTACTTTTTTTGCCATGAGAATTCTAGAATGTAACTGCCTTGTAATGCTATCAGCTGGTTTCCATAATGTGTGTTCCATCCATTGCCAAAGCCTACTCTCTATGTCTATTCCCACTAGCATCATTGCTATCCTTTTTTCCTGCTTGTCTTTTCCTTATTTTGCCTAATCACCACATTTGCATTTTCATTTGTGCCAATGCTTTCTTTGAACCTCTTCAAAGAAATCCTTAAAAATATCCTATTATGTCGGATTGAGGAACGAGTTGAAAAACTCACAAAAACATATTCTTTTTCAATTTGTCATACTTTTTCTCTTTATGACAATGTAAATACATTTTAAAATAACCTAATAACTGCTGAATGTCACTACATTGTTATATACTAATCAAAACTGGGCAATTTCTTCTTGTGATAACTCACTATTATTTGATCTTTTATTCCAGCTCCAAAGTATTGGCATCAATGCTGCCAACATTGGGTTCAGCACTCTTACCATGGAGTCTGACAAGTTCATCTGTGTACGTGAAAAAGTTGGAGAAACAGCTCAAGTTGTTATCATTGACATGAACGATCCAACCAATCCCATCCGCAGACAGATCTCGGCAGATTCTGCTATCATGAACCCAACCAGTAAAGTGATTGCCTTGAAAGGTACATAGTTTAAAGTTTACAATAGATGAGCTTACACAATATATTTGTTATGTATTTCTTTTATCTATTCTCGTAACCTGACTACACTAACGCAGCCAGTTTCCAGGGCCGTCACTTGAAGGTGGAATATGATCTTATTTTGCTGACTCTGATGCAAGTTTCCATCTATGAATTGCTGGCTGCAGTCAGCTCATTTACTGTGGATGGATATCTGGCCTTTTGCTGTATATATGAAACTAAATATATGTTTATCAATGACAGCTGCTTCTTCCAGGTCATAGGCAAGTCTCCTGCAGTGTTTGGTCTTGTGCTGCCCTTTCTGTGTCTCTCCAGTTGAGGAGGTCCAGGGACTTGAGTCTTCATGTTGTTGTTCAATGCCCACAATGAATAGGATTACTATTTTGTGCGCCCTGAAAGGGATGTTTAGTGGCAGGTTGTTGTAGCTTTCCTCACATCTCGAGTGTGCTGATGAAGGTGGACTGGGCCCCTCCAGGCAGTTGTGCTATGCTTGGCTTCATCTGGTTGTTGCTTACTGCTACGGGTATCACGTCAATCCCTTACCTCGTTAGCCAGTATGCCATGAAAACAGCCCGTTTCCAAGGAGGACTACGGGGAAGTCAAGGTGAGGGTCTTGGCCAGTACATCTTGCCTGACCCTGGTTAACATCTTAGATCAGTATGTATTGCCTGACCAGATGTTGGTCTTTTTCCCTGAGTCTCCATGTTAATTTTCAGTCTCTTCTCCGGATGTTTCTTGATTTACCTCTCTGTGGATTTAATGTCATGTCCTGTCTGACCACATTTGATGGTGCTTTCCGTAATGTGTGTCTTATCCAACCCAATTTCCAACATTTGTTCTGTAGCTCCACTAGTTGTTGTTGGCTCCTTTCCCATAGGTCTTCATTCCTCGCGATATCTTGCCAGTTATACCCACTTTCCTCTATAGATATTTATTGACGAACGACTGCTGTTTCCTCTCCATACAGAAGTACTAACTTGGCATTGGAATTGAACAATCTTAATTTGGTATTAGTCTTTAGTTTATATGTTACTTTCCAGCAAAAGTTAATTTCATCAACAGATGTCACTGCAGCTTACTTTGTATCAGATTCTTGTCTCATTCTGTTCTCTGTGAAGCTTATAGTGATCTCAGCAGCTGCTCCCCATTACATGGATCTTGTATCATAGCACTTATGGGCCAGCTTGCAGCAGCTGTGGTATATCTAGCAGGTCGTTTTACATAATAAGGTTGCTAACCACTTGCATACATCCTCTTTAGTCATCATTTAAAACATACTTGGAAGGTCACAGGGGTTTTCCTTCGTGGACATCACTGGAGCTACATCAGATGGCCAGATTTAATAACAAGCACACACATAAGCCAAAGGACATGACGGTAACGAATATAGCTGGAGATTAAGGACAGAAAAAGAGGAAATTGAAGAGACATAGCAGACACTGTAGTCAGGGATAAAGTGTTAAAAAGACTTCATTGTGCTAGGTCTCCGCTTTTCCTGCTGCCTTTCCTAACTGTAACAGGTGCTAGTTGGCTGGGTAAATCAGCACATTGAGGCTGGGAATTGAACTTGGTCTTTTCATCACAAGAGACAAGCACTCTAATCTCTGCCACTGAGACACCTACATAGAATATTAGAATCAAACTGGGCTTAAGATTCGGGCCAGTTTCGCCATTGCCATACGGAAGACTTTACGGGCCATAAGGACCTTTCTCCTTCCAGCCAGTCTTATATGCTACATACAAACAAGTGTTGGTAAATCTCTACAGAAACGGCATTAATCAATATGCAAATGTTTTAAATTCTGTGGACTAGGTTTACAGAAGCAAAATTGTATTATAGACAGTTCTTATTGTAATGTATTCTCTGTGGCTATTGGCTTACTTTCCGTGTCTTCAACCAAAAATCAGCCATTGTCGGTGCCCTTTCATCTGACGCCATTAGGTCCTCCACTGTACAAGATTCCTGCATACTGGGGCATATAATCAGGTGTTCCTGTCCTGGACAGCCCCGCATTATCAATGTACATTGTCTGAATATCCCCAGTTTTTCAGGTTAGACCCACATCTGGATACACCTGTTCTTAACCTGTTCAGATATCTTCACGTGTTGTATGGCAAATCATGTCCTTGTGCAGGTTCTTCTTTGATCCATTTGTTTGGTTGCTGCGGGTGAAATGAATTGCCAACTATGAATAGTTGTTTCCAGGGGACAACCAAAAAGGATGCTGTACAAATTTGTGTTTGTGTTACAATCTTTATGGAGGCTCCTTTCGTGTCTCCTGGCTAGCAGCTTTCACCTTACATATTGAATTTTGGTTGTTGTCCATTGTTATTTTGTGATTTGTTGTGTGTTTTGGTTTGTTCCCTGTCTCCGTTGAAGACCTTATGGTTGTAATGTGGTTTTTGTTTTATTTCTGACCCGGTGTGGTTACTGAGCCATACATGTTTTTAACAGCTATTGGTAAAGCACAAGCTCAATGTTTTATGTAATTTTACTATTCATCAGCTGGGAAAACACTTCAAATTTTCAACATTGAGATGAAGAGCAAGATGAAGGCTCATACCATGACTGATGATGTCACTTTCTGGAAGTGGATTTCAGTCAACATGATTGGTTTGGTGACTGAGACAGCTGTCTATCATTGGGCAATGGAAGGTATGGATTTTCAAATTATCCATTATTAAATTCTAACAATGGAAGAATATCCATTTCTTTGATCTACAGAACTGGTTTTTATCCATTCTGTACTTTTCGCTCCAACAGGATCGTGTGGCCATCACTGCAGTTGGCTTCCATTCAATGAATACACCCTAAACCATTTTTGAACTTTTCTTACATAGCTAGAAGATTTAAACTTTGCCCTCCTATCTCACAGCCAACTCCAAATGCAGAAGATGGCAGAAGCACTAAACAGAATCTTTCAGCAAGTAGGGCTAAAGATCAATACAGAAAAGATACAGTTGTTAAATTCCGTCAAAGTGAAACACAGTGAGATGAAGTAGAACATACTTGACATACCTGTGGAGCATCATGAACAAGACGAAAGGTGTAGATGAGGACGTAAAAAAACAGGATTAAAAAAGCATGAGTCACCTTTGTCATGTTGAAATCAATATGAAACTAAAATGATAAAAATGCATACTAAACTAAGAATTTTAAACTCCAATGTTAAGTTGGCCCTTTTATATGGAATGGAAAGATGGTGGATGTCCAAACTCACTATTAACCTTTAACACACAACCTTTTTTTAATTGCGAAAATTTGACCTAATTAATTTCTGAATTTCTCGCTATGGTAGTCGACTTTCAAAATTGGTAACTTTTCTGTTTGTTTGTCAATAAATATGATTTTCTTGTGTGTAGAGACACAATTGAATAACGAACATGTGGGTGTTATTGTTTTTGTTGTGTGTTTGTTAGTTTCTGAGATACAAAAAGATGAAGTTGAAAATTTATGAAAATCTCTGAAATCTCTGACCGCTAGGCCTAGTCGCTCCGATAGAAAACCATGGAAACCACAACAATGTATCGATACTGTGTTTACAATATCAACACAACTGTTAGTTTCCAATTTAAACGTAGTTCTTTCATCTAAACAAACAAAATAAACAGATCTACTCGATAAAGATCATTCCCAACAACAACTTCACCTTTCGCAAAAAAGTTGGCTTGCTCCAAACGGCGTATACAAAATTAAAACTCTTCAAAAGCCATTTGTAATCTAACATGCGATACTTTAACTGGCAAAATGCCGTGTATATATGGTGTCGTATTCATCATTTTTTTTAATTGGCCGTCGGGAATGGCTCCGTTTGAAAAAAAAAAAAATTTTCCGCATGCGATTTTTGTAAGCCGAGTTGGTCCGCTAGGGTGTTACAAGGACGTGCTAAGGGCTAAGAGATTACAGGGTTTAATCGACAAATCCCTGAGAAAGATTCTGGTGGTTTGATAAGGTTGCAAATGAAAGTTTAAATGAGAGAACATGTGGAACACAGGAAATCTTAGAAAGATTGAGTTGTTGAATAGACTACACATTGCAAAGATCCCAAGTCATTATAACTAGGCAATCTTGGTCGTAGAACCCCATGGGGAAATGATGCAAGAGACGGCAAAAAAACACATGGAGAAGAGACCTAGTGGTAAACACAAGGAAAATGGAGAAGTTAGAAAGAACTGGAGAAAAAGTACAGGACATGCCTGTTTGGAGAGAGTTGGTTGATGGCCTATGCACCCCAAAGTGATGAGGACATAGACGAAGAAGAAGAGAGTGGTGGTAATTCCTGTGAAGCATCTCAGTATCACAGTTGACAGAGTGCTCACTTCTCTCAGACAAAGGTACCGAATTTGATCCCTGTTCATAAAAAGCTGAGGCATAGTACAATGTAGGGTCTAACACTTCATCCTCAGCAACAGTGTCTGCTATTGCACTACCTGAAGTCTTATTTTCATCTATATTATAAAATGTTATAGAATAGTATGTTCTGAAAACTTGAAATTTGACCCACAGGTATAATAAACATGCTTAACTTCTAGTGACCAATCAGAAAGTAGATATTAGCACTGCAATGTCTGGGGAACTGAGACGCCAGTCAAGCACATCGTACTGACCAAGATCACAATCTCTCTTCCATGTAGCATTCCCTGGAAACAGGCTGTTTTAATGGTAGCCTGGCTGACTAGATGCGGATGAATGTAATCCCCATAGTAGTGAGTCCTGCGCAGATGAAACCAAGCATGAAGGACCGCGGTCCACTTTCATCAGCATGCTCAAATGTGAGGAAAGCTACTACAACCCACCACTTAATGTCCTATTCAGGACGCACAAATGAGTAAACTTACTCATTATGGGCATTAAACAACAACTGCAACGTCTGTTGAGGACAGCAAACCTATATGCTTGTTTGTGTGTGTATATAGTTTGGATACATTTTAATAACAAATGTTTTCATAGGTGACTCCCAGCCGCTTAAAGTGTTTGAAAGACATACAAATTTAAATGGTTGCCAGATCATCAATTACCGGACAGATGCATCCCAGCAGTGGCTTTTGCTTGTTGGAATTTCAGCTCAGGTATTTGACTTCTGTGTTCATTTGCATATTTGTGTACAGGCTGTGTTTGATTAGAGACTTTCGCGTCTTAAAATTGAGTCGTCCAATTTACTCTGTTCGAGTCACGTCGCACTCGGTTGATACACTGGCATGTCGTGAGTTTTTCATGGTATGACTCCTTCTCCCAGTTGGTAGAGGTAAAGGTCAACCTCATGGCAACAATTATCATCGGGATGATGATATAATCCCTTTAGCTGTGAGCTGGGGAGGAAGACTAACGTCTGGTCAGGCAAAATATACTGATCAGACATGTTAGTCAGCGTCAGAGAAAACATTGTGGCCAAGATCCTCACCTCGGCTTCCTAGTAGCCCTCCCTGGCCTGGAAACGGGCTGTTTTCCCGGTAGTAGTGAGTGACATGCAGATGAAGCGAAGCATAGCACAACCGTCTGGAGGACCTCTGTCTACCTTCATCAGCACGCTCAGGGTGTGAGGAAAGCTACTGCAACCCACCATTTAATATCCTTTTCAGGGCGCACAAAAGTGAAACCTACTCATTGTTGACATTCGCAAACAACAATAATAGCAGTAAACTGGCAGCTGTTGACAGCCCAATGCCTCCTGGACAAAAGCACACGTCCTCCTCAGTTGTTGTAGTGCTGTATGGAGTGTGTTGTGTATGGTAGGAGCAGCTGGTTTCGCAGATCGACCAGCCCTGTGCACAATCAGGAGGTGCTCGACTCCTCATGGTCATGGCAGAATCTGCAGTTTAATTCAAGTTTTGGGTCTATTGTATTCTGATGGTTATTGAGAAGGGCAAGGCCTGTTCATCATCATGTAGCATGTCCTTTGTAGAACGTCGCTCCCATCACAGTCTGTCTGAAAGAAACTGGTTCCCTTGCCAAAACTCCAGCTTCCGCCACTGTCATACTCAGGCACTCCTGGATATCTTGGTGCCATCGTCTTCTTGGTCTACCCCTTCCTCTTTTGCCTGGCACCATACCTTCCATCACCGTCCTCTCAAGACCTTTGTGTCTCTTGATGTGACCAAAGTATTTGCATTTTCTAGCCAAAATGGAATTGATAAACCAGTTCACCTCTATGCTCAACTCTTGCCGAATGTCTACATTTGTTCTTTTCTCTGTCCAGGGTATTCTGAGGATCTTTCTGTAACATTTTGACTCGAAGGATTCGATTCTTTGTCTAGAAGTTTTGGTAATCGTCCATGCTTCACAGCCATAAGCTGCCACAGGAAAAACACAGGCTCTCAAGACTTTTACTTTTATCGTTTTGTTGGTGCCCTGCCATAATTTCTTCAGGCTGTTCAGTCTCTGCATTGCCATAGCTAGTCTTCTTCTGATTTCTTTCGAGCAGTCACCATTTTTGTCGATTCTGGAGCCCAGATATTCAAAATGTGTAACCTGATCTATTTCCTCACCACCCACTGTAAATGTATGCTGACATTGTGTTTTATCGGTGGTCATTATCTTTGTTTTGTTTATGTTTATGAACAAATTTTGATCTTTACTATGTCCATTAATGGCTGAAAGTAGCTGATCTAGCCCTTCCGCACTTCTTGATAGTATCACTGTGTCATCTGCATATCGTAACTCTGGAATCTCGTACCCCCCAATCGTAAATGGGTCGAAACTTTCAATGTTCTCATCTTCTCGCACATTTCTCATTATACATTCCGCATATATGTTGTACAGATAAGGTGAGAGTATACATCCCTGTCGGACTCCCTTTTGTACTGCAAACCAATCTGATGTTTGCCCAGATACTCGGACAGCGGCTTGTTGATCTTGGTATAATGTTTCAATGAGATGGACTATATGCAAAGGAAACCCCATTTCCTTCATGATTCTCCACAGATTTTGATGTTTTACCGTGTCGAAGGCCTTAGTGTAATCAATGAAACATGTGTACAGGTCTACATTAAACTCTCTACATTTTTCATAGATATTCCTTAAATTGAATATGTGGTCCCGGGTCCCTCTGTCTTTCCTAAAACCTGCCTGGACTACGTGAATTTCAGATTCAAACCTTTTCTCTAGCCTTCTTAATAGGATTCGCAGGAGTATCTTGCTAGCATGGCTGATCAGTGCGATAGTTCGGTAGTTCGTGCACAGCTTCAGGTTGCCTTTTTTGGGGAGGGGAATATAAATTGATTTCTTCCATGCTTCTGGCCACTCTGCACTGTGCCATATCTGTTTACACAGCTTGTGGTAGACTCGAGCACATGCCTCTCCTCCTGCTTGTATTAGCTCTGCTTGGATATCATCGTATCCTGGGGACTTTCCCTTTTTCAGGCTTTTAATTGCAGAGCGTACTTCTTCCAATGTTGGTTCAGGTTCTTTCTCATCCTTTGGTAGGATTGTAACTGAGCGCTTTGTGCTGTCTCCATACATGGTTCTGCAGTACTCTCTCCATCTATTCAGTATGTCTTTGGTTTCTGTTAGTGTGTTATCCTCTTCGTCATTTATGACATGTGGAACCGGACGGAATTCCCTTGTCAGTGTTCTTATTGCTTTGAATGCATCTCTTTCTTTGCCTTGTTGTTGTAGGTTTTCTATATCCTTACATGTTTCTACTATGTATCTTCTTTTATCTTTTCTTATTTCTCTTCTGACTTTTCTTGCGCAGTTTTTATATGCTGTGTTGGTCCCCTTACTTCCCATTTGTTTTAATTGTTGCCTTTCTGCAATGAGTTTCTGTGTTTCGTCTGTTATATAGCTCTGTGTCTTGTGCAATATCTTTGGAATCATTTCTTTTGCTGTCGAGATCAAAATCTCCCTTGCGTACGATGTCAACTCCTCAAGGCCTGAAAATCAAAATCTGGTCTCTTCGCTTCTGTGGCCCACTGATCTAGCCACTCCTGTCTATAGTTGTTTTTACCGTCAGGGATGAAGATAACTCATTATGCACTAAAGCGCAGCCTATGTGAGGTTGTGTGGCCAGTTCCCTTTCTTGCTATTTATACCTTCGCCAGCTCATACGACATGTATCCATTTTCATTTGGGTAGACTTAGCAAGCCAGCTCACTGACTAGGATGAAAAAAAATTAACGAAAACGATGTTTAACGTTGATTAAAATAAAATTTAATCAAAATTTTAAAAAATGGGTATGGTCAGATACCGCACCGAGATGAGATCACAAACAAAACCTATGTTAAGACTAATAAGCCTTCATCAGGGACAACAATGCGGAATTAGTAAATCAACATATAAGGAAAAAATGGCCAACTTATCTGGTATAGTGTCTGTCATCACGACTTGTCAGGTCGAAGGCTAGACTCTAAAAATCAAATAGCTTCGAAAGCAGCAACATTAATCGGCAATGATAAACATACAACGAGACAACAGAAAAGAAATTGTAATATAGGCAATCCCATTGTTATCCCGGCTTTGTTCTCAATTTATCGTTTTTCTAATTGTACAGGACAAATGTATCTGATGCAAGTTTCACATACCATTTAACTTGACTTTCATGAAATAAAAATTTAATTTTCAGCAAAACCGTGTTGTGGGAGCCATGCAATTGTACTCAGTGGAGAGAAAAGTTAGCCAGCCCATTGAAGGTCATGCTGCATCATTTGCCTCTTTCAAAATGGAAGGGAATCCTAGCCCATCAACATTATTCATTTTTGCAGTCAGAGGAGCCCAGGGAGGCAAGGTACGTTGGGTTTTGTTTTGTTTCTAATGCTCTAGTCTACCCAACTGGAAATGGGTATTTGACTTAGTCAGAAAAAGCAAGGTGGTTGGGAAGGGAGAACTGGTCCACCCTGCTTCAGGAATAGCTGAAACTTAGTTTAATTGAGTCTCTAACATTTTTTACGCAGTGTCTGAGTAAAGGGTCTCTAAGGAGGCAAGGTACTCTTATGTTTTCATCTTTTAAATGCTCGTCTGTGATTGGGCACCTGATTTACATTTAAGGATGACAAATTTGAAAGGGAATTGATAAGTGTCTGCGGAGGGTAATGGTTTAGGCTGGCAAGACGGGGCCAGGGAAAGAAGTCAGCAGAACTCTAAGCAGAGAAATGGACATACCAGCTACCACCAACTCACACTAGAGGTGGGACCTGCACAAGGGCCGATGCCCTTGTAGATGTACAGATCAACTAAGACTAAGATTAAATCATTTTCAAGACATTCACATTTTACATGAAGTTGAAAATTCAAACTAAAAAAAAATTTACATCACATGTTTTTACAAAGCACACGCTATACAGACCTAATCTTTGTTAACTGGAGAGTTCTTCTTTGTACGCTGTCAGACGTCAACTTGAATTTGTTTGAAGAAAGCAGCTGTCATCCTGAGGTTGTCGACACTGCCATAGAGCTTGTCTAGTGTTGGCACTGGTAATGGCCACATTGCTTTCTCTAGTCCTCATATGTTGGGTAGTTTTGCAGCAAATGTTCAGCGGTAATTTTTCCCTGTACCACAAGTGCATTCGTCAATGCCACCTATCTTCAGTTTATTGAATAGATGGTACCTCATTCTGTTGTGGCCTGTGCAGAGTCTGAAGACCACGACCTGCTCTCTTCTGTTCAACTGGTAATAGGCATCATTTTTTGTGTAGCCAGTATGTTCTGTTTCCCATTTGGCCATGTATCTGGCCCTAATAAACCTTTTGGACTCTTCGTAGGTCACACTAGAATCTGGTTGTGGTAGTCTTGCACCTTCTTTTGCATCTGTACACAGGACTATCTGGCTTTCATTGCTTTCGCCTGTCAGCATTGCTTTTACTGCAGCCTTCAGTATCACGGCCAGGGCATCTGTGCACAGGACTATCTGGCTTTCATTGCTTTCGCCTGTCAGCATTGCTTTTACTGCAGCCTTCAGTGCCTCTACCTCCGCTCTGAAATTGCTTGAGAATTTTCCAGTTGCCACTGACAGTGTTATTTTTCTACCATTTGTTAGGCTCAGGAATACTTCTCCCCCTCCATTCTGTGTTGTGTTTATTACAGAACCGTTAGTGTATGCATGGGTCCAACTGGAAAGTTCAATATCAGTACTATCTGTAGTAAGGAGATTTATACATTTTTAAAACGTGGAATAGAAAATCAGTGTATTTTTGAACACAAATTGTTAGGTGGGTCTGCACTAATTTCCTGAGCTGATGTGTTGACTGAGTGAATTAATCAGTAATCGGGAAGATTTGTGTTTGGCCTGTGTTAAGATAGCAGTTTCCTTGTTTGTGAATTGGTATGCATACCATGGTAAGACCTCATTTTTTTGTCCTGTGAAGGTAAATTAACCCTTTTCGGTTGTGAAAATTTTACAGATTGATATGTTTCTGTACGTCAAAGTTTTATTCAAAATAAAAAAGTAAAGATCCCGTCAACACGCCAATGTGGCATATTGGGAATATGGGGATAATGCCATATTTTTATTGACCAATGGCACACTAGGAGTGATGTGTACAACATCATGCCCTCCAACTTTACTTTCCCAGATTAAAGTATCTAATTTTTTAGACTGGGTTGACCCCAGGAGCCATTTTGTGATCAGAAAAAATCCCACTAAACACTACGCTACCTCTGCTCCTTTTATTCAAAATAACATTAATTAATATGTTTTTAATATTCAGTTGAAATTTAAACATCATAACACACATAATGAAACTATCTATGACATGAAGTTTTCAAAATGAAGATTATATATTAGTATGGGGTGTCAAATGTGTCATTAATACAGAGGTGGAAATCGGAAAGAAAACATTTTTGTTTTACTCACCGTGTTGTACCTTCGGAATGTGCAGTTTTTCAGGGCAGCAATATAGAAATGGTAGGAGGTACAGAAAATGATGTTCAGTTAAGAATACAGAAGGCGAGAGGATAGTTCATTGCATTGAGGAATTTATGGAAGTCAAAAGAAATTTAAAAAACCACCAAAATAAAAAAACCTCAACTTCAACATAAAATCCATTCTATTATATGGCTCTGAAACATAGAGGACAACACAGGTACTTATGAAAAAGGTACAGACTTTCGAAAATGGTTGCCTGCGCAAAATAGGAGGATGAAGATGGTATGACAAGATCGTCAATGTAGAACTGATGGAAAAAACTGGACAAATAGCAAAGGAGCAGGAAATACAGAGGAGGCGATAGATAGGCCACACATTATGGAAACCAGTGGATAACATTACTAGACAAACTATGTTCTGGAATCCACTGAACAAGAGAAGTAGAGGAAGACCGAGACACTCATGGAAGAAGGAGGAACTGGAAACAAATGTAAAGGCAGCAAACAGGATGTGGACAAAATTGGCTCAGCTGACTCATGATAGGAAGATGGGCAAGTATTTGTTGAAAAGCTATGCTTCACAGGGAGCTGACAGGCTTTTGATTGATTGATGTACATATTTTGGCTATATATCTATCAATTACCACAGGCCTTACCTCTACACCGCACGGTAAAAGAGGAGCGACAAAGTAAGTACCACAGTCCTTTCTTCTATTAAATTCCGCAAACTAAAGGACAGAATGCCACACATGTGTCAGAAGTCTGTTTTAGTCTTATCGGGCCAAAATTTCCATTTTTAAGGCACTTGGCGCTTGCAACCTGGAATAAATTCTAATCTGCACAGACAAGCAGTCTTTACTTCCGGGACCTATTTTTTTTATAATTTTTTTTTTTTTTTTTGCGTTTGTCTTATTTCTCTAATCCCTAAGGCGGTGTGCGTTGCACTGCGTTTTTATTTTGCGCCTGTCGGCCCAGTGCATCCGACTTCAGCATGCATTTTATGTAAGGGTCTGCTTCCTCCTGCATTTTCTGAGGGTTTGCTTCCCCGGGGTAACGGCCGGTGCTGTGATGGGGATTGAACCCAGCACCTTCTGGTTGTGAGCCATGTCACTTAACCACTAGGCCACGCCGTCCCCTCCCGGGACCTATGAAACGTATCTGTGGGCCCCAAGCGATGGTAGCAAACACTGTTAGTTTTAAAAAAATATACACGATTTGACATCTTGATAACATCCACTTTTCACTTCCTTCCTAGCTTCATCTGATTGAGGTTGGCACTCCCCCTGCTGGCAACCAGCCCTTCACAAAAAAAGCAGTGGATGTCTTCTTTCCTGTTGAAGCTCAGAATGACTTTCCTGTTGCAATGCAGGTAACTTTAAGTGGAAAATTAGCATTGTTGTTTCAAAATTACTAGAAAAGTACTTAAGCTTGAAGAAATTTCTTTTACGGTTAATATAAATTAATATTTGTGTGGCTAGACTGCACATCTCTTGTGGCAAAGGAACTAAGTTTGATCTCTGGTCTGGACACATTGTCTACCCAGCTGTAAATGAGTACCTGGCTTACTTTTAAAGTAGGCAAGGCAGTGAGGAATGGAGGAAATTGGTAACTCCACTTCATAAAAAAGTAGAGGCTCCATGTAATGAAGTCTCTCACACATCATCCTAAATGGCAGGGACTGCCATTGGGTTACTTTTAACCTGTACTAGATACATTTCTAAAATGTTTTGTTATCCTAACATGTACAAACTCATCTTCTCCTTACATAAGTGTAACTTATGAATAGACAAAGATGTTTACCAGGATTAACAGTATCAATCCACTTGCAAGGAAGGATCAGAGCAACATTTTGCAGCTGAGAACTCAACACATCCCACTTAGCAAGCACTTGAACAGATTCCAACAACACACTGCAGATTGTCAGCTGTGTACACACCTGTACAAAACCCCAATAAACATCTCTTTGAGTGCTCAGTGCTCAACAGTGTTAGGAAAATGCTTTTTTTTTTCCTCAGAGGCCAAATAAATGGAACACTTTGTATGGGACTAAACAACTAAAAACAATGTGCAGATACCATTGCATTACCCGGATGCCACTTTGCATCCTAGCTGCGCACATGCATCTGCTACCTACGGTAATCACAAAACTGGATGTTGCTGCCACCTAATGACCAATGTACTACCAACTACATTATTCAACTATCCCATATCAGTTTGTGTCCAACTTACTGACTTACTCTAGGATGTAAAACAAAAGTATGCAGTATTCAATTAGATGGTTTGCTTAAGCCATATGTGACATAAAATGCTACTTTTCCTCAGTGGGCCCAATGTTGCCTAAATGGGATATAAAGTGAGAGGAAACAATAGGAGGTATATATTTTATCAAATTGTATGTTTCTGTGTTCTGTTATCCAGACCAGCAATAAGCATGGAGTTGTGTTTCTGGTGACCAAGTATGGCTACATTCATCTGTATGACATTGAGACTGGGACCTGCATCTACATGAACAGAATCAGTGCTGACACTATCTTCGTGACCTCCCCACATGAAGCTACAGATGGCATCATTGGAGTTAATAGGAAAGGACAGGTAACATAATTGTTCAGTTCATTACATGACCTCTTGAGATTATTTGGGCACCCATGCTGACACTTCCACAATCCTGTGGTTGCTTTTTGTTCCTCCTCAGGTTTTAGGTTAATCCATTTATGGATGTCTTCCTCTCATCGTTTTTTCTTACATCTCCGCCTTGTCTTGTAATGGGCCCTGTAGTATCGTATTTGCAAGGTCCTTGAACCTCGAGACGTGGCCATACCAAGTCAGCTTTTGTTGTTTAATTGTAATGAGGAGGTTGTTGTAAAGTTCACTTGCATTTTCAATTCTTCAATTTGCTTTATAATTTGTCTTTGTAGATAACATTTAGAAATCTCCTAGAACATCTCAACTTCATGCCCTAAATTCTTCTATGGAAGTCTGCTGTAATGGTATGTTTCGCAGGCGTAGTTGTACCTGGAGATATCTGGTTGGGGTTTCTTGGCTAGAGTGAGAGGGGAGGTCGTGTCTGAGCAGAGCGGGTCATACAGAACAGCAACCTCCAGTGCGAGAATGGTGATGGAAGCAATGACTGCGGCTATGAGATGGCTGTCTGGGAGATGTCTTTGAATGGCACTCATTGTGCTAGGCTCCCAGTCTTTATTTCGGCAGGCACAGAAGGTCTGGCTAAGACGTGGGTGGCGGCAACTGTAGATGTATCAAACCTGTAGGGGCTGGTGTGGATCCACTGTCCTAATCTATCTAGGGTTCAGGGCAATGGAAGAACTGGCATCACACCAGCAATTACAAGTACACTTGATATTGATAGGAAGGACATTTTGATATCTGTTAGGACATAACACTGCAATAGATGAATCAGCAATTCAGACTTGCAGATCTTTGATATCGAACTGGTATCGAGCGGACTGGGGTACAAGAGAGGATAGAGCAGAAGTGTGTACAAACAACGGGCTGCAGGAACTATCGGTATCCACACCCTTCATCATTTACTGGGAGAGAATGAGCACCTGTGGGTATGCCCGGAGTGCAGTGAAGTCGGTTCTCAGAAATTACCAGTTATAGCTGCATTCATATTCAAAAGCTGAGTAAAATACATAGAGGGGTCCAAAAGTCTCCATACATTGATTTGCCTGTTTCATCCCAGTAATGCATACTACCACCACTACAGCTTGCCTCTTACAGGGAGCCGTATCAAAGCATTTGCAGTGACAGTGCACATCCCCCTTTATTCATCTGACTTGGAACGTTTACAGATGTCCTTCTTCTGCGTTCGTTCTGTCTCCCACGACCAAGCCCCGAACAAGGCTTTGCAATTAGCAGGATGTAGTCCGGAGCACGGAATGCACTGTGTCGCTAGAATACAGCTTGATTGCAGTATTTGCACCTTTTGGTCCGACACATCCATCTTTGGCAGTTACACATGTCCTATTTTGTCAGCCTGTACAGCACTTGGGTGGTGCATACATATTTTAAAAAGCCATTGAATGAACAAAGGTAGTCCAAAAGCCTACATACATGTCCATAAATATATACAAAAATAATAAATTTAATAACAATAATATACCATTCAAAACACCAGATGCATTAGTGCTAGTTCACCGTGAATAGGATAGCAGCATTTGGGTGTTTTGAAAGTAATGTCAACCCTGTTTTGTGATCATTTATACATGTTGTTGTTGTTTGCGAATGCCCATGAGAAGGCTACTCTTTTGCGTGCCCTGAAAAGGACGTTAGTTGGTGGGTTGCAGTAGCTTTCCTCACATCCTGAGAGTGCTGGTGGTAAACAGGGGTCCTCCGGGCGGTTGTGCTATGCTTGGCTTCATCTGCTTATCACTCACTACTACGGGGATCATGTCGATCCCTCACCTCGTTAGCCAGGCTGCCATGAAAACAGCCCGTTTCCAGAGAGGACTAATAGGAAGCCGAGGTGAGGGCCTTGGCCTGTATGTTTTGCCTGACCCTGACTAACATGTCTGATCAGTATGTTTTGCATGACCCTAACGTGTCTGATCAGTATGTTTTGCCTGACCAGACGTTAGTCTTCCTCCCCTATTATATTTTGTTAAAAAGTATCAATTTCTCTAATGGATAGAGATTTGTGGATCATCCTGTACTTAGTCAAAAATATTTTTTTAAACAATTACATCCCCACCCCAATTGTTGGAGTCTGCTGAGCGGATTTATAGAGCTGATAAATAAAGGCTGCTTGTCTCTGGCAGTTTGTATACAGTATAGGTTTTCAGTTGGTTTATCTCATAGGGAATACAATATAGGCAGTGCAGGGGTTTGAACCCATGTCACTAGTACCCTAACCATGCTGTTAATATTTAGTGAAATGCAGCTAAAAATATATGGATTAACTGATTCATAAGAGAAACGTATTTCTTGCTTTTCGTTGGCTCTTTCAATCTTGTCAGACAATCGTAATTGTGTTCTGAAAAAAAGGGATGTAATTACAGTCCATGACAATAACGAATGTGACTCGTAAGACCAATCCGGGCAGAGAAGCGTCTTCCACTGTGTGTGCGAGGAAATTCTGGACCATTTGCAGCATCGCATGGTGTGACATGTCTTTTCAAATGCTCAGTCCTTAACCTATCCGCAATCAGTATCTCCTTTGTCTGTATTCCATGTTTAATCCTGCCCCTCCATGTAACATGATCCATGGCAGTATTGTTCCCATGATTTCAAATCTTGCTTTTAAACACAATCACTTGAGACCTATTTATCATCAGAAATGTTTAATTAACATGTCACATATTATATAATAAACCATTCACAATTAAAGGAAGAACGGAATGGAATAAAGAAATCTTTTTTGTGGGGATGCAGATTGGATTAAAAGAGATTACAGTGACATTGGCAGATAATATCATTGGGGTTAATAGGAAATGACAGGTAATGTAGTAGTTCAGTAAATCCCGTGACCTCTTGAGATCATTGGGGCACCCCTGCTGACACCTCCACAATCCTACGCCGTCCCTCACTGTCTGTGGTTGCTTTTTTTTCCTTCTCGTGTCATAGGTTAGTCCATTCATGAATGTCTTCCAATTGTTTTCACGGACATCCATGTCTTTGCTTGCCTTGTACTGTGCCCTATGGTATGAATTTGCAAGGCTCTTGGACTTCGAGACATGGCTATACCAAGTCAGATTTTGTTTGTTCTGAGGGGGTCGTCGTAAAGTCCACTGAAAATCTTGTTTCTTCAGCGTATGAATGTTATCAACAACAAAAATATGATCCTTGTGTGCTATCCGAAGAATTTAAATGTCTAGTTCCATAATACTTTTTCATCATCCATCTCCAGGTACTGTCGGTAAGCGTGGAGGAGGAGAACATTGTTCAGTACATTAACACTCAGCTTCAGAACCCAGACCTGGCCCTTAAAATATCCTCCAGGTGCAACCTGCCTGGTGCCGAGGACCTCTTTGTCACCAAATTCAACAACCTCTTCCAGGCTGGTAATTATCAGGAGGCTGCTAAAGCCGCAGCCAGCGCCCCTAAGGTAAGATCTGTTGTGTGGTGATGATGATGTTGGAAGAAATATATATGGGAACTGATTACAGTAAAACTCAATATTAGTAAATAGGTCGTTGTCAATGCCTATGATGAGTATGTTTACCCTTTTTTTTTTAAATCCCTGAAGGGGAATTAAGTGGCAGGTTACAGTAGCTTCCCCCATGTCCTGAGTGTTCTGATGAAAGTAGAACAGGGGCCCACGAGGCTGTTGTGCTATACTTATCTTCATCTTGGCTCACTACTGCAGTCCTGACCAGTTGATCCCTGACTTCGTTAGTCAGGCTGCCACGAAACAGTCTGTTTTCAGGGAGAACTGCATGTAAGTGAGGTGGGTCGTCTTGATCAATATATTTTGCCTGGCCCAGACGCATTGTCCGATCAGTATGTTTTGCCTGGCCCTGACTAGCATTGTTCGATCAGTATGTTTTGCCTGACCAGACATTAGTCTCCTCTCCCCAATAAATAGCTAAACTTCAAGTAAGGTTAAAATGCAGTTTTGCATGAGAATAGTAACATACATATAGCAACCTTTCACTCTAAATAGACCTTTATCAGATGCTGAACAAATGAACTAAGTTAAATTAATGTCAAGAAGACTTAGTTCTCGGTCGGGGTGTCGTAAGCAGTAGAGCAGCCACCTCACTGTGAACTGTTCCCTGGTTAAATGCACTCCTTCGAGAAGAATCGCAGGTCGCTAACATTTGGTCCACATGCTTGGCTGATAAACCAATGGTGCGAAGCTACCACCTGATGGACAACGGCCGAACACCTCTAAGCCAGAATCTCGCCCTAAATCTCAGCACTGCTGTGATGGGAGGCCACGATATGGTTGGGACCTGGGGCTCGCGTCTCAGCCCGGCCCGGTCGAGCCGCAGAAATGCACCTGGCCAAATGCATTCCTGCCTCGCTCTTTACCTCTGTCTGCTATTAGCCATCCCAATGGACGCAGAAGCGATGCAGTCCAGATCTTCCCCACTCGTGTCCAGTCAAGACAACTTCCCTAAGAGAGACAACTCTGACCAAAAACAACTGCTGCCTTGCAGATAGGCTGGGGACAGCCAAAGGCTAAGAAGGGCATCCCTACAGAAACGCCTGTTGAAATCGGATGCACTGAGCCACAAGCTTAACAAAATAAAACATTGCAACGTAAATATTGCTGTAAACAGCGTACGATGAAGAAGAAATTAATGTCAATATTAAGGATAGGGCAAGCATTGCGGTGACCTGCTGTCTATAAAAATCTGATCATGGTAAGCCAATGACACAGATAAAGAGTAATTGAGGTGGCAAAGTGAAGGTCACCAATCGGGAGCAGATTTTAGTGGTACTGGCAAATGCCTAAAAATTACCAATAAAACCTGTTTTTGTTCTTCCGGCCTTTTAATCTGAAAGAGTAATATTTCTATAGTTTTCACATTGATGTTTTTCTTGAGATGCTTTATTTATTGGTCATTATGTTGATGCTTTTATCTAGTGTTTCTGTTTGGTTGAAAGGTTGATGCGAGTTGGGGGGGGGGGGGGGGGGGTCGGTCGGTATGAGGGGGCAATGAGATTTGTTGGCGCTGCAGACGGCCAACAGCTTCCTTGTACTATTGATCGTCCTTCAGCGGACTCACTTCATGGGAGTCATGTGGGGGGATACTTTAATTGTTTAACTGCTTTTTTTGTCCACATTAATAAAACCACAGAAGAACAAGATGCTGGGCTGCAGTGGTCAGCGACTCATAGCTGACTGCTGGCGTCATGGCCAGGAAACCAGAGCTACCAAGACCCAGCTACACCTCCACACGGTGATCCTGTATACTAGGCTGTAACAGAGCATACTGGCTAAGGAGAAGGGATCGAAGAGGGAAGGCTAACCTTGTACTAAAAATGCCAGCTGCCGTCAGTATTGTTAGTGAAAATATGAGAGGTTATTTGAACATCCAATCATCTCTTCCCCTGTTTGTTGAAATGGGAGAAGACCAGAAGTTGGAATTTTACCAGCCCGCCAATTGTATGAGGGAGATTTAGTGAGTGAACAGTGAAGAAGATGAATTAAAACATATTTTAAAAACTATGTTTCTATTTAGGGCATTTTGAGAACACCACAGACCATCCAACGCTTCCAGCAAGTACCCACAGTGCAAGGCACTACATCACCATTGCTGCAGTACTTTGGTATTCTTTTGGACAAAGGGCAGCTGAACAAGTATGAGTCCTTGGAGTTGTGCCGCCCTGTGTTACAACAGGGGCGTAAACAATTAGTGGAAAAGTGGCTAAAGGAGGAAAAAGTAAGTGAATTGAAGTTCATTTGTTTGTCAGTTCTTCATGATAGGGCTTCCAAAAGTGTGGGTCTGTGGACAAGTGCCAGTTGGTGAACTCTCAGCTGCCAGGCTGCAGCAGACATTAACACAAATTTTACAATAATAGCAGCAGTCTAGTACATATTAACTTGTTCTATAATTAAAACTGTAGTTAAATTTGTTGTTTCTAAAAAATATCCACTTCTTCCAGTGTAACTATATAATTTTCTATGAAGTGCCAAGATTTGTTTGATATTTTGTTTATTAAGTCTCATTAAAATTTTTAAAGTAACTATACCAATTTTTGTAAATATTCATAACTGCTATCATTAAATAGTAATTGAGTCATAGAATTACCACATACATGTCTAAAAATTACAGAAATTTAAACAAAACTAGCAGGTAATGCAAGAAGTTCTGATCAAGTAAGCTTAATGAGAGCATAATTGAGAATGACTGGCGCCTATTCAGAATAATGGATACATGTCTATACTGGTGGGTCTGCTTTTAAGGCCACCTTTAAAGTGTGAGTCTACATAAAGTATCCAGACAGAACATCTGATGAGCTGTTTGATGCCTGTGAGGAGATTGTTCAAACTGTGAGGCAGAAATAACAGCACTGGAAGTAGCTCTATACCATTTGAGGACTGTATTTGATGCTTTCCCAGCAAAGCCCAAAGGATAATTTTTACAGGCTCATCTGCTCTCCAAGCTCTGAAAGATGGGAGTCATTGTAAGCCTGAACATACCCAAATATCCCTAGATGTCAACCAACATCTCACATCCCATAAAGTCAGAATAGTTATACATAGGATCACTGGTCACTCAAATACACCTGGCAATGACAAGACAGACAGACTGGCTAAGAAGGGATCAAGTCAAGAACAACAATACACACCAACAACCCTACAGACAGTCAAACAACTACTGAAGATAGAAGCAAAGAGACTTGGCTGAATAGAAGGGTAATACTGGGAGAGAAATCTACAAGCATATGACCATCCCAAAGACACCATCAACCTTCTGAAAGGAGATATCAAAGCACCATTAACAGACTTAACACATACAACTTAACAGTGACTTGAACAGAATCCAACCAGAACATATTTCAGAGTGACAACTGTGCACACATCACTATGGAACTGTTCTTAGTTCTTAGTCAACCTGTACTTTTACAATGGCAGACGTCCCTGTGCAGGGAAGAAGGACATGATGGTGATAAATAGCTCAGCTTTTCTTATATCAGAAGAACATATTGCAGTTAGGCTGACTGGCCCATAATGTTAGAGTTTTTAATGCCTGATAACACCCTACAAACCACCTCAAATCATTGTGTATTGATTTTGTATTGAGTAGGTCTACATAAGGGGCTAGGGAAAACAGTAAAAGTAGGTCAACAGCTTTTCATATATTGTACACTGTGCATAACATCTTTCCAAAAACATTTATAGCGTGCCTATGTATACATCAATCAATCAAGACTTTTAATAACCAAAGCCGGCTGCCCCACAATAAGCAAGCCAATCATGCCTTAATATAACCAAAAGGACTGGTTGAAAAAACATACCTTGCCAGAAAGAGACAACAACTCCTAACAAACAGCAATAGTAGAGTTGCTGTATGTCTCTATATGATTACAGACAAACGGAATTAATGATAGTGCCTTCATCACTATGTGGGTGGCTTAGACTCTCACTTTGTGAATATCTGGAACATTATTTCTGTGCAATTCGTTATGAACATAGTGATTTGATCCTGGTTATGCTACTTTTCCAAACTATTAGATGTTACACCACCGCTGCCTTGCCTGGTTACAGGAAAGGCTTTGGGAGTAAACCCTGAGGAAAAATATGCATCCTGTACTATCTCCAGCCATCATGATAATATCTTGCCACTGGCCAAAGGTAGATCAGGACGAGAGGGTGAGGTTGACATATTGTGAAAACCTTACTCAATTTAATCTAAATCACAGCGCAATTCACCCATTTCAGCAAACAGAGCAAAATTAAAAGATTGTCCACACTGCTAAACAAAGAGAGTGCTCTTCATCACATATGATGGGCGAACATCATAATCATCTTATGTCTCTTCATATTGCAGTAAACAGGCACAATTTTCTAAAACTGATGAATATAATCGGGTTTTTTAAATTTTTATCTGCAGGTGTAAAATCCTGTTTCAAAAATGTATTTGTAATTTTATTTTTTTCTTTAATTGTATTATCAGATTATTTTGTTGCGTTTTAAAGGGCTACTGTTATATTCCAGTTTATTTGTACATTTTAATTGTCTATTGTATAATTATAAATTTTTTTCTATGAAGTGCCAAGATTTGTTTTATATTTTGTTTATTAAGTCTCATTAAAATTTGTAAAGTAACTATACCAGTTTTTGTAAATATTCATAACTGCTATCATTAAATTGTTAAGAAAAATTTCATTCACTGTTGAATTCCTTTTAAAAATTCTTATCTGCTGTTCTCTAACCCTGTTATTTTGTCTTACCAACAGCTGGAATGTAGTGAAGAACTGGGTGACATTGTGAAAACTGCAGATGCTACCTTGGCCTTATCTGTATACCTGAGAGCTAATGTGCCACAGAAAGTACGTTATTTCTATAGATTTTTAACAATCTTTCTTCCTTCGCTCTCCAAACCCTCGACTCTTGGACTTTACACTTCGATCCAATTTACAAAATTTCTGTCATAATGCCCAAGGCAAAAACAAAAACTTTGTTTCTTTCGAAAATAAAATATAATTAAACTTTTTGTTGAAAAGATAAAAATACACATAGTTTAATTATCTATTACATGAACTGTTCATAATACAAATGTATTTTACCATTGTGAGATATATATATATTCCTCTAAAATGTCATAACTGTAGGGGGGGTTCATTTTTCTCACATTTTTCAATCGTTGTGTTATCTTATCATCATTACTCGTTTTTGGGGGGTCTCCATGGCAAAGTGATCAAGTCATTTGCCTCGTGTACAGGCAGTCGGAGTTCAAATTTGAGCTGCGACAGTCGGTTCATGATGGCAAATTTTTTCCGGAGATCTCTGGGTTCATCGCTAGAGCTACGGATTTCGTGCTTTGTGCGATGCTCTCGACAAGCGGCATACCGTTCTACAGAGGCCAAGCCATATGGAGGAGATTCGTAGCAATGAAGTCGGTCCCTCGCCAGTTCTAATTCTCATTACTCATTTCATTTTCGTTATTTTCACTACTAGTCAAATTTTCGATGTATTCATTATACAAACCTATTCAAATATTATGTCATCTCTTGAAGCAAAGATTCCATTGCTCAAAAGTCATCGCTTTACAAATATGCAAAAAATGAACGCATTTTTATCTATTAAAAAATATTTTTGTCTAGTTCATCCCTCATTATTCGTTTGTATTATCTTAATTGGTGTCTCTTCCTCCTTTTTTTTTTTTTTTTTTTTTTTTTTTTTTTTTTTTTTTTTGAGATTTTATTCTTCACATATTCCAGGTCATACAATGTTTTGCGGAGACTGGCCAGTTCCAGAAGATTATCCTATACTCAAAGAAGGTTGGCTTCACACCGGACTACATCTTCTTGTTGCGCAACTTGATGCGCATCAACCCAGAACAGGGTTTGCAATTTGCTCAGATGATGGTTCAAGATGATGAACCTTTGGCTGATCTCAATCAGGTATTTAACAAATGTCTGTCCTTAAATTAAACTGGATATTTTCAGTAAATAAAACGGAGAGTTGGGCAAATATGTGAATTGAGACCTAACAGCTGTGCACTTCCCAAAATATAGCTGTTTTGTAGTGCTATTCTGGCATAGTAAACAAGGATGCGCTTGGTTAGGATAATGGTCTTTTGATCTGGAGCCATTGATCCGAACCCAATTAACGTTTACGGCTCTTGAGTCGCCGCTATGCGACTTACATCATGAAAATTGCTAAGCGTGGGTCGCTTATTTGCTACTTACGTTATCCTTGCATAGCGGCAGCCTTTCTAATCAAATGTAAATATGAGAGGCGACGTAGAAATAGTGTAAACAATACTACTCTTTATATTGTAGAGAGTTCTGACTTCCGTCATGTATGGTTAGATACCAATGGCAATCGTGGAATTAGTTTTGGGTATTTGGAAATTATTTCTTATGTTTTTCGCTTGGATTTGAAGATTCACCAATTGTTGAGATTGAGGGAGTCAAGTTTGTGCGACCGATTTTTAATGAGGTAGAACTGTTTAGATTGTTTATTTAGATCTAATAATTACGTTTATAGTCGAAGTGACAGACATAGCCATTGCGGTGAACATCGGTAACCCGTTGTCTGCAATTTTTTTCTCTCTCTTCAACCAAGGGCCGCTGAAAGCACAAGAATCATAAGTGTGCTGTTTTTCAACACTGTCGCCTTAATTTTTGTTTTATCTCAGAAACTAACACACACACACAACAAAAACAATAAGACCAACAAATTTGTTATTCATTTATTTCTCTACGGCAAAGGCCGCCGTCCATCGTGGACGATGATGGCATAATTAATTTTGCTTGCGCTATTTTTAGTAAGAATTAACCGCTCTACTTTTTATCCTCACTCTCTCGTCTCGAGCTGCCCGACCCCAGTGGCAAGTCAAGGACACAAACAAATCATATCAATAGACCATCAAATAAAAATGTTACAGGCTTTAAAAGTAACAACCATAGTTAAAACCTTAATCAAGCCATGGTCGAGTGCTAGCCGACACACTAGGCCTACAAAAACGGTGTACGGAAAAAAATAATTTTTTTTTGTACGGAGTCACTCCCGACAGCCATTTTTTACTGCTGAATACATGCTCCATATATACACGATATTTTGCCGGTTAAAGTATCTAATGTTCAATTACAAATGGCTTTTGAACAGTTTTAATTTTGTATACACCGTTTGGAGCAAGCCGACTTTTTGCGAAAGGGGAAGTAGGTTGTTGGGAAAGATCTTTATCGAGTAGATTTTTAAATTTTGTTTGTTTAAATGAAAGAACTACGTTTGAATTGGAAACTAACAGTTGTGTCGATATTGTAAACACAGTATCGATACGTTGTTGTGGTTTGTATGGTTTTCTATCAAAGCGACTAGGCCTAGTGGTGGAGTCCAAATTTTTTTCCGAAATTTGTAAAACTTCACCTGTTTGTAACTCAGAAACTAACAAACACACAACAAAAACAATAACACCAATAAGTTCTTTATTCAATTGTGTTTGTACACACAAGAAATCATATTTATTGACAAACAAACAGAAAAGTTACAAATTTTGAAAGTCGACGATCAGAGCGCAAAATAAATGTAATTTAATTCGGTAAAAAAAAATTTTCGTGGCGTAATGGCGTGCTAGAGGTTAAACAACGTGAAGTCCTGAAAAATATTGCTGCTGCTGGGGAAATTGCGTAATTTTGTATGTAGAATGGTAAAGGTTTCTCAACTAAAACTGTTCAGCTCCCTGCACATACAGGTCTCTGGCAAATACTAGCCAAGTCCTTCTGTACTGAGACAATTGTTCCGTTTCTCCACTGCATCTTTAATCCTGTTATGCATGTCTCCAAGTTTCTTGTCTATGTGTTTTTGTTTCTGAATCTTCTTTTCTTGGAGCTCCTTTCCATAGCAATGAATGCCTAAACTGTCACCTGTTATTTCAGATTGTGGATGTCTTCATGGAGTTCAACCTGATCCAGCAGTGCACATCCTTCCTTCTGGATGCTCTGAAGAACAACAGACCTTCTGAAGGTCCTTTACAGACTCGTTTGTTAGAGATGAATCTTCTATCTGCACCCCAGGTAAAACTGATGACTTAAGCACCCTTTCTTGTGTTATTTATATACTTCATTAACAAACAGATATTTCTGCTGTACACTCTCAAATTTCACGTATCATGCAATGTTTAAACATACTAATTGCCAAGAAGAGATTAAGTAACAATATTCAGGCTACGAATGTGCCAATCATATTATACAGTTCAGTTGACTTTTCTGCACTGGTCTTGCTAGTATAATAGACATCTTCAGTAGCCACTTTGTAAAGTGAGTTAATAGCTTGTACATTTCATGTATTATACAATGTTTCGGGAGATGTGGCCTGACCTTTCTTCCAGACCAAGTTGGACTTCCACGCTTGGCGAGATATGCGCTGTCAAGTCATGGGCAGCTAAAGGTGTTTATATAACACACTTAGAACAGAACACATCAGACTCATCAAATACTGCAACAAATTTAACCCTCAGTACAAAACTATCTACCAAAACTGTACCCTTTGATACAAGACTGGACAATAGGCACAGCTTTCATGCCCAGGACTAACTACAGAAAGAAAAGTGCTGGTTTGAGGGGGTTCCACAATAATCACCCCAAAAAAAGTTAGTTGCCCATCCCAAGCAATGATGGCTACATCATCAGACAGTTTTGTCATGTGCTGTATTTGGATTATAGTAAGGAAGAAGCTGTGCTGGTCATCAACCTCACTCTCTGGTCCCGGACTACCTTGGGCCAGTGGCAAGACATAAGTCAAGATGACTGGAGATAATCCAGGATGCAGTCAATCTGGTTCCACCTCCTTTGAGACCAGGGCTCGCTTGAAACCTATGGTGCTCGAACCCATGCCGTTTTCCATTCATCGCTTTGATTGCTGAATGCTTTACCTCTTGACCACAGCGACTCCACACAACAGTAATTAACACCTTACACACCACCTTAAATTTCAGTGAAACACCTGCAAATGCTTCGTCTAGGATTTCTCCATAGAATATCATACAAATTAACAGCCCTAGTTAAACAACAGAGATGACAGAGAGCTAAGAAATACTTGAAAGATGGAAGGAGTACTGTAGCGAGATGTATGAAGACAACACAAAGAATAGAGACTTGATTACAAGTGGTGAAGAGAGAGAGCCAGAACCCACATTGGACGAGGTTCGTGCTGCAATAAAGGCACTGAAAAAAGGGAAGTCATCAGGATGTGACAATATATCAACTGAACTAATACAGGCAGGAGACGTATGCATCCGCATGTACCACACATTATGTACGAACATCTGGTGCAGTTCAGAATGGCCCACAGTATGGAGAAGATCAGTATATATCCCCATACCAAAGAAAGGAAATCTAATGCACCAACTACCGCACTATTGCCCTGATAAGCCATGCCAGCGAGATCTTATTACATATAATCATGAAGAGACTGGGAAAAAAGTTAGTGTATGAAATATACAAAATGCAGGTAGGTTTCAGACAAGGCAGAGGCACGCAAGATCACATCTTCAGTATGAGACACATCTTTGAAAAGTGCAGAGACAGTACAATGTAAACCTCTATATGTGCTTCATAGATTACACCAAAGCAGTCGGCTGTACAACATCAGCAACTGTGGCAAATAATGAAGGACATGAGTTTTGCAACACACCTGATACATCTAATAGAAACACTACAATAGACAACAAATATCCGTTAGAACCATTGAAGGTACAACGGATTGGTTTGAGATTCACAAGGGAGTGCATACTTTCGCCTTATTTATTTGACAGCTACGAGAATTTTGATTCATTCATAATGTCATAACTAAGATTTGCAGATGACACCGTCATGTCAAACAGCGCCAAGGACCTGGAAAGACTGCACATGTCGTTCAGATGCCATTGAAGCTCAGAACCTTTTCCTGAACATTAAGAAAACTAAGATAATGTCCACTGACAAAATGTCCGCTGGCAAAACATGACTGCAACCCCAGATTGCTATTAATGAAGAAATCCAAAATGTTACACATTTTGAAAACTTTGGCTCTACTTTATCCAACGACGGAGACTGGTTAAAAGAAATTAGAAGATGTTTGGCCATGGCAATGCAGAAGCTAAATAACATGCACAATTTATGGCATAATACTAACAAACACCTAAAACTGAAGATCCTGAGAACATGCATATTCCCTGTGGCAATGTACGCACGCGAGACATGGACTATGACACAAGTAGCAAGGAAGAAAATTGGAGCGTTCGAAGCAAAATGTTACAGAAGAATTCTAAAAATTCCTTAGATAAAGAAAGTGGCAAATAAAACCATCCTAGAAGACCTGAATGTTGAAGGAAACTGGCTCATAAACAATGTTATGTTTCGGAAATTGAATTTTTTCAACCAAGTCAAACGTCATGACGGACAGGAGAGAACGGTCATGGGGGGGTATGGTTCCTGGAAGGCGGCACAGGGGACTGATCAAGGCGAAAGGGGATACAAGATATCAAGGGTACTCTAAACATGAACATTGAGCAGGCGGGAAGATTGACTGCAAACCGAGATTCATATCGGCTGGCTGTGATGAGAGTGACGTTCTATAAAGGACATGCTACATGATGATGATGAGCTAAACAACTGCTCATCATTATTTCCATAATATTTCATTGCTCAGGGCTGCCAGAATATTAAATGGCTGAGAAATAAAGGCCACTTGTCCCTGCAGTCGCCATGCACTGTACAGGCTAAGTCTTTCATTGTATCTGACATACTAAAACCTAAGTCTTGCCAGGGTTCTGAACCTGTGTCCACTTAGTCGTTCCCACTCGTCCACATGCTCCTTCTCGACATGATGAACCAGTTATATCTGGCACATAATTTCTGTGTCCATAATTAACCTTGATAACTATGAGACTTTTTGATTCATTGTTTTGTATTGGCCCACATTACACGGGCTGCAAGAAAAGTTGTGCATCTGTTCTTTACTCTTGTATATTTTTTAGCACTTTTATCGTTCATTGGTCTGATAACATACTGACTGGGGTGTGATGCTTAATCATTGTTATAATCCTATTAATGATAAGTGTTAATTGATATTTTGTATAGCTTCAAGCATGAATATCTAGGCCACAGAAGATGAATTAGAGCAGAGATCAAAAGTGATTATCTTGACATTGATATAGATTGGCCTAAGTTTTCTTATCTGTTTGGAGGACGTGTGGCCTATGGGTTGTGGGCTTGGTTTACAATCCCAATGTACTAGGTTCACATCACGTCGTGCTCAGTTTAACAGACCGGCATGTTGATTTCTCATAGTATAACCGTTTCTTGAACTCACCTGTAAATGGGTACCTGGCAAATTCAGAGAAAAATGTTGAAGATGCTAGCGCAACAACTGTGCAGCTAATGCTATTGTTGGCACACTCAACAATGAAAGGGACTGAACACATGAGGGCTTGCCCATGTGCATCCAAGTTAGTTCTATGAGCAGTTTTACAATTTTTCTGATCTTTTTATGATTGATGGTTACCAACAAATATTTTAGGGAGCTTTGTATCTCTTTTATTTCCTATTCTACGCTAAGTCAGCAAGTCAAGATAGCGGCAGCGCCAGACTTGTGATGTTATATGTGGGTGATACATCCAATCCCAGCATGGAAGGCCTTACAACATATGGATTGATTCAGTAGTCTCGCTTTTGTACATTTTGCTTTCCGGCAGTTCACTTTCTCTGGGCCTCAGTGATTATCTTTCTTTTTGTCCTGTTTCTGCCTTTCAGCATCAGGTTATGAAGAGGTTTCCTGACCGTGCACTAGTATGTGCTTCGTACATGGGGAGTTTCACTGCTTCTGTTATTTCTGCTATTCGTCTTTTGTGTGGGCGCCCTTGGCTTTGTATCTGTATAGCAAAGCTTTCTTGGGGATACATCTGGTGTTTGAAAATTACTGATAATGTTCTGCTCAATGGTGTGAGCACCTTGTGTGATGGTTATGTGTCAGGTGGAGCAGTGCTGTGCAAACATCTCCCACGAGGTGACATCAATAATGTTTAAACCATTCAACAACACTTTCAATGAGTTAATTATAGCTTTTCTTCTGTTTCACTTATGACCGCTTGTCTTTTCTGACCTCGTTGTACAGAAGCACCTTTGAGAGTTGTTTATCGGACATGCTGACAATTTCTGCAGCCCATCTAATTTGAGCTTTCTAGCAGCAGTGGATATATCTGCCATGTTGAGAACTTTAGAGTTGGTTACTTTATCGCCATATGTCATTGTTCACTCCAGTAGGAGCATGGTGCCACCACTACATTTGACCTCCTCACTGGAAACCTGCATTCAATAATTTATGTGTTCTTGTAGAGGGGATTTCTTGCTGAGTCTTTTTGTTTTATGGGGTGAAGTTGCCAGCTTCATGCATAAAGGGTTTACTTAGTCGCCTGTGGCGACATACACATTAGCGTACGTGGGTTCTATTTCCATCTCGAAAAGATACCCCAGGGTCTACAATGGAACTGATAAAATATCTTCTTGGATCCTTGTTCAGTGATGGACAAAATGGTCAGGGACCATCATGCCCGATGGCATCTTTCAGGGCAGCAGCAAACTCCAACCACTTTACCCAGTCTGCAGCCATCCTTCGTACAATGCATCAGCTCTGATTCAGGATCATCATTTTGGCATTCTACCCTTCATTGCCAGGTGGTCTTAGGCCTGCCCCTCTTTTGCTTTCTGTCTGGGGGTCCATACCACTGCGGTTCTCATGATGGTGTTAGGTTTTCTTCATAGGATCTGGCTGATCGAATTCCAGGGTGAACCATTTATGATGGTATGCATGTCCTCTTCATGGCTCAGGCAAGCAACTCTGGGTTGGTGATGGTGTTCTGGCAGAAAATGATGTGTTTCTTTCTTGGGCAGGTTGTGTGAAAAGATCATTTTGACATTTCTTCTTTTTACTACTCCGAAACCTCAAAACTATACAAAAACACAGAAAGTGTACTTTTAAACATTGTTTATGGGAAATCGTTGTAGATAACATTAATTAACGTCACTAAAATTTATGTCAGGTTGTGAATATAACGTTAATTGCTTTGACGGAGCTTATAATGGTGCAACAGTTGAACATATTTTCTGAGTTTGTCACCTCCATAGGAGAAGCAGAGTAATAGCTTCACCTCCTCGGGGCCTTCTGAGGGATAAACTGTATTGAGATGAAACCAACCACCAAATATATTATGGGTGTCATCTTGTAGCATTTCCTTTGCAGAATATCGCTCTGATAACGGCTGATTTGTATCGTTTTTTTCTAGGCCATTGTGGCGTTTGATGTCAAAGTAAATATAATTTCCGAGAAGTAATATTGTCTACTAGACATTTTTGTTCTTTTAGGATTTCTGTGTTTTTCTTTCTATCCATGATATTTTGAGCACCTTTTTTGTAACATTTTATCCCAAAGGATTTAATTTTCTTCCTTAGTGTTTGTGTTCTTGTCCATTTCTCGCATCCCTACATTGCCCAGTGGGAAGATGCACGTCCCAAGGATCATTATTTTTTAAATTCTGTTGGTGTTCTGCCATAGGTCTTTCATTTTTGTTAACCTCAGCAATGCCAAGACCAATCTTCTTACATCTTTTGATAATCTCCATTGTAGCTTATAATCGAGCTGAGATATTCAAAACTTGTGACGTTGATAATTTCTAGCTTCTCTGGGATAACTTTAGGTCTGGTCTTTGCCTTATCAGTGCTCATTTTCTTAGTCTTGCTGATGTCTAGTTATAGATTTTGTTCCTCGCTGTGTTGTTTAGCTGACAGGATTCAACCTCTCAGCACTCTTTGAAAGGGCAACTGTATCATCTGGATGTCCGGGGATGGTGTGGGCTAGTGGTTAAGTGACACGGCTCACAACCAAAAGGTGCTGGGTTCAATCATCATCACAGCATCGACCGTTACCTCGGGGAAGCAAACCCTTAGAAAATGCAGTAGGAAGCAGGCCCTTACATAAAATGCATGCTGAAGTCGGATGCACTGGGCCGACAGACGCAAAATAAAAACCACAGTGCAACGTACACCGCCTTGGGGATTAGAGGAATAAGGCGATGCCAAAAAAAAGAAAATCTGCATGTCCTAGTTCTGGATTTCATTCATGCCGATTGTGAATGGGTCAAACTTTTCACACTCTTTGTCATTTTCGACGTTTCTCATCATGTTCTCAGCATTAATGTTAAAAAGATAAGGGGAGAGTATGCGTACTTGTCTTACTCCTTTTTGCTCCTCAAACCAATCCGATGTGTCTTTAGATATTATGATTGTTGCTTGTTGTTCTTGATACAGTGTTTCGGTCAGCCGAATTAGGTGCATTAGGGACCCCAAATCTTGCTTGATTCTCCATAGCATTTTGTGTTTCGATCAGCTGAATCAGGTGCGTTGGTGACCCCCGCATCTCGCTTGATTCTCTATAGCATTTTAACACAGTTAAAAAGCTTTGGTGTAATCTATGAAGCAAGTGTTTACGTCAACATTTTACTCTCTGCACCTTTCTAGACTATTTTGCATGTAAGGATGTGATCACACATCCCTGTGCTTTGTCTGAATCCTACCTCTGCTTCATATATGTCCTCATTGGACTTTTGTTTAACCTTTTTAAAATCTGGATTTTGATTTTGCTGAGATGACTTATTAAAGCAATGGTTATGTACTTAGTGCATTGCTTCAGATCACCATTCTTGAAGGTTGGGATATATACAGATCTTTTCCATGCTCTTGGCCATATTGTGCTGTTCTAGATAGATATAGAGGGATATTAATGTAGTAATTTGAGAGTAATGAGAAAGCAGTCTAACAGTTATAACCAGATGCACACTTGAATGGAACCCCCAGAGGAAGATATGAGATAGGGGGACTTCCTCTAGGAAGTCAGCAAGGATGGCAACATATGTCTATAAAAAACCAAGGACTGGACTGCAACCTGGCCAAGAGACATCGGATAGACTAGTCTGGCATTCTTCCTGGCAAACCTCTACACCCCTGGGTAGAAGAGGATCGACTAAGTAAATAAGAAAGAAAATGAAGAAGTCACCTTATATGCAGGCATACCAGTGTGCTGTGGTTCTATTCTTACCTCCTCTGGAAAGGGACCTTTTTTTTTTAAATTTTGCGTTTGCCTTATTTCTCTATTTCTCAAGGCGGAATGCGTTGCATTTTATGTAAGGGTCTGCTTCCTCCTGCATTTTCTAAGGGTTTTCTTCCCCGGGGTAATGGCTGGTGCTGTGATGGGGATCAAATCCAGCATCTTCGGATTGTGAGCCATGTCACTTTAACCACTAGCCCACACCGTCCCCTCAAAAGGGACAGTATATAATAAACCATGTGAGTATTGAGCTCCACTTGTATGTGCTGGTTGCTGATAACATATGCTGCTTTTTCTGTTAGGTGGCTGATGCTATTTTAGGGAATCAGATGTTCACACATTATGACCGTGCACACATTGCCCAGCTCTGTGAGAAGGCTGGCCTGCTTCAAAGGGTAGGTCTGAGCATTTCATGGTCTATGTGAGTTAGTCAAATATGTAAAGTGTTTGTATGCAAGCAGTGTGTTTTATTTTCATCATATTAACACATTTACTATTGAATTGAAAAACTAACTGGTGTAATTAGTTTTGTTGTCACTTTTATCACCCTGAGGTGCGTACAAATTAAGCTGTAGTTTAACATTTAATGTGTTATAAAACAAGTCATGTTGAAATCAGATCTAGGATAGGGCTGAAGATGCATGACAGGCAATGAGCTGACAGCCGCCAGCGACTCATTACAAATCAGAGCTGACCTAGACCTTTTTCCGCCTCCAAGTGGCAGCCCTGGAAACAGGCTACACTAGTGTAGTCTGGCTAAGAGAATAGTGATCACTGTGGAAAGGCAAACCCGGCTACTCGAAAAAGCCGCATCTGTTGGTTCAAAAGGCACAGCTTGGTTGTAAACTATGATACAGTGTCACTGCGTCCTTTTCAGGACGAACACCAAAGAAGAAGATCTAGGATCGCAGTAAATAAAATAAAACATTCCATGAGAAACAAAACTTCTAACATCAAGTAACATCAGTATTGAGCTGTGTAAAAGGATAATCACCACACACATCTGACCGTGGTGCTGTACGACTCTAAAACATTGACTCTAAACAAAAAGGATTCTACTTCTTCGTTCTCAATCCCCCACTACCAATCCCCGAAGAGTTCTTTGCAAGTAGCAGAGTGTAGTCTAGAGAACGGAATGCTTGACCACGATATTTACACCTTTTGGTCCAATACATCTTCCGCAGACATTTTTGAGTACCTGGTTAGCCTTCCCACTTCGATCCGTTCTCCTTAGCCAGTCTGCCCTGTTGCATGTTGCAGCCTGTTATCCAGAATCACTGTGTGAAAGGTGTAACAGGGTCTTGGCAGCTCTGGGTCACTGGCCCTGACGGGCATAGCTGACATCCCTGTCCATGCAAAAAGCTACCATGTTATAGAACAGTTAGAATTATTTTTCTAGTGGAAATTACAATCATCCCTTCACAATTTCTGATCATCATTGTTGCTTTGTTTTGTACCTTGTCTGTGATGTAGGGCCTGTTGGTCAAAACATTGGTTCTATTTTACTTTTGCTTCGGTGTAGTATCTGAACTACATCTGTTGATGTACATCCCGAGTGAGAAGCTCACATAACTGCCTGTGGTTGATGCAAAAACAAGCCAATGAAATGAAAACTGGAGCCCTGGTCGCAAAATATGACCATCCAGAGCACGGTATGAAGGATTAGCAAAGACAACTAACAGACAACAAAAGGCATGATGTCCACTGATTACTGCATTAGTCATCAACCAAGACTCCCGGGAAAAAAACAAGGATACATATTTGTCATAAATCCATTTTTAAAAGAATTGCCTTTAAATCTTTTGTTTTATTTGAAGTTAATGCTATGTTGGGTAAACTAAGTACTCTTTGAAACATTTGCAGGCTCTTGAACACTACACAGACTTGTATGATGTGAAAAGGGCTGTGGTCCACACACATTTGCTGAACCCAGAAGTGAGTTTTCTTAATTTATATTGCATCGTTTCTATGTCAGTTTTATATTTCTTTCTACTTCATGTATATCTATTTTTCTTTCCTTCAGTGTATATAAATATATATATATGTGTGTGTGTGTATATGTATGTATATGGCACACTATGGATGATATGGTCAATATCACACTGGCACCTTTACTTTACCAGATTATTCTGGTACCCATTTTCTAGGCTGGGTGGACCCTGGAAGCCAATTTGCGATCAGGAAAAATCCTGCACCAAATGGGGATCGAACCCTGGTTGCTCAGCTGGGACGTTACAAAAATTGATAACCACATCTTGCTTTGCATTATTAGCTGATTTGCATTGTAATGGTCCTGCTATAATAGGTTGAGCTGTATGTGTGTGTGTATATGTGAGAGACATTTATTTTTCTGGAAAATCTGTCATAAAAAAGTATGTTATTATATTATTAGTTAGCATACAATATATCCGCATCTACCAGTCTTGCTTTGGGGAGGAAGACCAACGTCCGGTCAGGCAAAATATACTGATCAGACATGTTAGTCAGGGTCAGGCAAAATATTCTGATCAGACATATTAGTCAGGGTCAGGCAAAATATACTGATCAGACATGTTAGTCAGGGTCAGGCAAAATATACTGATCAGACATGTTAGTCAGGGTCAGGCAAAATATACTGATCAGACATGTTAGTCAGGGTCAGGCAAAACATACTGATCAGACATGTTAGTCAGGGTCAGGCAAAATATACTGAGCAGACATGTTAGTCAGGGTCAGGCAAAACATACTGATCAGACATGTTAGTCAGGGTCAGGCAAAACATACTGATCAGACATGTTAGTCAGGGTCAGGCAAAACATACTGATCAGACATGTTAGTCAGGGTCAGGCAAAATATACTGATCAGACATGTTAGGGTCAGGCAAAACATACTGGCCAAGACCCTCACCTAGGCTTCCTCAAGACCTTCATCAGCACGCTCGGGATGTGAGGAAAGCTACTGCTACCTGCCACTTAACTTCCTTTTCAGGTCGCACGAAAGAGTAACCTACTCATTGTGGGCATTCGTAAACAACGACAACCAGTTCTGCTTTACGGTTCTGAAACCTGGACATTGCTGAAACAGGACATGTTGAGACTGGAGGTCTTCCAGATGCGCAACCAGCAGCGTATCCTGGGCTTCCGATGGCATTACAACCGCAACGTGGAGGTCTCTGCTAAAACAGGGCCTCCACCCAATCTCAGAAACACTTGACCTACGCCGAATTTCCTCTTCAATCATGTTGTACGGCTGGACCAGGAAACCCCGGCCCACAAGATAATACACAAGTCGTTCCTCGGTGCCAAAAGTCTTCCCCTGACAAGCTGGAAACGCAGAAGAAGCGGTCCCTGCACAGTATGGCTCCAGCAAATGCCAACCTCCTCTGCCCTGGAACCAGGCCATTGATGTGGCCTCAGACGCCTAAGCGAACATTATTAATATTATACAATATATCTTATCTATCCATTCATCTGTCAGACTGTATTTCTATCTTAGTTTACATGCTAAACTAATGCATACAAATTTATTAACGGCAGTGGCTTGTAACCTACTTTGGCACCTTGTCTGTTGACGACTCCCTGGAGTGCTTGAAAGCTATGCTGACAGCAAACATTCGTCAGAACCTCCAAGTATGTGTGCAGATTGCATCAAAATACCATGAGCAGCTTTCCACTGAAAACCTAATTGAGCTGTTCGAGTCTTTCAAGAGTTACGAAGGTAAGGGACATGTCAAATAATTAAAGCAGAAACAGTTGTTAGTGTTGTGAGAATGCAGCTTAACCTTTGCCACACTAGCGTCAACCAACATTGTCACGAAAATCATACCGCTAAAGACAACAGTACTCGCCAGTACTAGACTTATGATGCCGTTGCTTAGCGATGGCCATTCTAATCAAATATAATCAAACCACTAAACAAACATTATATCTCATTTTTTATTTATCAAACTGATGGTGTCAGCGTCTGCAGCAGCCAGTTTGCAGTCTGAATATTGTCACTTGATCTTTCTTGACAAGGAGTAGTACGTCTCTGTTACATCATAATCTGGGCATTCTCTGAGGCTGTTTTTATCATTATCTGCTTTCCAAATGTTACCCTTCCTTCGGGTTAGGTTTTGCTTTCTTTCTTTATCTGGCCTTTCTGTCTCCTTATTTCCATGTCTTTCAGTTGGCAGGAATCCAATGCATTTTTACGCTATGTAAATTATAGGCGGTCTCTGTGACAGCTGCCAGGCAGTCGAGTTTGTTGTTTCTATAGTTTTTTAATCTCTACTTGGCAAGGAGTATTTTGTTTCCTGTTATATCAGACTGGTCATGTGGGATCAAGATGCTGAGCAGCGCATGAGCTGCAATGGTCAGCGACCCATAGCTGACTGCTAGCGTTAGGGCCAGCGAACCAGAGCTGCCAAGACCCTTCTACATCTCCACGCGGTGATCCTGGATAACAGGCTGCAGCAGAGCAGACTGGCTAAGGAGAAGGGATCGAAGAGGGAATGCTAACCCGGTACTAAAAACATGCTTGCTGAAGTCAGATGTGTTGGACCGAAAGGTGCAAATATCACAGTCAAGCTGTAAACTACGACACAACGCATTCCGTTCTCTGGACTACATTCTGCTACTTAAGCAGAAGAAGACTGGTCATGTGTTATCTTTGGCATTTGTCTCTGAAGTTGATTTTTGTCATTGTTTTGATTGCTTCATAAGTTGCCCTGTCTTCAGTTTGAATTTTACTTTGCTCTCATTTTGGTTGGTCTATCTGCCTCATTTCTACATATACTTTTATAATCCACTTAATGTTTTACTGTCTAAATAATGATTCAATACAAGTGGACATTTATGTGATAACTATGTCATCATATGAATCACCTTTCACCTCATCCAATGCTCTCTTTTCAACAGGACTCTTCTATTTCTTGGGCTCCATTGTCAACTTTAGCCAGGACAGTGAAGTCCACTTCAAGTATATCCAGGCTGCATGTAAAACAGGTCAGATCAAGGAAGTGGAGAGGATCTGCAGGGAAAGCAGCTGCTATGATCCAGAGCGAGTCAAAAACTTTTTAAAGGTATTCAATTCTTTTGGGGCTTAATAGACAGAAGTACGTAGAAGGAAACATGCATTGTTGTAGAAGAAGAGATCAAGATAATGGAAAACAACTACTAGGATTTTCCAAGGAGATATCATGAGTTATAGAGACGGCAATAGTAAATATAGAAGAATTAGAAGAGGATATGGAAATCCTCTAGTTAAAATTTGATCAGAGGGGTAGATCTGGACGCATCTTTTGAATATTCCCGAAGGAACGCAAGTCCAGTGTGTTGGTGTCTCAGGATTTTCACTACCTACCTGGGACATAGCGCACACATCTGAGAGTCAACCATCTCATCATTCCTCAGTCAGGCATGCCAGTTCATCTGTAGTGAGTCTAGCATTCCCCGCTGGAGATCGTCACAAATGGGTAGAGGTGCAATATTAGCTGGGCTGCATCTTTTTGTCATCCATAGAGAATCATTCTGGTTCCTCTCCAAGGACTTGTCCAGCTTGGGTAACCCTTCATGGAGTAATACTCCAACCAGTATACCTCCCAGAATCATCGAGACGCACAAGCTCTTCAACCTCGACATGATATCCTTACATGTGGAGATATACATAGGGATAGTGTAAAGTTTGGGTTTATGTTTTTCTGTAAATATATACAATGTGGCAGCCATTTGTATAGCGCTTTTTATGTTCAGTACTGAATAAGATATTTCTTCTTATTCATTGCTCATCCTGAAAAGTACGTTTTGTGTCGTAGTTTACAGTGAGGCTGTGATATCTGCACTTTTCAGATTTCAGTGCACATTTTTGTTACCTGGTTTACTTTTCCTCTTCAATCTCTATTCTCTCAGGCTGTATGCCTGCTCTGCCGCATGCAACCAGCTGTTGAGTCGCTCTGCACTGTTATCAAAGCTCCATCTTCAGCAGTGGCTATACTATTCAAGCTCCTATTACAGGAAGAAGCTTGTTGTTTAAAGAATGCATGTTAGAGGATACTGACCTAGCAGAAATTTCTTACTCATCCATTTTTTAAACTTTTTTACGAAATATAAGGAAGCGCTGTAGCGGTTTCTGTTGTAGTCTGACGTGACATGTACTCTGATTAATCCTCTCTAAGTTATCATACACAGAGACTTAGATTTAAGAAAGATTGAGTTTGCTCCATTTCAACAGAATTGGTTAGATCAGAAACCATGAAGTAAATGATTGTTGTGGATTAATATGTGTTTGTCTTAAATCTGTAGGAAGCCAAGCTGACAGATCAGCTGCCACTGATCATAGTTTGTGATCGTTTCGACTTTGTCCATGATCTAGTGTTGTACCTCTACAGAAATAATTTACAGAAGTACATCGAGATCTACGTTCAGAAGGTGAGTTTGAGTTGGTTATTTTTGTTTGATTTGATGGGAAAGGGGAGCAGATTAGTGGTTAATGTGAGCTGAAGATTGCCAAAGCAAGAAAGAGTAAAAATTTTGTCCTGGAATATCATTATATATATTCTGTTGTTTTGCTCTCAATGCCACTAGGTGTAGCACATGACAATGATGAATGCTGACTGTAAGAAACAAATATTGTTTTTAAGTATTACTGGCTGCCTGTGTGTTACCAAGACCTGATTAGTGATCAATGAATAGTTGCACTGTAACCTGACAGGTCAGTTATGACAACTAAGGATGATTGAACATGGGGTCAGCTGGATACACTGTCCTGTAGAAACTACTATAATTCGCCAGAAACAGAAAAAAATGACCTCTTCACCCCAGCCTACAAGATGACTAAGTCGAGTTAAGAAAGACAGTGTGAGTAGTTTTCTTTGTTAAGTTAAAGTCTGTAGCAACATACACAGTGGATGCAGAGTTATCCAATACCAACATTCTTGCAGGTGAACCCATCTCGTCTCCCTGTTGTTGTTGGAGGCCTGCTAGATGTAGATTGTACCGAGGATATTATCAAGCAACTGATATTGGTGGTCAAGGGACAGTTTTCTACGGATGAACTGGTTGAAGAAGTGGAAAAAAGAAACAGGTCAGTACAGTTTTGTGGGCGTCTTCTTTCTTCTTCTTCTTCATACGCTGTCAGACGTCAACCTTTATTTTTTCGAAATAGCAGCGGTCATCCTGAGGCTGTCGACACTGCCATAGAGCTTGTCTAGTGTTGCCACTGGTGATGGCCACATCTGCTTTCTCTGATCTTCGTATGTCGGGCAGTTTTGCAGCAGATGTTCAGCGGTCATTTTCCCAGTACTGCACGTGCATTCGTCAGTGCCACCTAGCTTCAATTTATTGAATAGGTGGTACCTCAGTCTATTGTGGCCAGTGCTAAGTCTGAAGACCACGACCTGCTCTCTTCTGTTCAACTGGTAATAGGCATCGTTTTTTGTGTAGTTTTGGGGGCTTGAGCTACAGTTTTAAGGAATTGCTAAATGAATCACTGGTTTATTGCCAGTCAGGCTGCGTGGCCTAGGGGTGAAACTCGCTCGGTTTTCACAATCCCAGCGCACCTGGTTCGATTCCTACCGTGCCCAATTTGACAGACACTGGGTTTTTTTCCGTGGGCGATTGCTCCTCCATGTATGAAAAGTAATGGCAACCTACCGTACTGCACACTTGCCAAGAAACTTATAACAGCCAAATAGGTGGCGGTTGTAAGAAGCTACATTCTGTAAAGGACATGCTACTTACTTTATTGCTAGTAGGAATTTCTTTTACTTATAAAAATGTCAGTGTTGTAGTTGACTGTTTATTCTTTTTTTTGTTTCGGGAATTATTAAATTTACTGGCTGTTTAGTGCATTGGTAGAACACTTGCTTTTCATGGCAACGGTAAGGAGTTCGACTGGCACGCTGCAGTCGACCCAGCTGTTAATGGGTACCTGGCTAACAGTTAAGTAAGAGAACTGGCTACCGCAACTCATAAACAAGCTGTAGCCCCATAAAATGAAGTCCCTAACACTTCATCCCTGACAGCAGCGTCTGCTATAGAACTACCTTTATCTGTACTGACAAGTTTACTTATAGTTTTATATTTAGGTAAGTACTAAATGAATATGTGTTTACTTATGGGGAGCCGAGCCAGCAGTGGTTAGTGCACTGGCTTCCCAGCCGAGCGATCAGGGTTTGGTCCACAGTTGGCCCTGGATTTTTTTCAATTGCAAAATGGCTCCTGTGGTGACTTAGTCTAAAAAAACTGGATACCAGAATAATCTGGGAAAGTAAACATGGCCAGCGCAATGTTAATCACACCATCACTAGTGTGTCGTTGGTCAAAAAAGATATGGGCCTAACAGGCATATTTTCAATTTGCCAGACTGGTGTGTTAATGGGATCTTTACTTACTTCTACTGGTTTACTTATATGTTTGTTTTTATAAAATTTATAAATTAATATTTGTATTGCCAGTTGATGCTGTTTGTTTACAAGTGTGAATAGGTGTAGAGGCTTTGTTGTGCTAGGTCTCAGCTGTTTGTGAGGATTGGTGACCAATTCCTTTTCTTGCCTTCCCCAAATTGTTCAGCTGGGTAAGCTAGGGCTGTTTAGACCAGGGAATTAATCTGTTTCCTTTCCAATGACAGACTAGTACTCTAACTGCCCTACCATTCAGACGCTTCACTCTACTACTCCGTAAAAGGTGACTAAGAGGGGCTGTGTATTTTTTTTTTTTTGCGGCCGCCTTTATCTCTATTTGAGGCGGTGTGCGTTGCACTACGTTTCTATTTGCGCCTGTCGGCCCAGTACATCAGACTTCGGCATGCATTTTAGGTAAGGGTATGCTTCTTCCTGCATTTTCTAAGGTTTTGCTTTCCTGGAGTAACGGCCAGTGCTGGGATTAGGGAACGAACCCAGCACCTTCGGATTGTAAGCGGTGTCACTTAACCACTAGCCCATGCCGTCCCCTATGTATGAGACTGGCAACTTTATCTGGTGCTACAGAAACCACATCTACATAAACACACAAATGATTGTTGCAGGCTTCCTGAAGGACGTCCAACTGTAGTGGTGGTCTCATACTTCTATTGGAGTAAAAAGCAACAGATGATTGCGATCATCTCCATGGCATAGGCGATCGGGAATCATCACAGTTCTCTGTTCTTACTGCTGCCTTCAATCAATCAAAACCTTTCTCAGTTGTACATGGAGCATGTCTTCAACAAAAGCACAGCATGTCCTCCTGTTCTGGGCCATCCATTCCAGCTCTGTCAATGTCTTCCCTGTTTCTTTTATGTTTGTCTTGAGACTTTCTTTTCACTGTGCACTTTGGTCTGCCTCTACTTCTCTTGTCTTGTGGATTCCAGAAATTCAAATTAAAAATCTACCCTAGGTATTTGTACCCAGGTGGTCTGTTAAGAGCAGCTATATATGACACCTAACTGGCTGCGGGTCTACTTAGCTCTAGTGTTGGAGTCTATTAAGATGGACTCGCACATTTGTAAAAACAACCCTCCAAGCAATTGGTTGAATACAGACTCTGCAGAGTTTTCTAAACCAGTATAAAGATGTCAGATTAAGCTAAGTTCTCACTTTCATTGTTACTTGTATGAAAATAGTTTCTCATAATTTCTCTGTTTCCAGATTGAAGTTGTTGCTGCCATGGCTAGAAACAAAGGTCCTCGAGGGAGTCAATGAGCCAGCCACACACAATGCTCTGGCAAAAATCTATATTGACAGCAACAACAACCCAGAAAGATTCCTTAGGTAAGTGATGTAGTTGGAATTTACTAAGAAAGTTTGTAATAGTTTGCATGCTATGTGGTAACATACTTAGCAGTTACTGCAGTCAGGGATGGAATATTAGTGACTTCATTGAATGAGACCACAACTTATTCATGAGGGGAGGCAACCAGTTCTATTACTTGTTGTCTTTCCTTTCTTAATACAAGGGACTTGTTATGAGTCTTTACCCTGACCATGAAGGAGTAGGAGGAGCAAGTTTAAATTTGTCACAGTGCTTTTTCCTTCTCAATGTAACCACCATCTGAAACTATACATTTCTGCCATCTCTGCATGACCTTGAAAAGACCTTCATAATAAAGTAAGCTATTTTTCGAACTAAACCAGTTATCACAAGCCAGTATGACATTTTCATCACTGTCTAAATTATTTCCTTTCAGCTGTTTTTTAAGTTCTGGGAAAAGAACAAATCTGGGTCATAATGGTGAACCCCTCATCTAATGTCACCATCTTCTTCTTCGTTCACTTTAAAATATTGTCTATATCTGCAATGTTGTTTGTCTCTTGTATAAACTTCACTGTCTTTTGTAGTTCACATACAGGTCCATAAAGTTTCTCTTCCAGTGTTGTTTCTATGGGCCAGTGAGATTTTCTCTGTATAATATATTCAGAGCAGTTTTGTAGCATGTGCTCTGCTGTCTAGGGTGCCTGTCCGGATATACACATGGCTGAGTTGCCAATCTTTATTTTTGTGTACATGTGGCTGCAGAGTCGGTTGTGTCCTGTTCTAAGGTACTGTTACCATGATCTGCAACATGATTTTTGATCGACACATTTTGAGCAACTGGCCACAGGAATCAACCCTCATTTGTTTCTGTTCACATGTCAGGAGACGCGGGACCCAGCGGGCACACACTTTTCTCATGTTCAGTCTGTTGTGTAAAATTCTAAAACCTGTACTTTCATTCAGTTTTGCTGACCTAGATATCTCTGCAATTCTTATTTTCCAATCCTGGTCAATGATTTTCTTCTCTTGCAGCATTTTCATTGCTGCTCTCACTCTGAGGATGGTCTTCCTGATCTTGGAAGATCAGCAACATGGGAACGGCCACACTTAAACTGCCTACACCAGTTTTTTACAGAAGCATACGAAGGGCAATTCCTCAAACACTGGTTCCATCTCCCTGTGTATTTCTGTATTTTATTTTTCAACAACCTTACTCTCTTGTCCTGAGCTACATTGAACTAGTGGCAAGACATATTCAAGATGACTGGAGGTAACTCTGGTTCACCTCCCTTGAGACCAGGGGTTGCCTAAAGTGTGTGGGATTCGATTGCCCACCGTTTCCACTCATCACTTTGAGAGGCAAGTGCTTTACCTGTCGTGAACATGTTGCCAACCAGGCAGGGCTTAATCTCTCCAAGTCAATGTGTTAGTCCTTTATTATTGGCCCGTGTGTACATTTTCCAGCCACACCAAAACCAGCACTGTCAGCAAGCAGGGCATAGGATGCCAATCTCGTGAAGTTCAGCCATGTGAACTGGACCGTAGAAATAGGGTAACCAAAATACTATTTAAATAGCCGAAGACCATGCCAGGATAATCTAAAGGAAAAACACCACAAAATGAACGAACTAACTAATCCAAATGGAAAACCACAATTTGTTTCCGTGGACACAAATGTAAGTCGTCAACTAGTGGGAATTCCAGCCAAATCCGTGGCCTGGCAGCATCTATAATGGACTAAAACACAAGAACAAGACTAGACCGCGGCTGGTTAGACTCCATGATGTATGTAACTAAACAACAGATCACAAACACTTGCAGATACCAGAATTGGGTAAAAGGGCAGATTCAACAGGCGGATGCATCAATAACCAACCAACCACTCAATCCACTGTTATACATGTATCAGAGAGCGAAGAGTTAACTTCTTGGTCAGGTGAAACATATTGATATAGACCCCATATTACTTCCACATAAGGCTCCTGGAAACATTCTGTCTCACATCAGTCTGTCTAATGAGGTGGGGATTGACACTGTAATCTACATAATGGTGAGTTTACTTAGGAGCTTTGCATCGCACTACAGTCAGGAGAACCCCTGTCAACCTTCACAAGTATGATTCATAATATAATAAGAACCACTGCTATAACTTGTCACCAAAAGAAATGTCAAGAGTTGTCAATTAACTCAGTACGAGTAGCTTCAACATATAGTATGAAGACTAAAGGTTAAAGGCGAGGGATCGACTTCACCGCCTCGGGCATCCCCATATGACTCAGCCTCTCTCCACAGAAAGGTATCCGCCTGCCGAGAGCATCACACATAGCACGAACTCCGTAGCTCCAATGATGAACCCAGTGTTCTCCAGAAAAATTGACATGAACTGACTGTCGCAGCTGGAATTCTAACGCCGACCGTCTGAACATGAGGCAACTTCGCCACAGAGACACCAACCAACACCACCCCCCACACACCCCCCCCCCCCCCCCCCCCCCCCCCCCCCCCCCCCCCCCCATCCTGTCAAGTATCAAGACTAACAACAGATGAAACATTGCATATAATTAGATGTAATCAGTTTTCATCTTGGACCCTTGGCCAGTGACTGATAATGCAGTCATGATCATCATGCCTGATGTAGTCTTTTAGGGTAGCAACAACTATCTTGGCTTTTTTTTATCTGCAGCCATCCTTTGTGCTGTGCTCTACCTCAGATTCATGATTTTTATTTTGGTTTCTGTAGTTTTTTGCCAAGTTGCTCTTTCTTTTTCTTCTAAAGTATCTAGCATGGCTGTTATGGTTCTGGTATCCATGTCCTCTGAGGACATGCATGATCCAATTCAATGTTGATCAGCTACAAAACACTACTAGCACTGTAGTTGATGCCGTACATTAAGCCTGATCTATTGTAATTTGTGTGTTTTCATGGTGGCGACTTCTGCAGCAATCTATTTTTAGAAATATAGTTGCTAGTCCCATACACAACTTTCCTTAGCAGCATTTTACAACATGCTTTGAAGATTACAGTAGACTAGTTCATTGCTCTTCATAACCCATTTTGTAAAGGGTATCACTGATACATAGATACAGTATCCAAGGATGAAGCTGTAAACAGTTGTTGTTTTTACCTTTTGACGAAGGTGCATTTCTTTCAACCACAAAGTCCTTTTAGTTTTATAAGAGCTCATAGAAGATGAACCGGATGTGTCGGGCTGAAAGGCACAGGTATCGCAGCTTTGCTGTAAACTATGACACAACGTCCTTTTCAGGACAAAAGCAGAAGAATAATAATATTAGAGCTCGTGAGCCATAAACAAATATTTAGCATTCATACTAAAACTTTGGTACTTCATCTGAGGGAGTACCATAACCACCATTTGGTACTCGCATGACAAAAAGATATCTTAGGGACGGCCCCCAACTGACTGATGAAATTCACTAGAAAAGCGCAACACACACGACCCCACAACAGACAGACTATACAATCCTACTGGACAACGTGCGCCCGTGACAGAAACGACTGGACCCTGAGTTGGAACCTGTTCAAGGGTGACCACCCCTTTGCAAAGAACAGGTCGAACTAAGAACTAAAACTTTTGTGCAGTGTTAAAAAGAACTTCATTGGTAACCTCTGGAAAGGGCTGTAGTCAGAGCCAACAACTGAACTGTAGAGTTGCTGCAAACAGTTCAAACCCTCTTGCTTTCTTATCCTATCTCATTTTCATTTCTATTTTTTTGTTTCCTAGGGAGAATCAGTTTTATGACAGTCGCACAGTTGGAAAGTATTGTGAGAAAAGAGATCCCCATTTGGCTTGTGTAGCATATGAGAGGGGCCAGTGTGATGAGGAACTGATCAAGGTAACAATCTCACACAGGTTTAATTCTGAGTTACTCCTCCTGACTCCACATTTTGTTCAACAGCAAAGCATGTGGCCACCATTGTTGTTGACTCCTTACTGAAGCCTTGGGGGAAGCCGTGGGCTAGTGGTTAAATGACACGGCTCACAACCGAAGGTGCCGGGTTTGATCCCCATCACAGCACCAGCCGTTACCCCAGGGAAGCAAACCCTTAGAAAATGCAGGAAGAAGCAGACCCTTACCTAAAATGCATGCTGAAGTTGGATGCACTGGGCCATCAGGCGCAATATAAAAACCACAGTGCAACGCACACCGCCTTGGGGAATAGATAAATAAGGCAAACTCAAAAAAAAAAAAAAAAAAAGTTTAGGTGATTAGTTAATGATCCCGCAGCCTGTGGACCTCTGCAATTTGGTCAAATACGATATTGTGGTATCGCCTGCTGAAGATGGATGTGTCGGACCGATAGGTGCAAATGTAGCAGACCCTCTGCTGCCGTGATCTAACTTAGAACATTCTCACACTCATCCACATCATCATGACCATACTCAGTAAATGACATATCACACAGCAGGTGGCATATTTATTATATCATACTCATATCATAGAATGAGTAGAGAAATTACAAACACAATATAATACATATCTTAACTAAACATTCTACTAAAACGGGAATTGTAAGCATTAGCTATTGATGGAATTCCCAACTATCTAAAAACCCAGTTCTATTGCCTTGCAATTACATCACGCACACATCGCCTTAACTGCGTCTTCAACACACCTTATCAAATACTCTTCCTCACAGAAATCCCCTCAGGCGGGCGATCTCGACATAACTCGTTCACAATGTGTCCTTGCTTACAAACACACTTTCAGATTATCTATTAATGCAAAACTCACACACCTATTTGAGCGATCCTGTTCTATCACTAAACATTCGTCCAACAGTCTATCAATCGCTCCTCTACCTAAGTCGGTGAGTTAAACATGCTATCTACATTCAGTCTCTCTCTCTCTCACTCTCCATCTCTCCTCCAGCCTCCCGAGCTAAACTTTGTCTCGAGTTATATATCCTCAAGCAAGGCCAGAGCTTGACCAATCGATCTCAGGTATGGTCATCTTCAATCCCAATTGGAACGAAACACTTTGCACACCTGTCACTCATTCTCTCGCAGCAAGCCCCGCTGCCAATTTCGTCTGTCAATCAATCTCCCCCTACCAAAATCGGAAGGCCAGTGGTCAGTTTCTACCTGTCCACATTCCTTAACCCAACTGTTCTCCTTTGCTGAGACGGTGAGTGACCTTGACATGCATTCAGGTAGCTTTAACATGTTCAGGCATCCTAAACTCACCTTGCTCCGCCGGGAACTGTTACACAAATATCGCAGTCAAGCTGTAAACTAGTGACACAGCGCATTCCGTTCTCCAGACTTGATAGTCGGAGATTGAGAACAAACTCAGAAAAAAAGTATCGCAAGTATTTGTGCGTTGTTTTTGTTTAGTTCCAGTTTCATTTGAAGCCTACACCAAAGCATGTTGTGTGCTCAAGCAGTGATGACTTCTGTACTTTGTTTGCACGAGGAGGTTGCAGTGGTTGCTATTCTTTACTCCTCAGTATCCACAAGCAGTCAAAACCCTTCCACTCCCAAAGGAGCACATGTTTTCAACGAATACCCACCAAGTCGTCCTGTCCTGGACCATCCATTCCATCTCTAACCATACCCGTGCCCTTTATATTTACTTCTAAGTCTCTCCATGTGTGTGTCGGCATGCATCTCTCTTTTGCCACAAGAATTCCAGAACGGAGACTCTCGTAAAGTTGTAAAGCTTTCAATTTTGTGCAATGTGTGCCCTGTCCAGCACCATTGCCTCCTATGCACTACACATTCCACTGTTCTTCTTGAACAGCTCCACATAAGTGACCTTATCATACCACTTCATTCCCACTATTTCATGCAGACACTTATTTATGAAAGTCTAATTTTTGTTGTTGTTTACCATGTGTCAGGTCAGAGCCATACAACAGAATGGGCTTTATGTTTTTTGTTTCCAATAAGTGTTCTAGAATAATGAAAACTCCTCTCGTCTTTTGTATTCTTAAAGTAGATATTTTATTAAAAACCACCTATTGTGTCTATATTGCTACCAGGATAAACGAAATCACGTCGAGGTAGGGAAGTGTCTCCCAATCAGCACGTGATCTACTTTTGATGTGTCTAAACTTAGGCTGTAATATATAATCACAAACAAATAGCATAAATCTGGGATAGTCTAACCACAGCACTAAAGAACAGCAAAGAACAATCAAGGAAAATTGCTCATAGAACAGATTTCATTGCACCTGGGTGCCCCCAAATGTGCTCAGTCCCTTTCATTGCTGAAAGTGCAATTGACAGAGTCTGAACTCCATAGTCCCAAATTTTCCTTTGACTTCATCAGGTACCCATTTACAGCTGGGTTGACTCCAAGAATGTGTCATATGAAAAGACCAATCGCAATGTCAAACCGAGCACAACATGATTTGAACCTGGTACGTTTGTTTGTAAACCAAGCTCGCAACCCATTGACCACATGCTCCCCTAGTCATAAAGGATAATAAAGGAAGAGAGGACAAGAACTAGTCAGCAATCCTCACAGCAGATTCAAGTGTGACTTACGAAGTCCAAAAGGTTTATTAGGTCCAGATACATGAACAAATTGGAAACAGAGGATACTGGCTACACAAGAAATGATGCTCATTACCAGTTGAACAAGAGAGCAGGTGGTGGTCTTCAGACTCTATACAGGCCACAACAAACTCAGGTGGTACCATCTATTCAATAAACTGAAGATATGTACTAGGGAGGGACGAATGCACCTGGGGTAATGGGAAAATGACCCCTGAACACTTGTTGCAAAATTGCCTGTCATACTAGAGAAAGCACATGTGGTCATCACCAGTGCCAACACTAGACAAGTTCTATGACAGTGTTGACAGCCTCAGGATGACTGCTGCTTTCTATGGACTTCTGCTTTCTTTGGACAATTTCAAGTCGACGTAGAAAAGAAGCAGCAATCCTCACAAAAAGCTGAGACCTAGCTCAATGAAGTCTAACACTTCATCCCCAGTCCACCTTTAAACTTTAGAAAGTATCCTAGGACCATCATGAGAGACCTGGGACATTTTATGACCAATCCTGGTTGGCTTGCTGTTAGATCCTTTGGAATGCCTTGGTTGTTTCTTTAAAGAAAAAAATAAATTGATGCTGTGGATGTACTGACAATAAAAATCCATACTGTCTTTTCTCTTTTCTCTTTGTTCACCTTGTTTAATGATGTGTAGAGATGTACTGTTTTGCACCTTATGGCCCAGTGCACCCGACTTGAGCAGCATTTTAAAAATGAGTTTTACCTTTAGGGCACTTCCTTGCTGAATCCAAACTTATACATGTTGAGTTGGCTACACAGTTCCCCAAAATCAATAATATATCCCAAAATCAATAATATAATAGCATAAATAAGTAAAGAACAGAAACATTGATTAAACATCTATTATAACCGAAATATCTTCAACGGGGACAAAAAGTGACACAAATGAAAACAACTAAAAAATCATAACAGCAGCGATGAATACAGATTTGAGGGGTACTTATTTGAACTAAAGTTTTTCAGATGTTTCTGTTCTGACTGCATCTTATTCATACTTAGCAATGTTATTATACTTCTGTTTCTTGAAATGAATCTTGTAACACGTTAAAAATGTTTTTGTCCCAAATAGGTGTGCAATGAGAATTCCCTGTTCAAGAGTGAAGCTCGTTATTTGGTGCGCAGACGAGACGCAGACCTGTGGGCTACGGTGCTCAGCGAGGAAAATGAATACAAGAGGCAGCTTATTGATCAGGTCTCTGAATGTTCCATATAAGTTAATATTGTTTTCATTCTGCCTATAGAGCACAGGCATTTGACAAATACAAGCCGTCCTGTTCTACATCATTTGTTCCAATTCTCTTCATGTTATCTTTTGCTATCTCTGACTCTGCTTTCCATATATATATATATATTTTGTCATCCTCTATTACTCTTACATTGGGGATTTCATACTTGCTTGGATTGTCAATATAAGAATTCATCACCATTGCCACTAGTACAGTCTGCGATGCACTGGAGATGAGAAACGAGATGAGAAACTGGAGATGAGAAACTGGAGATGAACAGAGTTCTGGAAAAGAATAGAGAGCGTCTATTTAAGTGTTTTGGTAAGCCAGTGTTCATGACAATCGCAGAGCTGATGTACTAGCTTTGAAAGTATGTGTAGTAGAGATGGGACATTCACCTGGGTGGTATCTGTGTGAAAGAGAAGACCGCTATAACTTTTCAGACAGGCTCTAAAAGGTGAATGAAGAGGGTTGGGTATGGGGGTAACAACCTCATCATGTAAAACCATTGCAGTAGTGGCCCTATGCTTTACATGGAGCAACTAGGTGAATTCTGGTAGGGACATTAGAAACAGATAAATAGGACATACTGTCTTTAGGATCCGGTAGCATTCAAGCTCATGGCCTTCAGCCCAGTGCCATGTAATGGTATCCGCACGTGCTTGTTAGTTGTTGCTGCTTAGTACCATAAAAAGTGTTTCATTGATCTGGTCTTGGAAGAAGAAGCATTTTTCTAACATTATTGAGCACTCAAAGAGATGATCATTGGTTTCACATGGATGTGTACACAACTGGTACTCTGGAGTGTTTTGTGGTTGGATTCTCTTCAGGTGCTTGCTAAGTGGGACGTGTAGGTTCTTAGTTAGGTAATGGCACTCTGATACCTTTCTGTGTTGTAAGGTGATTGGGGCATGTTGAAATGAAACAATGTCCACCTGTTGGGTAATGACACATCAATTGGATAATCGTGTATATCCCAAGACTGCAGTTATCTGAATTTAAATCCAAGGGAAGACCAATGAGGGGCACCTTCTTAAAGGGCTGACCAGAAGTGTGTTTATTCAGCTAGGTACAGGAACTCTTCACCATCCGCTGGAAAAGACATGTGTTCGATCAGCCCATGTTCCATGGGATGATGTTCTATAGCTACATGGTCAACCCATGTCATATAAGGTGATGATCTGTAGCTGTATTGCTAACTTATCTCCCATGAGATGGTAATTTGAAGCTGCATGGTCAAGCCATGTCCTATAAGATGATGATATTTAGCTTCATTGCCAACTCATGTTCTATAAGATGATGATATTTAGCTGCATTGCCAACTCATGTCCTATAAGATGATGATATTTAGCTGCATGGTCAACTCATGTCCTATAAGATGATATTTAGCTGCATGGTCAACCCATGTCCTATAAGATGATGATATTTAGCTGCATGGCCAACCCATGTCCTATAAGATGATGATATTTAGCTGCATTGCCAACTCATGTCCTATAAGATGATGATATTTAGCTGCATGGTCAAATCATGTCCTATAAGATGATGATATTTAGCTGCATGGTCAACTCATGTCCTATAAGATGATATTTAGCTGCATGGTCAACTCAAGTCCTATAAGATGATGATATTTAGCTGCATGGTCAACCCATGTCCTATAAGATGATGATATTTAGCTGCATGGCCAACCCATGTCCTATAAGATGATGATATTTAGCTGCATGGTCAACCCATGTCCTATAAGATGATGATATTTAGCTGCATGGTCAACTCATGTCCTATAAGATGATATTTAGCTGCATGGTCAACTCATGTCCTATAAGATGATATTTAGCTGCATGGTCAACCCATGTCCTATAAGATGATGATATTTAGCTGCATGGCCAACTCATGTCCTATAAGATGATATTTAGCTGCATTACCAACTCATATCCTATAAGATGATGATATTTAGCTGCATTGCCAACTCATGTCCTATAAGATGATATTTAGCTGCATTACCAACTCATATCCTATAAGATGATGATATTTAGCTGCATTGCCAACCCATGTTCTGTGAGATGCTAATTTGAAGCTGCTTGAGCACCTTTGAATCTGCCCAGAGTGCAGTGATGACAATTCTGTATAAATTAACATTTTCATCCAGTAAAGATTCCTTATAATCATGTTCTCATTCTCTCACCACAGGTTGTGCAAACAGCCCTGTCTGAAACACAGGACCCAGAGGAGATATCAGTGGCTGTCAAAGCCTTCATGACAGCGGATCTTCCTAATGAGCTCATTGAGCTTCTGGAGAAGATTGTGTTGGAAAACTCAGTTTTCAGTGACCATAGGTAAGTAGGCATTGAGATAAATTAGCATTCAGAGGAACTGTAGATAAATCAGCATTCAAATGAACCTTTGACATTCAGGTGAACCGTAGGTAAATCAGTGTTTAGAAAAACCATATGTTGCTGTTGTTGCTAGTGCCACTCGTACTTGAGTTAGGTAGCCTTGATGACTTTCTTTAGCGGTTAATTACAGTGGATCTCCTCACATCATTAACCTTTACCACTCTACATACAAAATGGACGCAATTTCCCCTGTCAGTGAATTATTTTTCAGGGCGTCACGTCGTTTAACTATGGCTGCTACTTTGAGAGCCTGTAACATTTTTATTTTACGATCTATTGATATGATTTGTTTGTGAGTAGAGAAATAAAGAATTTGTTATTGTTATTGTTGTGTGTGTGTTAGTTTCTGAGATGAAAAACAAATTTAGGTGATAGTTTTGAAACAAACAGCACATTTAGACTCTCCCACTTTCAGCGTCCATTGGTTGAAAACAATTTTTTTTAAATCGTCAGCGAATTACCAATGTTTGGTGTAATGGCTATGTCTGTCACTTAACTATAAACGTAATTACTGTATCTATAACTAACAATATAAATAGATATACCTTAGAAAAATCAGTTGCAGAAACTTGACTCCCCATTCTCAAAAATCAGTGAATCTTCAAATTTCAAAGCAAAAAACATAAGAAATCATTTTAAAATGCCTAAAACTAATTCCATGATCGCCATTGTTGGTATCTAACCGTACATTACGGAAATCGGAACTCTCTACAATCAAAAGATCAGTATTGTTTAGACTATTACTATGTAGCTGTTTGTTTTTTTTAAGTTTGATTATAATGTCCACCGCTATGCAACGACAACTTAAGTCAACCACCAGCGACCTGTGTGTCTCGATTTTCATGACGACGGTTGCTTTGCATTGACTCCCGAGCCGTAAAGGTTAAGCATGCATGAGAAGGTGGACTAGAGTTCTACTGGCTGTAGTGCAATGCGAGGCTCTTCAGTATGCTCACTACTATGGGTATCACAGTGCTGATTCTTACCTCATTAGCCCGTTTCCAGGGAGAACTGCTTGGAAGGGAGGTTGGGTCTTGATCAGTATATTTCACTTGACCCTGGTTTGTATCTTTTGCATTGTCTGATCAATATCTTTTGCCTAACCGGACATGAGTCTCTTTTCCCCATGAACAATATGTAAATCAGCATTTGGATGAACAATAGATAGATTAGTATTAAATATTGTCAAAAAAATTAAAGTAATAGTGGCACATGGGACCTTCCCATATGATAAGGATTGGTCTTAAATAAGATATTAACATTTGACATGAGTCTTTCAGTTTGACAGGCCAGGCCACCATGAAAATTTAATCGTTAAGGGCAAGCCAGACTACTATGACAGTAGAGGAAGTTTAGCTGTTAAAATATTTTATAAAAAACTTACCTTCTCATATGCCTAAAATACCAGACAGTAGGGCTTCGGAACAAGACTAAGAAAAGAATTGACTGTGTTAAAGGAACACTGCATTGGCATGGATTGAATATGATACTCACACAGATTGCATACAAATGAACATTACATAATGATATCAAAATAGTTGTACACTGCAACCATGATGACAGAAGGGATGAGATGACCTGCTTACGTTTTGTTTGATCCTCGATAAATGCCTTCATTGATAGAAACATCTGCCCTTACTTTTCTTTTGTCATACTATATTTTAATATTTTGTGTGTTGTTAAACACCTTTATTGTGATTTAAATGTGAAGATTATTCACAACATTGTTCATTTTAAATGTCCACAGAAATCTCCAGAACTTGCTGATCTTGACTGCCATTAAGGCTGATCGCACCAGAGTCATGGAATACATCAACAGGCTGGACAATTATGATGCTCCAGACATTGCTAATATTGCCATTACAAACGAGCTGTACGAGGAGGCCTTTGCCATCTTCAAGAAGTTTGAAGTTAACACATCTGCTATTCAAGTGAGGAAGATCCAAGTTTTTGTTCTATTATGTTCATTTATCATCGCAGGAATATTTATTGCTTAACCTACCAGTTCACAATATTACGTCTATTTCCTGTATCTGCATAATTTTTCAGCACATCATGCACTGACATGGTTGTCGATTTTGAGAACCTCTAATTTTGTGTGTGTCTCTAGACACATATATTAATAATGAACTTATTGTTGTTATTGCGTGTATGTTAGTTTCTGAGATACAAGAAGATGAAGGTGAAATGTACAAATGCTACTATCGTCTGCCACTTTGAATATAAACGTAATTATTGTATCTACATAAACAAACTAAATAGATCTACCTTTGACAAATCTGTTGCAGAAACTTAACTCCCCCATTCTTAATAATGGCATAAATCTTGAAATTCAAGCGAAAAACAGAAGAAATTCTTTCCAAAATCTAAAACAAATTTCACAATCGCCATTTTCTTTGTCTAACCGGACATGGTGGAAATTGGAACTCTCTACAATCAAAAGAGCAGTATGTTCAGCCGTTACTATTGCAATAACCTCGTAGTTTATATATGATAAAGTGATGACCGTAGAGTTGGTGACATGCAACGCAAGTGGAACGGGACCAAGTCGCCGTAATCTCGCGCCGTTGGGCCACAAAAGGTTAAAAGCTTTACTGACTGGCTTCACACGGGTTTCGGATGTTGTCCACCAGCGCAAAAGGGGACACCCCAGAATACAGGATGAGGAAGCAGACCGTTGGAGCACTTTTACTCCAGTTTCTCCTTGAGATAACATTACCCCTACACATTCCTCTATTCTGACATCACAGACTCAGGAACGCAATATCTGCGTCCTTCGGTCTCAACATTAGGTACCGGGTTTGTCTTCCCATTGTGATCCCTATTCTCTTAATCAGACTACACTAGTGCAGTCTGTTTTCAGAACCACCACTTAGAGATGGAATATGGTCTTGGGAAACTTTGGTTTGCTGACCCTGATGCAAGTAGCGGGCTATGAGTCGTTGGCTGCTGTCAGCTCATTCACTGACCATCTAACACAAGGTATGTGACAGAAACATCTCTGGTGAAGGTTTGCAACTTGGATGTGACACTCCAAGTTATTTGTGGCACAGGTCATAAACCAAACTTGTGTGTGTTCACATTCATGAACCGGCAAGGTTGTATTCCTATGGGATTTCTACTTATTCTTCGTTCATTCGCTCATAATCTCCCTCTACCAAGCCCTGAAAAGTGCTTTGCAAGTAGCAGAATGTAGTCCAGAAAACAGAATGCGTTATGACTTAGTTTACAGCTTGACTGCGATATTTGCACCTTTCGGTCCGACACATCCAACTTCAGCAGGCAATTTTTAGTTCCGAGTTAGCCTTCCCTCTTCGATCACTTCTCCTTAGCCAGTATTCTCTGTTGCAGTCTGTTATCTAGGATCACTGCCTGAAGGTGTAGAAGGGTCTTGTCAGCTTTGGATCAACTGGCTCTGATGCTAGCAGTCAGTTTTGGGGCGCTGACTGCTGCAACTCATGCACTGCTCAGCATCTTGATCCAACAGTTTGTTTGATATGATGAGGCTGTCAGACTCGTGCACAAACCCGCTTCAACCTATGGGATATGAATCCATTACAAAAGTGAATGCTGACGTCACTTGCGCTATGTCATAAACTGGAAAACACAGTTCTTAGGAACCAAGACCAACCAAGGGAAGAAGAAAAGAATGGGGTTTTACAGGTACATCTTCCAGTTGCTGGCTGTCAATTTTGCAACCCACATTAGCCTCTGTTTACAACCCACCTTAGCCAGTGTTTACAACCAATGTTAGTCACTGTTTACAACCCTCGTTAGTCTCTGTTTACAACCAATGTTAGTCACTGTTTACAACCCTCGTTAGTCTCTGTTTACAACCCATGTTAGCCACTGTTTATAACTCATGTTAGCCACTGTTTACAACCCATGTTAGTCACTGTTTACAACCCATGTTAGTCTCTGTTTACAACCCATGTTAGTCACTGTTTACAACCCATGTTAGTCTCTGTTTACAACCCATGTTAGTCTCTGTTTACAACCCATGCTAGTCACTGTTTACAACCCATGTTAGTCTCTGTTTACAACCCATGTTAGCCACTGTTTACAACCCATGTTAGTCACTGTTTACAACCCATGTTAGTCACTGTTTACAACCTTTGTTAGCCACTGTTTACAACCTTTGTTAGCCACTGTTTACAACCTTTGTTAGCCACTGTTTACAACCCATGTTAGTCTCTGTTTACAACCCATGTTAGTCACTGTTTACAACCCTCGTTAGTTTCTGTTTACAATATCCTTGTAAGGTTACAGTATAGAATTGATTCCATGCCAGGTACCACTCAAGTGGAGACAATGTTACAAACATTCGATTCATATTTCTGTATTTTACCACCTCCCCAGGTTTTGATTGATAATGTCAACAACTTGGACAGAGCTTATGAATTTGCTGAAAGATGTAATGACCCAGCAGTATGGAGTCAGTTGGCTAGAGCCCAGCTCAACCAGGATCTTGTGAAAGAAGCTATTGATTCATATATCAAGGCTGATGATCCCTCACAGTATATGGAAGTGGTATCTGTAGCCAGCGCTAGTGGTAAGACCTGTACTGTTTTTTTTTAGCAATCATTCGCGGATGTCTTTAAGTGACTTTGTTAAATAAGTGTATCTTCTTTGGTGGTGGGGGGTGCAATGTGAAGTGGTTAACCACTCAGCTCACAACCCAAACTTGTTGGGTTCGGATTCACAGAACAATAAAGGTGTGCCCCTTGTGGATGTAAACTCATTTTAAAAAGTGCATGCTGGAGTCGAATACACTTGGTAACTAGCTACAAGGATTAATTTAAAATTAAATTTAAATATAAATTAAAACGGATTAATTGCAAAGAGCTGCGAAAGGCTTCACAGATGGCAGCAGAAATGAGGAACTACAGAATTGATATCCTGGAACTGGTGGAAACAAGGTGGAAAGGAGTTGTACATGTTGTTAGCAACCTTATCATGTTCAGCCATTACTATTGAATTCACCACTACAAGTGCTTGGACACCGCCTTTCTGTAAAGGGCACATCTGTAGTGTTAGACCCTATGGTTCACTTGGAGGTTTTAGTCGACCTGAACTTCTACACGGACAAATGCCCCTGTACAGGTCCTAGCTCAGGTATGGGCTGGATGTAGCGGGGAGAAAGGTTTCATGCTTATCGGGCAAGGCTCGAGCAGCTTAGTACTCCGCTGTGTTGGGACAAGCGATTACAGAAGGTGGTTAACTGATGTACGAGTCCATCTTAATAGAGCAAAGTAGACCCGCAGCCTATTAGGCGCCATCATTGCTGCTTTAAACAAACCACCTAACCATGGCCGGTGTTATGCCATGTCACACATTTAGTCGTCTCCTACGACATGCTATCTGTGGGGCAGTGGTACTGTTCTTGTCATTCACAAAGACCACGGCGAACCACTCGGAGTGAAAAGGACAAATCAACACAGGAGACATTATATATACTTGCCTTATTCCAATGTATCTGCTTGTTCTATTTACTGTCATTGTTGTTATCATCGAAACTGATTCATGCAGAGTTCATTGCTCTTGATGAATGTTCTTTGTTAATTGGTTTGCGGTGGCTCTTCTTACATCCAAGGGTGTACTGAAGAAGGTGAACCTCGGTCCTCCTTGCTGTGGTGCAAAATGCAAGGCATATCACGACTACTGATATCATTCATTGATCAGGTTGTTGATATCTTGCTCAGTACATTTCACCTGACCCTGATATGAATCTTGGTACCCTGAGAAAAACAAAACTCACCTGCGTGCTCATTCTTATTTTTGTTGATAACATTGATGAAACTATTCTGCAGAAAACTGGGAAGATTTGGTCAAGTTCTTGCAGATGGCAAGGAAAAAAGCTCGAGAGACATTTGTTGAATCGGAACTGGTGTTTGCTTATGCTAAGACTAACAGGCTGGCTGACATGGAGGAGTTTGTTTCTGGACCTAACCATGCTAATATAACTCAGGTAACCATGATCCTCTGCTCTCGTTATGTCGATAATGTATGCTGAAATTTACAGACAACACAAACTATAATAATCATATAAATAGTGTGGCAAGATAGTGGTACCCTGTCTCGAACGGCAGGTTATATTGCCAAAAGGCAGAACATAGACTTTTATTCTATTGTGGATGCGTATAGTATAAATGTCTACAGGACTATTGTATACATTAAGTCTTGTAGCCATTAGGTTGGCAGCTAGAAGGAAAGGCTACTCACTTTTTAATTTTAGAGGTTGGTTGGTTGTAATTGATCTAGCAGCCCCCTGCCCTTTGGCCCAACCCATATAGTGGTATCTGTACGTTTTCGTGAGCTGTTGTTTAGTTCCATACAGTGTGTTCCATTTGTCTGGCCTCAGAGGAAGAAGCTCTTTCATAACACCGTGAAAGGTTCAATGACACTAAAAAAGATGGTGTTCAACAGTTTCGTAGGAATGTGTGCGTAGTCAGCACTCTAGAGTCCATTGTGGTTGGATTTTTTTCAAGTGCTTGTTAAGTTCTATATGTTGAGTGCGAAGCCAGAAAATGGTGCTTTCATTTCTCCTTTTCAGGAGGTTGATATTGTCTTTGGGAATTGGACAATATGCATGCACCCTTTTGTTTGGAAAGAAACCAGAATGGTACTGTACAGCACTGGAGACAAGGAGGCAAATTGCACTGTATTCTTGTGACTGAAACCCACACCAAAGGCACAGTGGTTCAGGACATGACAATCTCTTAGCCTTGAAATTTTGGTTATGTGTCAAGAGCCCCAGAGAAGTTCAGCAGGCCATTGGTGGCGGGTAATAAGCGCAGTGGACCCTGCCTTGACTGAAGTATCTCTGAGCAGAGCATAGTTGGTAACTTACGTCCCACACTGATGTGGCGGTCATTTTCTGGTTTCAGACATCCCAGCAAACAATGGCAGTCTTGTAGAGCACGGAGCTCAACTCAGAAAACAATATGCTTTTACCATACACCTCGATGTATGAGCTGCAGTGGTCAGTGACATAGCTGACTGCTAGCGTTTGGGCCAACGAACCAGAGCTGCCAAGACCCTTCTATGTCTCCACGCTGTGATCCTGGGTAACAGGCTGCAACAGAGTAGACTGGCTAAGGAGAAGGGATTGACATGATCCCCGTAGCATTGAGCAACACGCAAATGAAGCCAAGCGTAGCACACCGCCTGGAATACCCGGCCCACATTTATCAGCACTCTCAGGATGTGATGAAAGCTACTGCAACCCGCCACGTAATATCCTTTTCAGGGCGCACAAAAGAGTAAACCTATTCATTGTGGCCATTCATAACAAAAACAACCACAATACACCTCAACAATTGCTAACATGTTATGTAGAGGTACACTTGTTTGTGCAGAGCTCAACACAGAAAACAACATGATTTGGCCATTGACCTCAACAATCGCTAACATGTTATGTAGAGGTACACTTGTTTGTGCAGAGCTCAACACAGAAAACAACATGATTTTACCATTCACCTCAACAATTGCTAACATGTTATGTAGAGGTACACTTGTTTGTGCAGAGCTCAACACAGAAAACAACATGATTTTACCATTCACCTCAACAATTGCTAACATGTTATGTAGAGGTACACTTGTTTGTGCAGAGCTCAACACAGAAAACAACATGATTTTACCATTCACCTCAACAATTGCTAACATGTTATGTAGAGGTACACTTGTTTGTGCAGAGCTCAACACAGAAAACAACATGATTTTACCATTCACCTCAACAATTGCTAACATGTTATGTAGAGGTACACTTGTTTGTGCAGAGCTCAACGCAGAAAACAACATGATTTTACCATTCACCTCAACAATTGCTAACATGTTATGTAGAGGTACACTTGTTTGTGCAGAGCTCAACACAGAAAACAACATGATTTTACCATTCACCTCAACAATTGCTAACATGTTATGTAGAGGTACACTTGTTTGTGCAGAGCTCAACACAGAAAACAACATGATTTTACCATTCACCTCAACAATTGCTAACATGTTATGTAGAGGTACACTTGTTTGTGCAGAGCTCAACACAGAAAACAACATGATTTGGCCATTGACCTCAACAATCGCTTACATGTTATGCAGCACCACACATCAACCATGAAACGTGTAAATACCTCAACCTGGCATTGACTACTAAAGTGTGGGAATGCTTGCTGCAGATCTAGTTAAACAACAACCAGTGCATACAAGACACTACAGCAGGTGCTACCTGCATGTTCAGAGCTCGCCACAGAAATATACAAACTTTTGTTGTTCCCATCAACAATACCTTGAGTGTTACAATTCATCAACTCTGAAGATAAAATAAAATAATTCTTCAACTTGACATAGACTGTGAAAGAGCTAGATTACAAAAATACAGAATTTAACATTTTTGTAATGTTTGTTTTCACGATACAAATGATTTATAGAATAATATATCTCTTGATCTTTGCATTTTATCACAGGTGGCTGACCGTTGCTTTGACAACAAAATGTATGAAGCTGCAAAACTTCTTTACAACAATGTGTCAAACTATGCCAGACTGGCTATCACTCTGGTCTACCTGGGAGAATACCAAGGTGCCGTTGACAGTGCCAGGAAGGCTAACAGCACAAAGACATGGAAAGAAGTAAGGAATAATGTTGAAACATTGTGCTTTGTCTGAGCATAGTCATCACTAACATGTTTATCCTTTCTGAAGTTTCATTGCTAAAGATAATTAACCTATTACAGTCTCTGACTAATTTTGATGGTTTTGTATCTCTCCGTCCAGGTCAAATATCGCAGTTCTGTATGTCAAAATTGCATTCAAAATCAAATAAATAAATGTTGAACAAATTCAACTACAATTGCGATCTTCTGGTTTTTCGTTTGTTCTCAAAGTCCCGCTACCAAGTCATGAAAAGGGCTTTGCAAGTAGCAGGATGTTGTCCAGAGGAGGATATGCGTTATGTCTCAGTTTACAGCTTGACTGCGATATTTGCACCTTTCGGTCTGACACATCCAACTTCAGCGGGCATTTTTTTAGTACAGGGTTAGTCTTCCCTCTTCCACTCCTTTTTAGCCAGTATGCTCTTCTGCTGTCTGTTATCCAGGATCAACACATAGGAGGAGAAGGGTCTTGGCATCTCTGGTTCGCTGGCCCTGATGCTTGCAGTCAGCTATGGGTCGCTGACCGCTGCTGAGCATCTTGATCCTCAATTGCGATCTAAACATTGTGACACGCATAATTACACTATCTATGGCATGGAAGTATTCATAATAAAGATGAAATTTTAGTATATAAAATGTGAAGGTTTATCACATAGTAGTTGCACCTCTGTCAGGGTTAAAGTTGTGTGAGACTTCAGTATACTAAGCTATAGCATGTAGGAGGTAAGGTCACTGATTCCTATCCACCTTGCCTTTTTACATGTTAGTATGAAGCGCTAAATAGCATTAATGCTTACGTGTAAATTTGAGATGGGAATAACAATTTATGTACTCGCCACATTGCATGCTTCGACAATATATCCATTAATTTCATTACACTTACCTTTCTTATGTGTCAAAGTCTGAATCGGGCATGTGTTGAATATCCACAGGTTATCCAGATGCGTGATGATTGGTCTGATCAAATAATAAATCTTTTCTGGAGTCTTGAAGCCAAGCTTTCCTCACACTAAATGTGTCGACTTTAAAACTTAACGACTTTCTCAAATATCTACCTATCGGAAATATCATCTGTGCTAGCGTAATCTTCAACATCGTGTAGTGATATAATACAAAATGAAATAACACAATATATATGACAAAACGCAACCAAAAGCCTCAGAAATTTTAATTGGTGAAAGCAGGCTGCAATTTACGTATTTATGACAGTCGGCAGCAGCGCTGACAAGCTAGAAAAGGTTACATAATTAATGCACGTCCTCTTCTGTGAAATTATGTACCTTTTCTAAACACTTTTATTAAACTTCACTTGTTAGTTAGAGTCAATTATTGTATTTGAAAATTCAGACACTTGCCAATAATCTAGAGAGCTGAAACTTTCAGGGCAAGAATAAACCCGATGACAATTCATTTTAATGATATTTTTGTGGCAATTGTTGCAAATTACCTAAATTTTGTTGATCTGCTTATTCATGTGCAAACGGATGTATGATTTTGTGTGAACATGCGTATGTATGTTTGTATTATAATATTACAGACACACTTAAGCCTATGTCAATTCAAATAAGTTTATACTTTTTAGTGCATTTTGAAATAAAACGTTTTTGAAATTAATTTTTTTTCAACTTTTCTTGTCAAAATTTATTTGAATAACTCTGCTTATTAACTACAGGTGTGTTTTGCTTGTGTAGACAATGAAGAGTTTAGACTGGCTCAGATGTGCGGCCTTCACATAGTTGTACATGCTGATGAGCTAGAGGAATTAATCAATTATTACCAAGATAGGGGTTATTTTGAGGAGTTGATACAGCTGCTGGAAGCTGCACTAGGTAAGTTTGATTTGCTGGATTCATCTACCACTTCCGCCATTTAACCTTTAGCACACTGCGGTCAAGTGCTAGCCGACCAACTCGGCCTACAAAAACGGTGTGCGGAAAAAATTTTTTTTTTTTTTTTAACAGAGTCACTCCCGACAGCCATTTTTTACTGCTGAATACGTCCCCCATTAATACACGATATTTTGCCGGTTAAAGTATCGTATGTTCGATTACAAATGGCTTTTGAACAGTTTTAATTTTGTATACGCCGTTTGGAGCAAGCCGATTTTTTGCGAAAGGTGAAGTAGGTTGTTGGGAAAGATCTTTATCGAGTAGATCTGTTTATTTTGTTTGTTTAAATGAAAGAACTACGTTTGAATTGGAAACTAACAGTTGTGTAGATATTGTAAACACAGACTCGATACGTTGTTGTGGTTTCCATGGTTTTCTCTGTATAACTTCATCTGTTTTTAACTCAGAAACTAACAAACACACAACAAAAACAATAACACACACGTTCTTTATTCAATTGTGTTTCTACACACAAGAAAATCATATTTATTGACAAACAAACAGAAAAGTTACAAATTTTGAAAGTCTACGATCATAGCGAGAAATAAAAACTTTTTTTTTTTTACTGAATTAAATTACAAGTTTTTCGCGACGTCAGGGCGTGCTAAAGGTTAATAGGACTCTGGAATAAATGCTTTTTGCTCCAGCTGTCATTGAAATGTGCAGGCTTGATTTATTATTTCACTCTGTTATACAAAACAAGGGGGGACTCAGTGATCTCGAGGTAAGGTGTCCGCCTCGGATAGGGAGATCTTTTTATGTGGATCTTTTAGTAAATAAATTCCCCTGATCTCTGGGTAGTGAGATCTGACTCCCATGTTCAGTGTCGAACACGTTTAAACATCCCTTGCCAGTTAGAAATTGAACAAAAACTATAGTTAATAATCTACCCAAAATTATTTGTACTCATCCCCAGGCCTAGTAAGCCACAGGAAGTTTAAACAAAATATCTACTACAGATAACCTTCGACTACCTGGCAACAGACATAACAATGTGCCTGTTTGAATACCAGGATTCCAATTATACAAAACATAGGTTATGCTGAGGTTTCAAACCTGTGTCCCCTTGAAAAATAGATTAGATGCTCACAGTATTTTCAGTATCATCTGGATTGGAATAAACTATTTGTATACAGACTCTGTAGAGTCTTCTAAACCAGTATAATGAAGTTAAGTTGATCAGGAAACCAGCATCTTGACTGCTGTGCCACCTGCTTCTCACTATATTATCTTGGTAAAATATTTTGGGTATTGTTTCTAAAACGTTATGCGGTTGGCCTCTTCTCATTTCGATACTCATGAAAACGAATTAGTCACCTCTTATTTTGAAAGAAAAAGAGTCATCAAAGACAAAAATACTTCTTCAATTTTTGCAAGTTATGTATCAATTAATCAATCAAAACCTTTTCAGCTCCCTGTGGAGCATAGGCCTTCAGCAAATAAATGTCAAGTCATCAAATGTTCACCTATCTACCTCTGGTGTAGTTTGTGGGGCTTAAAGTAACTACTGGATAGAATAACCGGCTCCATGCTCAACCCTCCTTAGTTGTCTCTTATGGCAAATCTGGAAAGCTATAGTGATATTTTTCTTTACTCCACTTTTCGGCCCCAGTAGAACGCGGGTATGTGTTTGTGTGAGAGAGAGTGTGGGTGGGTGAGTGAGTTAGTGAGACGGACAGAGAGAGGCAGACAGAAAGAGAGCTGAGATAATTTATGTGAAAAAAGAACAAAAATATGAGAGAAAGCTGAAATAAACTATGTGTGGACAGATCTTCTTCGTTCGTTCTCAATCTCCCGCTACCAAGCCCTGAAAAGGACTTTGCAAGTAGCAGGATGTTGACAGGAGAACGAAATGCATTGTCGTGTCATTTTGGAGTACCAGGTTAGCCTTCACCCTTCGATCCTTTCTCCTTAGCCAGTCTGCTATGTTGCAGCCAGTTATCCAGGATTTTTGCAGCCAGGTATCCAGGGTCTAGGTAGCTCTGGTTCGCTGGCCGTGATGCTAGCAGTCAGCTCAGCATCTTGATCACTGGACAAAACAGAAATGTGAGAGAAAGCTGAAATCTATGTGAGGACACAGCAAAAGTGTGAGTGAAAGCTGAAATTTATTTTTGCAGTACAACTTATCAAAAATGTAACGCTGTATGTGTATACTCATTTCAGGCCTTGAACGAGCACATATGGGCATGTTCACCGAACTGGCTATTTTGTACTCCAAATACAAGACTGAGAAGATGAAAGAACATCTGGAGCTCTTCTGGTCCAGAGTGAACATTCCCAAGGTCTGAGTCACCTTTGTTTTGGACACTTTGTTAGCTGACTTTGTGACACTGTCATTTTTATTATCAACATTTTTTTGTGACACTGGCTGTTACCAAAATTATTTTGACATCGTTTGACTGTTATGAGATCAATTTGTGACACTGTCGTCAAAATTATTTGGCACTCTCTATTTGGTTATTATCAAAATTATTTGTGACACTGTTGACTGTTATCACAATTGTCTGTGATTCTGTTTGGTTTTTATCAAAATTATTTGTGACACTTGAACTGTTGTCAGTATTATGTGACACAGTTTGTTTGCCTACTCTTGAAATAATTGTCAGGTTTCAGGAAATTGTTCAATACAAATGATTATTAATATTAATATAGATCAAAGTACATTAGAATGATCAGATTTCTTCTTTTTGCTTTTCTCTTGCTTGTGTCTTTCAGCATCAGGTTTCTTGACCAGGCCCTAGTATGTGCTTCGTATATGTGAAGCTTCACTGCTTGTGTCATTTGTGCTGTCCATATTTTACGTGTTTGACCTTTTGCTCTGTATCCATTGAATATGAAAAGAATTGCTTTCTGATAAAAACTATCTGGTGTTAGTCGTGTCATGTGGCCGAACCATTTGGTTTGCTGTCTCTTGATGAAGTCTAGCACTAGGTGTTGTGCCTACCTGTCTCTTAATTTCTTCGTTTCTGATTCTATCCATTCTTGTTACTCTAAGCATTTGTCGCAGACACTTCCATCTCTTTTGTTATGATGTTTCTTTTATCTCTGTTTGTAAATGTCCAAATCTGGCACTGATAACACAATTTGGGTAAGAATATTGTGTTCTAAAGTGTTCTTTTTGTATCCATTGTCACATGATTACATTGTAAAATTGGATAGAGACATTTGAATGATCAGTAAATGGTAAATATAATAATAATTGTCAGGTGTCAGAAAATCCAATAATACACATAATTCTATCTATAGATAAAAGTACATTAGTCTTTCATCTTCTTCTTCGGCATTAGTCTTAAAAGATCAACGCTAGCAAAAACAGAATGGTTTTTTAAAAAAAAGAAAAGAAAAAATAAAGGTTATCAGCAAAAAAAAAATTATTATATTTTACTTGGAATTCAAACATGCATAATAATGTGTGTTGCCAGGTAACTGAAGGCTTTGTCTATATATAGTAGGTATTTTCACACTTCTTGCGGCTGGAAGAAGGCACAACTAATTTGGATAGATATTTAACTAGGATTTAGAATTTTGTTTGGGCAGCAACCGTTAAACCTATTCTTTTCTATTTCTAACTCCTAAGGGATTTTTAACATGCTAGCCACTGAACACGGGAGTCCGATCTTACTACCCAGAGATCAGGGACATTTTTGCGAGAAGATCCACATGATAATATCCCGGTCTCCGGTACCCGGAGCGGACACCCTTACCTCGAGACCACTGAGCCTCCCACCCGGAGCGGACACCCTTACCTCGAGACCACTGAACCTCCCACCCGGAGCGGACATCTTACCTCGAGACCACTGAGCCTCCCACCCGGAGCGGACATCTTACCTCGAGACCACTGAGCCTCCCACCCGGAACGGGCACGTTACCTCGAGACCACTGAGCCCCTCTAATTATATTTTAACTTGATTAAATGATGATCTCTTAGACAGCAGCTATAGATGCTATATAGAAATCTAGAAACATAGATTGAGAAGCCCTGCTGAAGAAGAATACGATATTTATAAGCATAATAGTGTAGCAGAAAGTATTTCTATGTATTTTTCTGGAATAATATTTCCCGTGTTCCATTCACAGGTCCTAAGGGCTGCCGAACAGGCTCACTTGTGGCCAGAGCTGGTTTTCCTCTATGACAAGTATGATGAGTTTGACAATGCCATCCTCACTATTGTGGCACATCCCACTGAAGCATGGAGAGAGCCACAGTTCAAGGATATCATTACAAAGGTAACGTTTTGTATGGGTATGGTCACCCGGGGTGCGGAGAATAGAACTGCTGTTAATAGTTACCAAAGAGGGGCGTTGATGGTGCTACTTAACTTCATTATTATGGTTTAGAAGACTCTACAGAGACTGTATACAACCAGTTTATTTTACTCCACCGATATTGAAAATACTGTGAGCATCCAATCTATTTTTGAATGCATTAACTGACTCTGCGTCCACTACATCCTGCAGCAATGGATTCCAAGAATTCACCACTCTCTGACTAAAAATATATTTCCTAATATCTAATCTGGACCTGTCTTTAAACAATTTGTAGCTGTGCCCTCTTGTTTTTGTAGCTGGTAATGCTTTCAAAAACTCGGTGTAGTCTATTTTATCCTTTCCACTTATTAATTTATACACTTGTATTAAGCTACCTCGAATTCTTATTTGTACGAGACACTGAAACTACGCTCAACAACTAGGCGACCAACTAGGCCTACAAAAACGGAATTCTAACAAAAATATTTTTTTAGAGACACTCCCAACAGCCATTTTTTAAATGCTGAATACGTCATCCATCTACACGCGATATTTTGCCACTAAAAGTATCGAATGTTAGATTACAATTGGCTTTTGAACAATTTTAAATTTATATATGCCGTTTGGAGCAAGCTGACTTTTTGCGAAAGGTGAAGTAGGTTGGTGGGAACGATCTTTATCGAGTAGATCTGTTTATTTTGTTTGTTTAGATTAAAGAATTATGTTTAAATTTGAAACTAACAGTTGTGTCGATATTGTAAACACAGTATCGATACGTTGTTGTGGTTTCCATGGTTTTCTATTGGAGCAACTAGGCCTAGCGGTCAAGTCCAAATTTTTCCCTAGATTTTCATAAATGTTCAACTTCATCTTTTTGTAACTCAGAAACTAACAAACACACAACAAAAACAATAACACACACAAGTTCTTTATTCAATTGTATTTCTACACACATCATATTTATTGACAAACAAACAGAAAAGTTACAAATTTTGAAAGTCTGCGATCTTAGCGAGAAATTAATGTTATTTAATTAGGTAACATTTTTCTCAATGACGTCATGGCATGCTAAAGGTTAAAATAGGGACCAGCTGCATATTGGTGGTATGTGCTTCACATTGGAGCAGAAAGGCGAGTGACAATGGTATTGGTATATTTTAGTAACAGTAGGTGTATATATAACTCCATTACTACCAAACTTTCCTATCATCAAGCTTAGACCATACTAGGTTGTAATGTTTATGTTGTTTATTGAGTCTATATTCCGTAGTCACAAATGTTGAATGACAAAGGACTGTCCTGTTGGGACAATTTTTATTGTGTACAATTTTCACAGATTATTCTGTCTGTAATTCCCAGGTCAACACGACTATTTTCAGCTCTCTGTGACTTCCATTCTGACTTATTAACAATTTGCAGACTCTGCAAAGCTTTTTAAACCAGCATAAAGGTATTATGTTAGCTGTCCAGGGGACGGCGTGGTTAAGTGGCACGGCTCACAATCCGAAGGTGCTGGGTTCGATCCCCATCACAGCACCGGCCGTTACCCCGGGGAAGCAAACCCTTAGAAAATGCAGGAGGAAGCAGACCCTTACATAAAATGCATGCTGAAGTCGGATGCACTGGGCCGACAGACGCAAAATAAAAATCACAGTACAACGCACACCGCCTTGGGGATTTGAGAAATAAAACGAACGAAAAAAAAAAAATGTTAGCTGTCCAGGCACTCTCGTCACCTGGGAGTCTATGATTGGAATCCGGGCTGCAAATTTATTCTCTTTTTTTTTTTTTTTTATCAGAACTAGGAAAAGTCCAGATCCTCGACAATAGCGCTCCAGTGGTTACCCTCCCATTGCGGAATCACGGGAAACGAGAGAGCTGACGCTCTAGCAAAAGATGGCTGTAAAAAGGCACAATTTAATCATCGAGTACCATACAGGGAGATCAAGAACATCATAATAAATCAGTTAATACACCAATGGAGAGAAGAAGAAAACATAAGCAGTACACAAGACCCAATTAACCAACTCAAAAGAAATCAACAAACTACCTTATTTCGCCTGAGAACTGGACACTGCAGACTACTAGAACATCTATACCGACTGAAGATCTCACACACCGATGAGTGCCCATGTGGAACAGGAGGCCAGAACCCTGAACACATTCTACAGAAACACCCAGTCTATAGGAAAATGAGATACTTCGACCTGGTGAAGACTACAGACTTCATCATGGTGACTGGCCTGCAGAATAGCATGACCAAAAGATCCGGAACCCAAAAAAAGAAAGAACACTCTTTTAATTTGTACGTTATTAATGGTTTCTGAGTTCAGACCAACTACTTACCTTAGTGGTTGTTGTCACTAACAAACATAACTTTGTTTAAAACTCATTGCCTCAAAGTTTCCCCATTTTCCCTTCCAGAAAGGGTTAATGAAGCAACAATCAGGTCATAGGTTTTGTTCTGTTTGTTTCTTGTATAACTTATTCTGTAACAGAAGTAGAACCACCTTACTATTGTCCTCTCCCTGGTCACTTTCAGGTTGCCAACATTGAGTTGTACTACAAGGCTGTCCAGTTCTACCTGGACTTCAAACCAATGCTACTAAATGACTTGCTTATGGTGCTCACTCCAAGACTTGACCATACACGAGCTGTCAATCACTTTGTCAAGGTAAGTACCTCAGGGAATGAATAACATATTTACAAGTTTGATTTGTTTCATATCTATTTTATTTTGACGTGTTTTTTTCCCCAACAAAACTTTGAAATTCTTGATCAATGAGCCGATTGGCAGGCATCAGTATGCCCGAGTAAGCAGCTCTTAGTTGCTCTCAAGTAAAAATCTCTTGGTTGCCACTGATTAACTTTCTTTTTTGCTGATGGTGTTTCACTATCAAATTTGATCGATTTTCCTTAGACAGGTTGTTTTGGAAAGATGGCAGTTCATACATTTCCTATCCTGCTTTACTCCAACACTTCACATCACACTACTGAACAACTGAAAGTACACAGCTCTTATATATTCTTAATTTTGTGTTTTGTCGTACTGAATGGCTATACTGGTGTTGTTTGTTCTGATGTAGCTGTTTCTGTCTGATCTGGTGTAACCCAGGATTGTAAATGTGTTTGTTTTGGCTAGTACACGATTCCTTATTTCATGTTCTTCTATCAATTCCACATTTCGAACATCACCTTTACAAATATTTTCTCATGCCAACAGGTGAACCAAATTCCGCTAGTGAAGCCATATTTGCGATCCGTACAAAAGAACAACAACAAGGCAATAAATGAAGCCCTGAACAACTTGTTCATTGAGGAAGAAGACTACCAAGGACTGCGGGCTTCTATCGATGCTTATGACAACTTTGACAACATTGCACTGGCACAGCGTCTAGAGAAACATGAGTTAATAGAGTTCCGCAGAATTTCTGCTTATCTGTACAAGGGTAATAATCGCTGGAAACAGAGTGTGGACTTGTGTAAGAAGGATAAACTTTTCAAGGTAGGTTTTATTAAATAGCCTATGTTGTTGTTGTTTGCAAATGCCCACAATTAGTAGGTTACTCTTTTGTGCGCCCTGAAAAGGACATTAAGTGGTAGGTTGGAGTAGTTTTCCTCACATCCTGAGCGTGCTGATGAAAATGGACCGGGGTCCTCCAAGCGGTTATGCTATGTTTGGCTTTATCTGCATGTAACTCACTACTACAGGTATCACGTTGATCCCTCACCTTGTTAGCTAGGCTGCCATGAAAACAACCTGTTTCTAGGGAGGGCTACTAGGAAGTTGAGGTGAGGGTCTTGGCCAGTATGTTTTGTCTTACCCTGACTAACATGTCTGATCAGTAAATTTTGCCTGTCCAGACGTTAGTCTTCCTCCCCAAATACCCTATGTAATTAGTTCATCGTTCTACACTTCCAGACATCAACCTCAATATATGTACAGAAAACAGTGTAACGTTATTTGTAGAACTTGTCCAGGAATGGTACTTTTGATGGTTATACATGCTTTCTCTGTACTTGTATAGGTTAGGTTGATAAGGGCCAGTCTCACCAATGTCCATGAGCATCATTCCTGCAAGGCCACATGCAATGAGCATGATGTCCTTCCGATTTGATCTAACCAGGTGGTGCATGGATGGCCGCGGGGGTGGGAACATAACGGACAGGGTCGCTTTCCATCCTTGATGTCCATGCCCTGCTTAAAGAGGTGATCCTCAGCGAGGACATCCTTGGCAAGGCAGGCCAAACGGTTTAGCATTGTGAGTGTGCTCTCAATGTCTGTCCATCAGATGACTTCGTCATTTCAGACCCGATCAGCGGATCATAAGAATTCACCTCTAGCTGCACATGAGCAAGGCTTTAATGGGCTTCTTATTGTCCTGCAGAATAGTCCAGGTTTTGGAATTTTACAACAGGATGGGACAGCACAGGTTATGTAAATTCGTAGCTTGGTTTTCAGTGAAAGTGTCTGTTAGTTCCAGATTCCGTGCATGGTGTTCATAGAGACGGCAGTCAGACCAACTCTTTGAATTAAGTCCTTGTAGTATTATGCGTTTCATGGGTTTTGTTTACCACCCAATTCAATTAAATCTTTATTTTTAAATAGTTTATTTTAGTTATAGTCGAAGAATCAACGTCAGTGCACATGGTTTAACTCATAAAGTGCAATGCATAAACTCCGTAGCATCAGTGAGGATTCTGTAATAGATTGGGTAGATTTGTAACATAATTTTGCATGGGCAGCGGCCGTTAAGTCTACTCTTTTTGATTTCCAACTGTCAAGGGATGTTTTAACGTGCGCGTCACTACACACGGGCATCTGATCTCTACTACCCATTAATGTGGGGGGGGGGGGGGGGGGTGTACCAGAAAGTTCACGTTAAAAACAAATCTCGGCCTCCACCGTAATTTGAACATGCGACCTCCAGCACCCGAGGTCGACATCTTACCTTCAGACCACTCAGTCCCCAATCCTTAGTGAAGTTAAAATGGTTGCCATCTACAATAATTCCTGCTGTTGTCGCACCGCAGTCAAGTTTTGTATCTTGGTTTTTGTCCATGAAATTTGGTATCTAGATGCAAGGTTTTCCGGGTGCTTCAGTGGGTTTTATAATATGTTGGACACTTTTATAGCACAGATGTTCAATAGTCATATTATCATTATCGTAGTTACTCATGGCTAGTTGCTATATTTATTTACTTTATTAGCTAGGTGGTGTCTCTATCGTTTTTTTACCTGCTGATCATCACTTCTTCTGAGCTGGCCCTCATCACTTCTACTGAGCTGGTCATCACCACTTCTACTGAGCTGGCCCTCACCATATCTACTGAGCTGGTCCTCACCACTTCTACTGAGCTGGTCCTCATCACTTTTACTGAGCTGGCCCTCACCACTTCTACTGAGCTGGTCCTCACCATATCTACTGAGCTGGCCCTCACCACTTCTACTGAGCTGGTCCTCACCACTTCTACTGAGCTGGTCCTCACCACATCTACTGAGCTGGTCCTCACCACATCTACTGAGCTGGCCCTCACAACATCTACTGAGCTGGTCCTCACCACTTCTACTGAGCTGGCCCTCACCACATCTACTGAGCTGGGCCTCACCACTTCTACTGAGCTGGCCCTCACCACTTCTACTGAGCTGGCCCTCACCACTTCTACTGAGCTGACCCTCACCACATCTACTGAGCTGGTCCTCACCACTTCTACTGAGCTGGCCCTCACCACTTCTACTGGCCCTCGTCACTTCTACTGAGCTGGTCCTTATTTACTAAGGCACGACATTCCTGTCGTGGGGTATATAGGTCTCCATTTATTTTTCTTCTGAATTATAATTTACTCAGGAATTTTTAAGTAAAGATATATATCTATAATAGCATCTGTGGATTTTGTTCTTGTAGATGTAAAACTAACCTTGCGATCTGGTTTGAATTGCCAGGATGCTATGACATATGCAGGAGAATCAAGGCAGATTGAAATTGCAGAAGACCTCATCTCTTGGTTCTTGGAGAATGGCAACCATGAGTGCTTTGCTGCTTGCCTGTTCCAGTGCTATGACCTTTTGCGACCAGATGTGATCTTGGAGCTTGCATGGAGACACAACATTATGGACTTTGCAATGCCTTACATGATTCAAGTCATGAGAGAATATATATCAAAGGTACAATTTCCTTTTCTTTTTTTTCATCAATTTTTTTCCTTCAAAATTTAAATTTACTGCCAGTTCTGGTCATTTATAAATAATTTTTTTTGGATCTATTTTTTTCTTCAAAATTCACATTTACTAATGAAACTTTTTTTTTTATCTATTTTTTTTTCCTTCAAAATTCAGATTTACTAATTAAACTTTTTTTTATCTATTTTGTTTTCCTTCAAAATTCACATTTACTAATGAAACTGTTTTAAAAAATTTTTTTTTTCCTTCAAAATTCAGATTTACTAATTAAACTTTTTTTTTATCTATTTTTTTTTCCCTTCAAAATTCAGATTTACTAATGAAACTTTTTTTTAATTAATTTTTTTTTCCTTCAAAATTCACATTTACTAATGAAACTTTTTTTCATGTGTTTTTTTTTTCCTTCAAAATTCAGATTTACTAATTAAACTTTTTTTTTCCCTCTCCAAAATTCAGATTTACTAATTAAACTTTATTTTTCATCTATATGTTTGTCCCCTTCAGATTTACTAAGCAGGTGCTGACATTTTTTTTGTGTGTTGGAATAAAAAAAAAATTTTCAAAATTGACATTGCCTAATTAGGGGGTATTTTTTATGTATTATTTTTGCATCATTTTTTTTGTCTTTAAAATTTGTAATGTATTATTAGTGCCTCATTTTTTTTCCTTGAAAAATTTTTTATGTATTTTTTTTGCATCTTTTTTTAAAAATAAATTTGTGTATTATTTTTGCACCATTTTTTTTCTTCAAAATTTTGTATGTATCATTTTTGCATCATTTTTTTTTCTACATCATTTTTTATGTATCATTTTTGCATCATTTTTTTTTCTTCAAAATTTAGATTTTCTAGTTAGGTGTTCACCCAAGTGGTACCTGGGGTAAAAGAGTATAACCACTGTAACCTTCTAAACATGCTGTAAAAGTAACTAAAGAAGTTTGCACATGGAGCTAGTAACTTCATCATGTAAAACCATTGCTTCAAAAATTGTTGAGATATTGGATTCATGCTTTCTCTGTGGGGGTCAACTGTAATGATGGTCCTACTAAGGTTCACATAGAAGAAAAATACAAAAAGGCTAATGAATGAATGAAATATAAAAGTACGGTAAGCATTTGGAGGGGGGGGGGGGACAACATGACAAAACTGACAATGAAACAGCTCACAAGATTCTGACTAGGTTTTGATTCTTAACACAGCAAGAAGTCGTAACCGTGTCGGAAGTAAACCCACTTTATAAGTGCATGCTGAAGTTGGATGCATAAGGTCACTAGGCACAAAACACAGTACAACATACAATACTTAGTACAACACACAATGCTTTCAGGGGGGAAAAGTGACAACACACAAAAACATTTCTTTTAATTCTCCTTGTTCAATTAGAAATGTCATCCTTACAGGCAGTGGTAAGTACGAGTAGTGTTCAAATGAAACCGAACCAAACTGCAACAAGTCAACATACGTACGATGTGCATGATGGCGTTACTTTTGGTGTAAACAGCACATAACAGCCATCAAGTTTGCAAAATTTCATTAGACTCCGACTCATAGTTTCCTCAGCAGACCGTTGAAAACATGGCGGGTGTGATACGGAATCCTTCCAGAGTTGAGTGGCGATTTGGTTTGTAACAGCTAAATGATGTCGGCCAGTTGACATTCATCGCAGAATGCAGGCAGTGTATGGTGAAAAAAGTGTCAAAGACAACAGTAAAGAACTGTACTGTTTAAAGAAGGACATGAGTTAACCATAGATCTTCACAGACAGGTCAGGCACATATTGTTGTGTTAACTCACGTCCGAGACCAGGTCAGGCGCATATTGTTGCGTTAACTCACGTCCGAGACCAGGTCAGGGGCATATTGTTGCGTTAACTCACGTCCGAGACCAGGTCAGGCGCATATTGTTGCGTTAACTCACGTCCGAGACCAGGTCAGGCGCATATTGTTGTGTTAACTCACGTCCGAGACCAGGTCAGGCGCATATTGTTGTGTTAACTCACGTCCGAGACCAGGTCAGGCGCATATTGTTGCGTTAACTCACGTCCTTCTTTAAACATCGTCCAGTTTTTCACTGCTGTTTTCGACACACTTTTGTGTGTCATGCTGTCATTGTAAAGACTCTGGGGTCCACGAGTTGATGTATGTGATTATGGGTCGCTTCAGTGTATCCACTGAGAACACAAAATATAAATCTACTCATATTTTTATGAGTTGTATTCTATATTTTAAAATTATATTATTAAACTTTATTCAGTGATTTAAAAAATCAAAAAGGAAGAAATGGGGTTATTCGGATGATGATGCGTGTGACTGCTTTGCGGTTCAAGACCCAGGTCATCTGATGATTTGTCCCAACCTTTCGGATACATGTGAAGAGAGCGACATGCTGAAGTTGAATGACGGCAGGGCAATTCAAGTTGCTGAGCACCAGATGAACGCTATATGACGTGGTGCTTGGACACGGAAAACAAAATAAACCTGCTCTTAATGCATTAAATAATTTAATTTTTTTCATGTGGTGACATTTTTCTGTTATGTTATTTGCAGGTTGATAAGCTGGAACAGTCTGAGTCGGTTCGGAGTGAAGAGGAACAAAAAGCAGAGGAGAGGCCTATTGTTTTGAGTATGTATCATTTGTTATCATACATCAAGTCTAGTGGTGGTTGGTATCAATTCTTCTGCCACCCTCGACCTTTGAACATTTCAATACTTCATATATTCTTAGTTTTTTTTCTCATTCTGTCATGTTATCCTTCATTACATTTATCTTCTACCATCTGTGCTTTGAGCATTTCAATAGAGGAATTGAAAAGGTAAGATAAGATCACCAATATGTAACTTGGGAAGAACCAGTCAGACATCAGGGGAATGTGACCTGAGGGGAAGACACTGGCGTTGGATAGAACACAACATGCTGAAGTCGGATGTGTCGGACCGAAAGACACAAATAACTACAACACAACGCATTCCGTTGTCCAAACTATATCCTGCTACTTGCAAAGCCCTTTTCAGGGCTTGGTAGTGGGAGTTTGAAAACAAATAAAAATGAAGAATAACGATAGAACACATGGGAACGAAGTTGAATCACAGTGAATGAGCTGACAGCATCCAGCTACTCATAGCTGGATTCTATTTAACAATGGCCTTGGAAATAGGATGCACTAGTGTAGTCTGGCGAAGGGAATAAGGATTGCATTGGGAAGGCAGATCCAGTACCCAAGCAGCCAGCTGAAATTGAATGTATCAGGTCGAAAGTAACCACGGCACAATGTCACAATATCCTTTTCAGAACCAACATTGAAGAAGAAAGGACATAAGGTAACCAACTGATAGCATTACAACACAGGCTCTGTTCTGGAATCCTCAGGGCAAGAGAAGTATAAGCAGACCGAAGCACACTTAAAGAAGAGAGCTCGAGACAAACATGAAAGAGATGGAGAAAACATGGACAGAGCTGGAGAGATTAACTCGGGGCATGTGGCTTGGCATATATTTGTTCATGACCTGTGCTCCACAGGGGGCTGAAAGGTTTTGATTGATGATGACAAACTTGGATGGTTGCAGGGGTTCTATTTTTTGCTTGTCGTCATCCATAAATTTTTTGTTGTGGGTCGCTTTATTTCTCAATTCCCCCAGGCGGTGTGCGCTGCACTGTGTTTTTTTTTGTCGGCCCAGTGCATCCGACTTCGGCATGAATTTTATGTAAGGGTCTGCTTTCTCCTGCATTTTTTAAGGATTTGCTTCCCCATGGTAATGGTCGGAGCAGTGATGGGGAACGAACCCAGCACCTTCGGATTGTGAGTCTCGTCACTTTAAACACTAGCCCACGCACTCCCATTAATGTAATATAAATGTTATGTTGTTGTTATTTAATGCCCACAATGAGTATGTTTACATCTCTTTTGTGCACCTTGAAAAGGACGGTAAGTGGTGAGTTGTAGTAGTTTTCCTCACATCCCAAGCATGCAGATGGACCATGGTCGTTGAAGTGGTTGTGTTATGCTTGACTTCATCTGCGTGATGCTCACTACTACAGGGAATACGTCGATTCACATCTCATTAGCCAGACTGCCTTGAAAACAGCCTGCTTCCAGGGAATGCCACATGGAAGAGAAATAATAGTCCTGATCAATATGTTGTGCTTGGCCCTGGCACGATGTCCTGATCAATATGTTGTGCCTGGCCCTGGCGCGATGTCCTGATCAATATGTTGTGCCTGGCCCTGGCGCGATGTCCTGATCAATATGTTGTGCCTGGCCCTGGCACGATGTTCTGATCAATATGTTGTGCTTGGCTCTGGCGCGATGTCCTGATCAATATGTTGTGCTTGGCCCTGGCACGATGTCCTGATCAATATGTTGTGTTTGGCCCTGGCACGATGTCCTGATCAATATGTTGTGTTTGGCCCTGGCACGATGTCCTGATCAATATGTTGTGCCTGGCCCTGGCGCGATGTCCTGATCAATATGTTGTGCCTGGCCCTGGCGTGACGTCCTGATCAATATGTTGTGCTTGCCGGACTAGCATCTCAGTTCCCTAACAACACTGTTACAGACACTTGGGAACATCTCAGAAATACCATTCATGTTTCCCCAACATAAAGGTAACACACAAAGGTTTGTCATAAATTATCGTTATACCTTTTCTCTTTTCATCAACAGCCGAGCCCCAATTGATGCTGACAGCCGGGCCCATGGGCATGCCACCTCCAGCAGCTTACGGTTTTATGCCAGGAGGGCCCATGCCGGGTTACGGTTACACCATGTAACACCATGCGGAACACACATCGTAAAAACATAACAAAATTCATCATCCTGTGTTTATTCTGTTACCTATGTGATATCTCTGTCGCTAACAGTGGACACGGATGTGGGAGAAAATGTCTGAGCTGAAAGCCACTGCATTCCATAAGAAAGGTCATCAGTTTATTGCTGTTCTGTTAGATGCTCATTGTAAACTGATTTGCACAAAGCCAGATGTTTGTTGATCATTGACATGTCTTTAAATGTACAAGTAATAGAAAATGTATACACACTTCACTGTGCTCACTTGAGAGAGGTCATGGTGAGGTTGCATGTTATAGGGCCACAATTATGTTTTTATTTTTGGTATGAGAAATGAGTAGCATACTCTTTAATGTAATTATGAACTGCACACAGATTGGTGTTCATGATCCCCAGATTAGCAGTTCTTAGCCATTTCTAGTTGGAATTTCCCATTCATGACCCCAGATCAGTGATTCTCAACCCTCTACAGTCAGAATTTCCTGCAGTTGACCATCCTCGTAGTTTGAACCACCGGAGCCGCATATCAATACTTAAGCTCTGCAATGTCGCATGGCAATAAAGCAATAAACCCAGCAATGTTCACGTTTTTGACGGATTCTACTGGGCTTCAAGAGCCGAGAGATGACCTAGCATTTGATCAAACCAAAAGATCATGCTTCTGAATTATTAAAAAAATATTGAATACAAACTTGATTTAGAAATGATGTTGATAGAAAAATAATTTAGGGCTGTGCGGCAAGGAATAAAAATGAAGCGGTAATTTGTGCCCACAATTGAATTATATTTCATCCATTATACTAGTATCTATTTTTGATGATGAATATCTTAGGCGTTAGATATTTGTATTATTTATATGTCTATAAATCTATCATAATTTTAATTCAGTTAGTTTAGGTTTAGTTCTTATTATTAAAGTGTTGAGCAGAGTTGTTCTTGCCTTGGATGTGTGACACAGATTTAGTAAATAAAGTCAAATGGTAGATTGTGAAACTGAAACATGCGGGAACTATTGCATGAGATGCAAGATTGAATACAAATACCGAGGTGGGTCCCCATATTACAAAAGTTTTAGAACCCCTGACGTATATGGTCATTTTTAAATTCTCATATGGGGTTTTCTATAATGATTCTGAAAACTGAATTATTTTCTCGATCCTAGAATGAATGGCTCTCGGGATCAACCCAGCCTAAAAAATTGGGTACTAGAACAAAACTGGGAAGTAAAGGCGGTCGATGTGATGCTGACCACAATACCCCTAATGTGCCTTAGGTCAAGACAATGGACCTAGCACTGTTCTCTCAAAATGATACACAGCATGTAAACAAGATCTTTACTTTTTACATGCACAACATCTCTGAGTGGTGCTATCCGTTGCTTTCCAGTACGGCTTGTCTGGATACACACTGGGATTGGTCATTCATTAGTAACCATTCATTATTATATAAAGTTGAAATAATCAAGAGCTGGACAAAGGTTCAGAGCAAAACTATTGTGCCCTAAACTAATCATTGGTATTCTACATCGTGACCTGATACAACTCGACAATGTTAAATAGATGAAATTGCTGAAGAAATAATAATCCCACATGCTCGCTGTAAGCAACCTTTTCTATTAAGCTCTATAAGTTCCAACAGTGGTTCCCAGCTGCGTGAAGAACTTTGTAAAAGAAAGTTTTAAAACATGTAAGCATTAGTATTATATATTATTTTTATTTGTAATAGTCTTTGATTCTTTGCTTTGTCTTTTCTATAACTTGGTAACTAGCCACTTACCTACCAAAGGAAATTGAATTGTGTGTGCAATCTGCCATGTGATGAAATGCTTTTTTCTTTTTATTAAAATTTCCTGTTGTTTTTGGTGAATTTATTATTTGTATGATATAAATGTTTGCAGTATTTCTGCATCCACTGAAATCACTTGTGCATGATTCAAAGTATTTAACAGACTTCATCACCTCTCTCTCATTGTGTTTTTGAAATAACATCAATAAAGAATGTGTTGTGTGTGTCTGGGTCATGTAGTTTCATTGAAAATGAAGTCTTTTGTTTTGTGTGTCTCTCTAGACCTGGGGTCTGGGGATTTTGTTGGGATATTACCACAAGCCTGTTTCTGTCCAATGATATTTACCCCCACCCCAGATGTCAAAGTAAACAAACACAAGCTAATTACTTTTAAAATAAAGAGTAAACTGCTCCGAGTCAATATTTACATTTTTTTAAAGACTTTATAAAAGTAACACGAAAGAAAACATACCAAATTAATGAAAAGTGTTGAAGAGAAGCATTGTATTCAATGCATCTACACTTCAGATTTTGAGAGAATGCTACTTTTTCATTGTGGTTAAAACAATGTCTACATTACAGCTTTTAGATATTAGAACAACATGGATATTGTCACAGGATGTGTCAATTTGTAGCCTGGTTTTCAGTGAAAGTCTCTACTGGTACCAGATTCGATGCAAGGCGTACCCGACTTGCAAATTCGAAAAGGCAAATTTTGAATTATTCAAATGATTTTAATTTGACATAGTTTAACTTAAATATGGTTTCTACAGTAGATTCATCATTATTGAATAGAAAGGAAAAAAATGATCGTTTTTTTTAAATGTTCACAATTAACTTGGCATTAAATAATATAAACAAATTTTATAGACTTTTATTTTTGTAAAACCTTCATTACCCCCCGAAATTCTCATTTTTACCCCATTTGGAGTCATTTACCCCTGTTCCACAACCACTGCTGTAGACAATGTAGTTTCAATTGAGAATGAAGTCTTGTTTTGTGTGTGTCTCAAAATCACGTAGTCTCATTGAGAATGAAGTCTTTTATTTTGTGTGTGTCTCAAAATCACGTAGTTTCATTGACGAGGAAGTCTTTTATTTTGTGTGTCTCTCAAAATCACGTAGTTTCATTGAGGAGGAAGTCTTTTATTTTGTGTGTGTCTCAAAATCACGTAGTTTCATTGAGGAGGAAGTCTTTTGTTGTGTGTGTGTCTCAAAATCACGTAGTTTCATTGAGAATGAAGTCTTGTTTTGTGTATGTCTCAAAATCACGTAGTCTCATTGAGGAAGAAGTCTTTTATTTTGTGTGTCTCTCAAAATCACGTAGTTTCATTGAGGAGGAAGTCTTTTATTTTGTGTGTGTCTCAAAATCACGTAGTTTCATTGAGGAGGAAGTCTTTTGTTGTGTGTGTGTCTCAAAATCACGTAGTTTCATTGAGAATGAAGTCTTGTTTTGTGTGTGTCTCAAAATCACGTAGTATCATTGAGGGGGAAGTCTTGTTTTGTATGTGTCTCAAAATCACGTAGTCTCATTGAGAATGACGTCTTTTGTTTTGTGTCTCAAAATCACGTAGTTTCATTGAGAATGAAGGCTTTTATTTTGTGTGTGTCTCAAAATCACGTAGTCTCATTGAGAATGAAGTCTTGTTTTGTGTGTGTCTCAAAATCACGTCGTCTCATTGTGAGTGAAATCATTTGTTTTTCATCATTCCTTTTTGTTTGTTTTGCAATAGAAAGCAGATGGCCACCACCCACCACCACAATTGACCTCATCACAGAAAGCCTGTAGTAAAGTGTTTATGTGCTCTTTCAGAGGTGGTTTCTGTAGTACTCTGTTTTTACATGATGATGTTTGTCAGCGTCACACGTACACCCTCACCCTTTTACAATATACATGGTAAGGTGGGCCTGTTCTTTCATCTCCCGGTGTTGGACCCTCAAGATCCACACGTTCAGAAGAAAGCAAATTTGTTGACATGTTATGAGAAATCTGGGTTCAATCACACTCGCACCTGGCATAATGTGTTTGGGGATAGAGACGGGATGACAGAAAGAAAAAACCCAGGACAGCTTAACATCATTGTGCGGAGAGGATTGTGGACTTCGTCCAAGTGACGAGACTACAGATCTAGCATGACCAAAAAGCTGAACGCTGAAGAAGATGAATCATTGTGGTGCGGAAGATGGTCTACAGCAGAAGTGATATATAGCACTCTGGGTAGGAAATTGGAGATGATCGCCTCGACCAGTTGACATGACATGTAGTGATGATGATATCACTAAGAATACCATACTTCTTTGTCGTTCGTTCTCAGACTCCCACTACCAAGCCCGAAAAAGGGTTTTTCAAGTAGCAGGATGTTGTCCAGAGAACAGAATGCGTTGTGTCGTAGTTTACACAGCTTGACTGAGGTATTTGCACCTTTCAGTCCGGCACATCCGTCGTCAGCAGGCATTTTTGGTTACAGGGTTACCCTTCCGTCTTCGATCCCTTCTCCTTAGCCAGTCTGCTCTGATGCAGCCTGTTCATTCAGAATCATCGCTTGCAGGTGTAGAAGGATCTTGGCAGCTCTGTTTCGCTGGCCCTTTAAGTCGCTCACCACTGCAGCTCATGCACTGCTCAGTATCTTGATCTTAAACCATACTATTGCTCTGAATCCATCATTTGCTCATCCAAGTCACTTTTATGGAACCAATTGTGGATATCAAAGGCCTACTGTACTTTACTCAAAAATATATAACAGTATAAATACTTCAATATACGAACTAAATTATTGATCATGAATAATTTCTCCCCCCATATTTTTGTCCAGTTAAACTGTGGAGATAGCAAGTCCATGCTCTTGTCCCTGGTTATATTTAAACATAGACTTGAGTATGTTGTTTGGTTGATTGTGTGTTTGTCATGTGTTTGATGTAACATTGTACACAAAATATTACAATAGTCTGGTTATGATAATTTGCTTAGACAACCATTGTCAAATTTACAAAAATTATATACAGTTTGGCTGGTCGGCTGTGCTTACTGTACCAATGTTTGAAGACATCTCTGAACTGTTTGGCTGCTATGTCTTTGTCTAGTAAAGAACTAAGGGTGTTCAGAACAGCAGGAAGAGAAAAAGACAGTGGGGAAGAAGAATCTATTTGTCGAGCCCATATACGTGAAAGACCTTCAGAACATTCTTGAACCTATACACAACACTACTCTGTCCAACAGTTGTGACATTTATCCAAGCTAGGGCAGTCTACAGAAAAGAAGGACATTACTACACTGCAAGAGAGGAAGAAAAATCAAAGCAGCTTACCCTGCATTCTTTCATCAAACATATTGATCCACAGACCTACTTCTGAAAAATTAGAAAAATGTTTGTTTTTTTAAATATATTTGTTTGTTTAGAATATGTGTCTGTTATATATATATAATTTACCATTTCGACTAATGCACTTGTATAAATAAAAAATGCATATAAACTATGTCATTTGAGAAATTGTTCATAAATATGCACAAGTCAAACTCTTGGTCTATTTAACTCTTAAAGGCCATAATTTTACAACTAGTTTTGCCAGAATTATTTTTTCTATAAAAGCAGTCTCTTCATAAAACTTGACTTTTCTTAATCATTTCACAAGGAAGACAAACATGTAAATATCAAAATAAAGGAAAATGAATATGCAGTAAGAATATGAAGGTCTGGTAGAATTTAATAAAATATTACAAGTAATTGTTAATAATTATATCGTCATTTTTTTAAATGAGGACTATTTTTCACACACAAAAATGTCACCAATTCATGAATAACCACTGAAACATAATACAGATTAGTCTAGTGTACTTCAGAATAAACAGTAATCCACATATGCATAATATCTATAAGAAAATAATTTTCTGTAGCAGTCAAATGGAGTTGATGTGTCAGTGAGTTGCAGGTCTCCATTCATTCCACATGGTCCACCATATTTTGGCACCAATCTGAATGTTCTGGGTTTGAGTCAGTCAGTGATGATGGAATTTAGTACTGAAACCCATTAGCTATCATGTTCTCTTGAGTTTGCTTTAGAAATATTGCATCTTCATTTTTCTGTTGTTGGTGCAGTCAAACTTTGTTTGCCTTTTAGCAGCACTAGGGCTTGGCTGTCACAAACTTCCCCTCATCACAGCATCAGATTCAGATGGCTGAGTATGTTGAATAATGTTATATTCTATGTCTGACTTCGATTCAACATCAAAAAAATGTGAATCCTCATCACTGAATTCATCTAGAGTACACAACTCCCTAGCCTTTTTCTACAGATAAAAACAACCTACTGTTAGACAATCTTGAAGTGCTAGGTTCGCTACACATTTTTGTGAAAAAAACAAAAATTAGGCTGACTTGAAAGATGACAAATGTTTTCCAACTTTGAATTTCCACACAAAAAGCTCACTTTACAAAATGAAACGTAAATATAAGAGTCACATCCCTTACCATGTAATGTCAATTAAAATCTAGAAACACTGATAAAACAAACCAATTTTGTTCAGTGTGCTGTTAACGATATGAGCGTTTTTCTGGCATCAAACGGACGTAAGGAACGCCAATAGCGTTCTTATGGCCTTTAAGAGTTAAATACCAGGTGGTTCAAAAGTCTCCTTACATACATACACACACAGGATAAACAAGGAAAATTATTACCTTTTAACAAGATATAACTTTTACCCTTTTCAGTCCGGCTTAACTTTGAAGATTTATGACTTAACAGTTCACGGCAAGTGTCACAACTCTGTATGTCAAATAGTGTTGTTTTTTTTTCAAAATAAAATTTAAATTAACAATTTGAGATAAAATTGTGATCTAAAAATCTGAAGACAACGGTGTCGCAATTTATTAAGCAAAATGTCACAACGAAAAAGTAATGATGACATAAATAAACTACAAAGTTGTTGTTTGCGAATGCCCACAATTAGTAGGTTACTCTTTTGAGCTTCCTGAAAAGGACGTTAAGTGGCGGGTAGCAGTAGCTTTCTTCACATTCCGAGTGTGCTGATGAAGGTGGACTGGGGTTGTGCTATGCTTGGCTTCATCTGCATGTCCCTCACTACTACGGGGATCCCGTTGATCCTTCACCTCGTTAGCCAGGCTGCCATGAAAACAGCCCATTTCCAGGGAGAGCTTACTGGGAAGCTGAGACCATGGTCTTGAACACCTGCCCTTGAGATATTGCTCTCATCCTGATGAAACAGTTCGACACCTACTCATTGAGTGCAAAGGGCTTGCGGACATGAGGAAAAGATTCTTACAAGCACTGCCGACAATTGCCAACACACTGTACAGAGCAGGGAAACAACTGAAGAAGACCTGTATCTGTATAAAAATAGCATTAGGTTGCCAAGAGCAGGCTTGCTCAGCAGCTAAAGGATAACAACAGCAGATCTTAATACAACAAAATTAAATTATCTATGGCAGTAGTGAATGAGCTGACAGCAGCCAGTGACTCATAGCTGGTTTACAATAGTGGTGGCCCTGGAAACATACTGCAGCCACGCAGCCTGTCTAGAAGAATAAGGATTGCAAAAAGAAGGCAAACCTGGTCCCAAGAATGCTGTTCTGAAACCAAATGTGTCAGGCTGAAAGGTGCAGATATCGCAGCCTTGCTGTAAACTACACCACAATATCAAAATCTACTTGTCTGGACCAACACGAAGAAGAAGCTATCTATGACATGAAGTATTCATAATAAAAATATATTTTGGGGTTAAATGCGGAGGGGCAGTTACAGTGAGAGAAAATAATTTTTTGCTCACCAAGCTATGTGTATTTCTATGTTATTTTCCTCAATAGCTTTACCGCAGTTTCCTTTTTCTGTGTCCTAGAAAAAGTCTGAATCGGACGAATGTTGAATATCAACGTGTCATCCAGATGCATGATCATTCGTCGTCTTTTTTCTTATTTTTGCCTGTTTGTGCCTTCACAGTCAGGCTATGAAGAAGTTTCTTGACAGGACCCTACTTACTGCTTCTGCTATCAATCCTTTGCGCGGGCAGCCCTTGGCTTTATATCCACTGTATCTGTAAAGCAAAGCTTTTTGAGGGATACTAACTGGTGTTTGGCTTGTTGTCTCTTTATGATGTCTAGCACTGGTGTTGTACCTATTTGTCTCCGTGATCATTAATCTGTTCAATTAATTTTTAATTTTTTTGGAGGGCTCACCTTATTTCTCTATTTCCCAAGGCGTGCGTTGCACTGTTTTTATTTTGTGCCTGTCGACCCATTGCATCTGACTTCGGCATGCATTTTATGTAAGGGTCTGCTACCTCCTAAATTTTCTAAGGGTTTGCTTCCTCGGGTTAACGGCCAGTGCTGTGTTGTGGAGCGAACCCATCACCTTCGGATTGTGAGTCGTGTCACTTAACCACTAGCCCACGCCGTCCCCCTGATAAAATAATAAATCATTTCACGGGTCTTGAAGTCCAACTTTTCTCACGATAAATGAGACTACTTTGGAAAATCAACGCACTTGCAAATATGGACCTGACGAGGAAAAAACTAAACATTAAATGAACGCTGCACATGCGTCTGATCATTAGCGGTTGTTAAAGTTATTTTTAAAACTCAAAACAGTGCAAACTTAATGACAACGTAACACATGAGTTAGACATCAGCATCGGTCAACTCAGTTTTGCTCGCAAGCGCGACAGGTCAGATAAAACTGAAAAGAGTTAATCGTACAATATGTTTTATATGGTTCCCATAACTTTCCAAATCTATGTAGATTATTTTGTGAATAATATTGCATTTTGTTAAGAGTTAATTTAGATTACATATAGAGACTATAGAACCACCTCGTATGTTATCAAATGGATTCATTTTACAATAATTTACTTCACATCTGAGTCTTCCTTTCATGTTGTTGTTGTTGAATTCCCACAATGAGTAAGCTTACTCTTTTGTGTGCCATATAAAGGGCATTGAGTGATGGGTTGGTAGCAAGCAATCGGATGCAGCAGGCCCTAACATCGTTGGAGGAGTGGGCGAACTCATGGCTGGTCAAAATAAACCCCAGAACACCAAAATAAGTTTTAATGGCAAATACCTGCGGCCAAACGACAACCCAAACTACTTGGGAGTCACATTTGATCAGCGCATGACATGGAAAAGTCAGATCGAGAGAAACCGAATGAGAGCCAGAGAAAGAATGGCAATCATGAGGAAACTTGCTGGCACAAGCTTGGGAGCAGACAAAAAAATACTAAAGAAACTGTACACTGGAAGAGTGAGACCAGTTCTCGAGTATGGCATTGCGGCATGGACAACAGCAGCAAAGGCGAACTTTGATGAAATTAGCAAACTTCAAAACCAAGCCATGAGAGTTATAAAGGAGGCATGAAGTCGACGCCAATTGTAGAACTTGAAAAGATTACAAATCTGCAATCCATGACCGACAGAAGAGACTGCAGAGCCCAGCAGCAAGCAGAAAAACTCAGAAGACTGACAGACCATCCAATGCATCAGAGACTAAATAGATTTGGAAATGGGAAACTAAAGCGGAGAAACTTTGCAGAAATAGCCAAAGCAAAGATTTGCGAAGACCCTATGAACACCATAACAATACCAAAGCCCATCCTTACTGTACGCAAACCTACCTGGAAGCAGTATATCATTCCGGAGGTGGTAGAAAATATACCAGGTATTGGAAACAAGAACAGCCAGACTGAAAAAGAAAGAAGAGACATAACCCTGAGGTACATAATGGAAAACTACCCAAGCATGGAATGGACCCATGCATACACCGACGGTTCTGTAATAAACACAACACATAATGGAGGGGCAGGGGTATTCCTGAGCCCACCAAATGGTAGAAAATTAACACTGTCAGTGGCAATTGGAAAATTCTCAAGCAATTTCAGAGCAGAGGCACTGAGGGCTGCGGTAGAAGCAATGCTGACAGGCGAAAGCAATTAAAGCCAGATAGTCCTGTTTACAGATGCCCTGGCCGTAGTCACAGCACTAAAAAGCCAGAAAAATATTGAACACTGATTTAACAGCAGTACTCTGTCAACTATGCCAGCAGTCCGCACCAAAAAGAGTAGTGATATAGTGGGTTCCATCCCACTGTAACATCCAAGGCAACGAGGAGGCAGACTGGCAAAAGAAGGTGTAAGATTACCACAACCAGATTTTAGTGTGACCTACGAAGAGTCGAAAAGGCTTATTAGGGCCAGATACATGGCCAAATGGGAAACAGAACATACTGGCTACACAAAAAACGATGCTTATTACCAGTTGAACAGAAGAGAGCAGGTCATGGTCTTCAGACTCTGTACAGGCCACAACAGACTGAGGTACCACCTATTCAATAAACTGAAGATAGGTGGCACTGACGAATGCACTTGTGGTACTGGGAAAATGACCACTGAACATCTGCTGCAAAACTGCCCGACATACGAGGGTCAGAGAAAGCACATGTGGCCATCACCAGTGGCAACACTAGACAAGCTCTATGGCAGTGTCGACAGCCTCAGGATGACCACTGCTTTCTTCGAAAAAATACAGGTTGGCGTCTGACAGCGTACGAAGAAGAAGAGTGACGGGTTGCAGTAGCTTTCCTCACATCCCGAGTGTACTGGTAAATGTAGACAGGTGTCCTCCCAGTGGTTGTGCTATGGTTTGCTTCATCTGGGTTAAAACATTAGCTTGACCAAAACGAGTTGGGTAAAATGAACTGAAATAAAAGCTGGGTTAAAACAGGAGCGGGACCAAAGTAAAAGCTGGGTTAAAATAGGAGCTGGACCAAAATAGAAGCTGGGTTAAAACAGGAATTAGACCAAAATAGAAGCTGTGTTAAAACAGGAGCGGGACCAAAATAGAAGCTGAGTTAAAACAGGAACTGGACCAAAATAGAAGCTGGGTTAAAACAGGAGCTGGACCAAAATAAAAGCTGGGTTAAAACAGGAGCTGGGCCAAAATAGAAGCTGAGTTAAAACAGGAGCGGGACCAAAATAGAAGCTGAGTTAAAACAGGAACTGGACCAAAATAGAAGCTGGGCTAAAACAGGAGCGGGACCAAAATAAAAGCTGGGTTAAAACAGGAGCTGGGCCAAAATAGAAGCTGAGTTAAAACCGGAACTGGACCAAAATAGAAGCTGGGTTAAAACAAGAAACTGGACCAAAATAGAAGCTGGGTTAAAACAGGAACTGGACCAAACGAGCTGGGTTAAAACAGGAGCTGGACCAAAACAAGCTGGGTTAAAACAGGAGCTGAACCAAAATGAGCTGGGCTAAAACAGGAGCTGGACCAAAATGAGCTGGGCTAAAACAGGAGCTGGACCAAAACAAGCTGGATTAAAACAGGAACTGGACCAAACGAGCTGGGTTAAAACAGGAGCTGGACCAAAACAAGCTGAGTTAAAACAGGAGCTGGACCAAAATGAGCTGGGCTAAAACAGCAGCCGGTCCAAAATAGAAGCTGGGTTAAAACAGGAGCTGGACCAAACGAGCTGAGTTAAAACAGGAGCTGGACCAAAATGAGCTGGGCTAAAACAGCAGCCGGTCCAAAATAGAAGCTGGGTTAAAACAAGAGCTGAGTGAGAGCATACACTTGTTGTCCTATGCTCCGATGGAAACTAGAAGACACAACCTTAATGATTGCAAGTGTGTTTTCTGTTAACTTCTCAAACACCAGACCAATCGGCTTAAACATGATTGACATCTCAGCTAGGGATAAGAGATAATAATACCACAGATAAGAGGACATTATATAGAGATATCAATCTCAGTATTAACAAAACAGAAATAACGGTTACTACAAACAAGATACCACACATGTTATGTCAAAATAAGTTAATAGGTAATACATTTAAAACAAGTGACAAATATAAAATATTTCTTACTAGAAAGCAGAGGGTATAAATTCAAAAGCAGTGAACATGTCTGATGTCCTTGGTCCTTTAAGCGGCTGTTGGTTCAGAGCTCTTCAGCATGTGACACTAGAGTAATTAAGTTTGACATCGTGCCTTCCTTAAGTTACTAAGTTTGTTCTCGTGTCTTACTTAGGTTATAAAACTTGTCCTAGTGCCTTCCTTAAGTTACCAAGCTTGTTCTCGTGTCTTACTTAGGTTATAAAACTTGTCCTAGTGCCTTCCTTAAGTTACCAAGCTTGTTCTCATGCCTTACTTAGGTTATAAAACTTGTCCTAACGCCTTCCTTAAGTTACCAAGCTTGTTCTTGTGCCTTACTTAGGTTATAAAACTTGTCCTAGTGCCTTCCATAAGTTACCAAGCTTGTTCTCATGCCTTACTTAGGTTATAAAACTTGTCCTAACGCCTTCCTTAAGTTACCAAGCTTGTTCTTGTGCCTTACTTAGGTTATAAAACTTGTCCTAGCGCCTTCCTTAAGTTACCAAGTTTGTTCTCGTGCCTTACTTAGGTTATAAAACTTAACCTAACGCCTTCCTTAAGTTACCAAGCTTGTTCTTGTGCCTTACTTAGGTTATAAAACTTGTCCTAGCGCCTTCCTTAAGTTACCAAGCTTGTTCTCGTACCTTACTTAGGTTATAAAACTTGTCCTAACGCCTTCCTTAAGTTACCAAGCTTGTTCTCGTGCCTTACTTAGGTTATAAAACTTGTACTAGCGCGCTCCTTAAGTTACCAAGCTTGTTCTCGTGCCTTACTTAGGTTATAAAACTTGTCCTAGTACCTTCCTTAAGTTACCAAGCTTGTTCTCATGCCTTACTTAGGTTATAAAACTTGTCCTAACGCCTTCCTTAAGTTACCAAGCTTGTTCTTGTACCTTACTTAGGTTATAAAACTTGTCCTAGTACCTTCCTTAAGTTACCAAGCTTGTTCTCATGCCTTACTTAGGTTATAAAACTTGTCCTAGCGCCTTCCTTAAGTTACCAAGTTTGTTCTCGTGCCTTACTTAGATTATAAAACTTGTCCTAGCGCCTTCCTTAAGTTACCAAGTTTGTTCTCGTGCCTTACTTAGGTTATAAAACTTAACCTAACGCCTTCCTTAAGTTACCAAGCTTGTTCTCGTGCCTTACTTAGGTTATAAAACTTGTCCTAGCGCCTTCCTTAAGTTACCAAGTTTGTTCTCGTGCCTTACTTAGGTTATAAAACTTGTCCTAGCGCCTTCCTTAAGTTACCAAGTTTGTTCTCGTGCCTTACTTAGGTTATAAAACTTAACCTAACGCCTTCCTTAAGTTACCAAGCTTGTTCTCGTGCCTTACTTAGGTTATAAAACATGTCCTAACGCCTTCCTTAAGTTACCAAGTTTGTTCTCGTGCCTTACTTAGGTTATAAAACTTGTCCTAGCGCCTTCCTTAAGTTACCAAGTTTGTTCTCGTGCCTTACTTAGGTTATAAAACTTGTCCTAGCGCCTTCCTTAAGTTACCAAGCTTGTTCTCGTGCCTTACTTTGGTTATAAAACTTGTTCTAACGGCTTCCTTAAGTTACCAAGTTTGTTCTTGTGCCTTACTTAGGTTATAAAACTTGTCCTAGCGCCTTCCTTAAGTTACTAAGTTTGTTCTCGTGCCTTACTTAGGTTATAAAACTTGTCCTAACGCCTTCCTTAAGTTACCAAGCTTGTTCTCCTGCCTTACTTAGGTTATAAAACTTGTCCTAGCTGCGCCTTCCTTAAGTTACCAAGCTTGTCCTCACTCAGAATTAGAGCTCTGAGCATGTCTTTATGTGACCTGCTGACCTCCAGCTTGTCCTCAGGCCCTTGGAGCATCAAGTTTGTCCTCAAATTAACTTAACATAATGTCTTTATACTGGTTTAGAAGACTATGCAGAGTCTGTATACAACCAGATTCTCGGAGGGTGGTTAACCGATATGCAAGTCCATCTTAATGTACTCAAGACACTAGAACAAATTAGACCCACAGCCTGTTAGGCACCATCTATGCTGCTCCTACTAAATAGCCTAACCATGACCGGTGTTATCCCATGTCACACAGTTAGTCGTCTCTTACGACATGCTCTCTGTGGGGTAGTGGTACTATTATTGTCCTTGTCATACACAAAGACCCACCAGACCGCTCAAGCAGCCGTGTACAATTGAACTTATCTTTGGGCTATGTAATTTGTCTTACTGAAGTCTTATGTCATAGAGCTTGTTCTTGTTCTGCCATGAAGCTTGTCCTGATGGGGCCCTTATGGTCATCTGAACGACCATATATTCCTTATTTTTGTGATTAATACTGGTATTCATTCAGGCACATTATATGCCCTATGCTAGCAGTCAAATGTCGTCTAAACTCATCTCTGTCTTTTGCCTTTAAATACCATGCCGGACAAAGGTTTTGTCTCAGACCATCTCTCCATCTCATTGGTGGATGTTCGGGTAGATGATTAAAGGTGTAGGACTACCATGACATCACTTTACGTGTCCATCTATTGTCAGGCCTGCGGTTCCACGTGGCCTGCCCACCTGTACTTTCTTATCAACGCCGTATCTGTGACGTCATTAGCTTGGCTTGGGTTGGCTTGGCTTCGTTCATTCTCAATCTTCCACTACCAAACACTGAAAGGGCTTAAGTAGCAGAATGTAGTCCAGAGAACGGAATGCGTTGTGTCGTAGTTTACAGCTTGACTGTGATATTTGCACCTTTCGGTCCAACACATCCGACTTCAGCAAGCAGTTTTTGAGTACCGGGTTAGCATTTCCTCTTCGATCCCTTCTCCTTAGCCAGTCTGCCCTGTTGCAGCCTGTTATCCAGGATCACCGCGTGGAGGTGTAGAAGGGTCTTGGCAGCTAGGGTTCGCTGGCCCTGATGCTAGCAGTCAGCTTTGAGTCGCCGACCAGTGCAGCTCATGCGCTGCTCAGCATCTTGATCCCCGACGTCATTGAAGCAGGTTTAACTCTTGATGGCTGGGTAGCTTGGAGCCGTGACGTGTCACTTCATCATAGGTCCCACACCTCGCAGCCATTCACTATGGCTGGAATGACCAGGCTATTGAAGGTGTGAGCTCTGGCTTTGTTGTTTTTCATCTGTTGATGTACTGTCTTGATGCGGTTGAAGCTGAACCACCCCGCAGCTAACCTTCGGGAGATCTCTTTATATAAGTCATGGGAGTTCGTCATTTCTTGTCCCAGGGGATGGCGTGGCCTAGTGGTTAAGTGGCATGGCTCACAACCCCAAGGTGCTGGATTCAATCTCCATCACATCACCGGCCGTTACCCTGGGGAAGCAGACCCTTAGAAAATGCAGGAGGAAGCAGACCCTTACATAAAATGCATCCTGAAGTCGGATGCACTGGGCCGACAGGCGGAAATAAAAACACAATGCAACGCACACCGCCTTGAGGATTAGAGAAAAATAAGGCGAACGCAAAAACAAAACAAAAACAAAAAGATGTCTTGTCTCAAGTAGACGTACGAATTCATGTTTTTGACGGAATCAGTTCCAATCCACATTTCCTCGCAGGCACATAAACTGTTCACCATGCATTGTGTCTTTAGTCTATTTATTTCTAAACCAAAAGCCTCGCTTGCACTGTTGAACTCATTTAGGCATTGCTGAGTTTCCTTGATGCTGTGGCTGGTGATGACTATGTCATTCGCAAACCAGAGGTGGTTGAGCTCTTCTCAGTCTATGGTAATACCCCTTAACATACACATTGATCGTGGCGTATGACAGGGTGATACAATCTCTCCCAAACTTTCCTCGGCAGGAAGTCTTCCGCACACTCAATTGGTACTGTGATTAAACAGACTGGAAACACATAGGTGGACTTTTAACATCGTTACCGTGATGTGATCTCGTCAGTACTATTACTGTTCCCACTGTCTTGTGGGATACCTGTTCACGGGAAAGGCTTCGGGAGTAAACCTGGAGGAAAAATACGGAGCTGTTGTCCCATTTGCAGTCTAATTGTGGTTTCATCCTGGTTCTGACAACTCCTGCGATGTCACTGATTTCAGGCTGTAGCAGCCAACTGTTGTTTGCTGATGATCAGGTCATGTTTTATCTGAATGGAGAAGACCTACAACACCATCTGAACTTGCTCCATTTAGCTTGTATAAATATGACATGAAGATCAACACAGGCAAGACCGAGACTGTTGATTTCACGTGAACAAGTGCAAAGAAGTTTCCACATCAGTGACATTGGTATCAAGTAAGTACAGGAGTTCAAATACCTAGGTAGTGTGTTTATTGATGACGGTTGAGTGGACAGAGAAATTGCACATATAATTCAGAAGACGAACAGTGCTCACTATCAAAATGCACTGATCTTGAAACACTCTAACTTACTTCTTTCAACTAAGAGTAGACTGATAAATACACTGTTTATTCCTACATTGTGTTACCAATATCAATCTTGGTCCTTACTAGAAACACATAAGAGTAAGCTCCAGAGCTGTGAGATGCGCTGTGTGAGAAGTGCAGTCGGAAAGACAATCCGTGACAGAATCTGCAACACCACGAGGAGACAGATAGTGGGGACAACCCCAGTTAGTACCTACATTGACTCTAAACAAACCCAGTTAGTGCCTACATTGACTCTAAAACAAACCCAGTTAGTGCCTACATTGACTCTCAACAAACCCAGTTAGTGCCTACACTGACTCTCAACAAACCCAGTTAGTGCCTACACTGACTCTCAACAAACCCAGTTAGTGCCTACACTGACTCTCAACAAACCCAGTTAGTGCCTAAATTGACTCTAAACAAACCCAGTTAGTGCCTACATTGACTCTCAACAAACCCAGTTAGTGCCTACACTGACTCTCAACAAACCCTGTTAGTGCCTACACTGACTCTCAACAAACCCAGTTAGTGCCTACACTGACTCTCAACAAACCCAGTTAGTGCCTAAATTGACTCTAAACAAACCCAGTTAGTGCCTACATTGACTCTCAACAAACCCAGTTAGTGCCTACATTGACTCTCAACAAACCCAGTTAGTGCCTACACTGACTCAACAAACCCAGTTAGTGCCTACACTGACTCTCAACAAACCCAGTTAGTGCCTACACTGACTCTCAACAAACCCAGTTAGTGCCTACACTGACTCTCAACAAACCCAGTTAGTGCCTACACTGACTCTCAAAAAACCCAGTTAGTGCCTACATTGACTCTCAACAAACCCAGTTAGTGCCTACATTGACTCTCAACAAACCCAGTTAGTGCCTACACTGACTCTCAACAAACCCAGTTAGTGCCTACACTGACTCTCAACAAACCCAGTTAGTGCCTACACTGACTCTCAACAAACCCAGTTAGTGCCTACATTGACTCTCAACAAACCCAGTTAGTGCCTACATTGACTCTCAACAAACCCAGTTAGTGCCTACACTGACTCAACAAACCCAGTTAGTGCCTACACTGACTCTCAACAAACCCAGTTAGTGCCTACACTGACTCTCAACAAACCCAGTTAGTGCCTACACTGACTCTCAACAAACCCAGTTAGTGCCTACACTGACTCTCAAAAAACCCAGTTAGTGCCTACATTGACTCTCAACAAACCCAGTTAGTGCCTACATTGACTCTCAACAAACCCAGTTAGTGCCTACACTGACTCTCAACAAACCCAGTTAGTGCCTACACTGACTCTCAACAAACCCAGTTAGTGCCTACACTGACTCTCAACAAACCCAGTTAGTGCCTACACTGACTCTCAACAAACCCAGTTAGTGCCTACACTGACTCTCAACAAATCAAGTGGCTTGGTCATTTAGTCAGAATTTATTATGACCAGCCTGCATCAAGAGCATTTCATGGGCAGGTCTTCTGTCCACGAGCAAGAGACAGACCACGGCGTCGATGGCTCAAGGGTGTCTCTGTCACTCTCAGGAAGTTACACCTAACGACAGCACAAGCCTCCCACTTGGCGATAACAAGAAATCTACGTATCCCACCACTCTGCGACGCCGTATGGCAAAAGCAGTAGGACATCCCACCACTCTACGACGCCGTATGGCAAAAGTAGTAGGACATCCCACCACTCTGCGACGCCATATGGCAAGGGCAGTAGGACAAAAGAAAAAGATCGGCTAAAGTCGTTCTTCAATGTCAGTTTGCTACAGGGAGAAGGGAGAGGGGGGGGGGGGCGGGGACCTATTGCACGGACAGCAGTCTTTTCACTTTAGAAAGATGCAGACGCTTACGACCTGCAGAGACCTTCCAGCTTGGACCAACGTCGTCGACACAACAAGTGCAGCAGCAGTGTAACTAGAGTGTTATGTCCGTACATTATTGAACTGCACTGTCCGATAACTCACATGATACAAGTGATGTCAGGAAGGCAAGAGTTACAGCACTTCGAGAAACTCGGGATCAATGAATGAGGAAGACTAGATGTTCTACTGACGAGAAGGCCCTACTTCTGGCAAACCTTTATGCCCCAGTGTAGAAGAGGAACGACTAAGTACTTGTATTCATACAATCACATGATGGTCCTGTTGTGTCAATTCATGATGGAGGGCCCACCTTCTTTTGGCCGCCAGTCATACTAATGGGTAGGAATTTCATTACTTTTATAATTTTTACCATCATATCAACAGCTCAGCCCGCTTGTCATTTCGATTTTCGACTGCCAATGGCTCTTTTATCCGCTCATGTTGTACTCGGGATCTCAGAGTTTATCATCAGCTTCCGATTAGACTAGGTGTTCGATCTTACATACCTTGAAACCACTGAACATTTGAAACTTGCAAGATTCAAACACCCACAGTTTGGCGTTTATGTTAATTTGTTGCTTGAGGCGCGAACGTCTTAACTCACAACTGCAGCCCCCCCCCCCCCCCCCTCCTGTCCCCCTTGAGGCGCGAACAGCTTACCTCTCAACTGCAGCTACCCTTGAATAAAATCAACTTGTATACTTCTTCTGTGTTCGTTCTCAATCTCCCGCTACCAAACACCGAAAGGGCTTAAGTAGTAGAATGTAGGCCAGAGAACGGAATGCGTTATGGCGTAGTTTACAGCTTGACTGCGATATTTGCACATTTCGACCCAACACATCCGACTTCAGCAAGCATTTTTTGAGTACCGGGTTAGCATTCCCTTTTCGATCCCTTCTCCTTAGCCAGTCTGCTCTGCTGCAGTCTGTAATCCAGGATCACCACGTGGAGATGTAGAAGGGTCTTGGCAGCTCTGGTTCGCTGGCCCTGACGCTAGCAGTCAGCTATGGGTCGCTGACTACTGCAGCTCATGCGCCGCTCAGCGTCTTGATCTTGTATACGAATTATCTTTCTTTTTCTCCATGCTAAAATTTAAAAATGTTACAAAGTTTTGCTGAAAGTCATTTTAAATAACAACGCTTTTTATACTTGGAAAATCTGGCATTCAAACGGGCATGTTAATGTCTATTGCCAGGTAGCCAACGACTATCCGTAGTAGGTATTTTAAACTTCCTGCGACTTACTAGACCTAGGGGAAGTTACACATCATTTGGGTCGATTTTTAACTAGAATTTTGAATTTTGTCCGTGCAGCGGCTGTTAGGTCTACTCTTTCGATTTCTAGCTGCCAAAAATTAGGAGAATTTTAACCAGAAGATTCGCGTGAAAAATCCTGGTCTCCACCGTGATTCGAACACGAGCCGGATACCTGACATCAAGACCACTGACTCAGTAATGAGAACACATTTAAGAAAAATAATGAACACAAAATAAATACACATCTTTCGTTTCAAATAGACACCGTATATATCAAGCAAACTCCAACACTATGTACCCTCAGCTGTGTTTATTTCATGAAACATAATAATTGTTTTGTTTTGTTTTTAGGGACTACCCATTTTTTAAACTACCCAGAGTGTAATTGTTTTGTTGTGTATCTTAAATGAATCGTGGTTTGTTTGTTTGTTTTTTTGTTGTTAATTTATTGGTGTTGTAGTTTTTCTGTGGCAAATCTTAAATGTAAGAAATATTGGGACGTATAGTCATTTTGGACGTATATTGAAACCTGCTACAAATATTTATTTTTTTCTCCAAATTCGATGAATTACCAATTTTTTAGCTTTCGGGTCTGGTCATTCTAAACACTTAAAATAGTAGCATATTACACTATTGTTAATTATTTACGTGCTTAGGAAAATGTATTAAGAACTTCACTAAAGATAAGGTTAATCTGTCACGATATGAACTGATAGACTGATTATTTTGTCAACAAACGTTATTTCTAAATGACACGTTTCTTGCTTTTTACTAACATCTTTTTGTTCGTTTGACATAAAAATCAAGTAAGTAGCATGCCCTTTGCAGAACTTCGCTTCTTACAATCGTCGATCTATTTCTTCTTCTTCTTCTGCGTACACAGTCAGACAGTAACCATTATTTTTTCGAAAAAAGCGGCGGTCATCGTGAGACTCTCGCCACTACCATAGAGCTTGTCTTGCAGTTCCACTGGCAATGGCCACATCTGCTCTCTCTGATCCTCGTATGTCGGGCAGTTCTGCAGCAGATGTTCAGTGGTCATTTTACCAGTACCGCACGGGCATTCGTCGGTACACCCTATCTTCAATTTGTTGAAGAGGTGGTACCTCAGTCTGTTGTGGCCAGTGCGAAGTCTGAAGACAACGACCTGCTCTCTTCGGTTCAACTGGTAATAGGCATCGTTTTTGGTGTAACCAGTATGTTCGGTTTCCCATTTGGACATGTACCTGGCTTTGATAAGCCGTTTTGACTCTTCGTACGTCATACTGGTATCTATTTGTGGTAGCCTTGCACCTTCTTTTGCCAGTCTGTCCGCCTCCTCGTTGCCTTGGATGTTGCAGTGTGACGGAACCCACTGTACCACTACCCTTTTTGGTGCGGACTGTTGGCACAGTTTGCAGAGTGCTGCTCTTAAGTCATTAAGCTCAGTGTTTTTCTGGCTTTTTAGCGCTGTGACTACTTCGAGAGCATCTGTCAGCAGGACTATATGGCTCTCATTTTCACTGTGTGTTGCCATTTCTTCCACTGCCGCCCTCAGTGCCTCTGCCTCTGCTCTGAAATTGCTCGTGTACTTACCAGTAGCGAATGACAGTGTTATTTTTCTGCCATTTGGTAGGTTCAGGAATGCTCCTGCCCCTCCGTTCTGTGTAGTGTTTGTTACAGAACCGTCGGTGTATGCATGGGTCCAGTACATGCTTGGGTAGCTTTTCGTTATGAAGCTTAGGGTAGTGTCTCTCCTTTCTTTTTCGGTCTGGCAGTTTTTGTTTGCAATACCTGGTATATTTTCTACCACCTCTGGAAATATATCCTGCCTCCAAGTAGGTTTTCGTACAGTATTGATGGGTTTTGGTGTTGTTAGTGCGTTTATGGGATCTTCGTGCATCTTTGCTTTGGCTATTTCTGCAAAGTTTCTCCGCTTTAGTTTCCCAGTTCCCAGATTGTTTAGCCTCTGGTACATTGGATGGTCCGTCAGTCTTCGGAGTTTCTCCGACTGCAGCTGGGCTCTGCAGTCTCTTCTGTCGGTCATGGATTGCAGTTTTGTAATCTTTTCAAGTTCTACAATTGGCGTTGACTTCATGCCACCTGTTATGATTCTCATGGCTTGGTTTTGAAGTTTGTTAACTTTATCGAAGTTCGCCTTCGCTGCTGTTGTCCATGCCGCGATGCCATACTCGAGAACTGGTCTCACTCTTCCAGTGTACAGTTTCTTTAGTATGCCTTCGTCTGCTCCCCAGCTTGTGCCAGCAAGTTTCCTCATGATCGCCATTCTTTCTCTGGCTTTCATTCGGTTTCTCTCAATCTGACTTTTCCATGTCATGCGCCGATCAAATGTGACTCCCAGATAGGTTGGGTTGTCGTTTGGCTGCAGGATTTTGCCATTTAGGCTTAGTTTGGTACTTTGGGGTTTTAATGAGAGCGAGAATATTGTGCACGTGGTTTTCTCCTCGTTTATTTTGACCAGCCATGAGTTCGCCCACTCTTCCAGCGATGTTAGGGCCGTTTGCATCCGATTTCTTGCTATGGTGAGATTCTTTTCAGAGGTCCACATAGCCAGATCGTCTGCAAACATTGAGCTATGGACTCTTCTTGGTATATTCTCTGTAATATCGTTTATATATACCAGGAAGAGTGTGGGTGACAGTACTCCCCCTTGGGGTACTCCCTGCTCGAGTGTCACCTTTTTGCTCATCTGCCCTTGTACTTGGACTCTGGCCGTTCTTTGTTTGAGGTAGTGGTTGATCCACTTGTACATCTTCCCACAAACATCACTTCTTCTTAGCTTGACTCTAAGTCCATCCTTCCAGACTTTGTCAAATGCCTTTTCCAGATCCACCCAAACAGCTACTGTGTGTTTCTGTGCCTGGTAGGCATCTTCTATCTCTTGGGCTATGAGGATGACCTGGTCCTCAGTGGATCTGTGCTGTCTAAAGCCGGCTTGCTGTGGAATTAGTATTCGTTTTTCTTCCAGATGCCACATCAGTCTGGTGTTTATCATCCGTTCCATCAGCTTGCCGACACAGCTCAGTAGGCTTATGGGCCTGTATCCATTCGGATCTGTTTTGTCCTTTCCTGTTTTTGGTACTGGTACCAGTATTGCATCTTTCCATGCCTGGGGTACAATACCCCTTTTCCAGCTTTGGTTCAGGACTGATAGTAGTTTTTTCTTCGCTGTTTGGCCCAGCCCCATCAGCATTTCGTTTGTTATCCCGTCTTTTCCGGGAGATTTCCTTCTCTTTAGTGTTCTCATAGCCTCTTCCATTTCGCGCATTGTTAGTTTGGCCATCATGTGCTCTTCAGGAGCCGTATTTATGTTTTCGTGCCCCTTTAGCTCTTCGCTAATGTCTGTATGCTTATCTGCAGGGACCTCGATGTGGTTTGCTCTGGCATAGTGATCGACAAAGGCGTTTGCGGCTTTCTTACCTGTGATCAAGTTCTCGCCTTGCTTGATAGTAATTTGTTTATTTGACGGGGTTTCGTCGTTCATGGCTCTGACTAGCTTCCATAGCTTGTTCCCTTCTTTGTCCAGGTTTAAACTTTCCGTTTTATTTTTCCAACTTTCTCTTGCTGTTTGCTTGAGAGTGTGTTTGTGCTTCGCCGCGGCGGCTTTGAGGGCGATGTTTGCCTCCACGGATTTTTCTCGTTCTGCCATGTTCCTAGCATTTGTTACTGCATCTTCCACTTTCTGTAACTCATCATTCCAGTAGGGCTTATAGTTTTTCCTAGCTCCTCTTGGGATGGTTTCAGTGGCGGCTTGCATTATTGCCTTGCTTAGGCTCTCTACCATGGGCTTCATTTTGGTGTTTCGTGTGTTGATGGTTTCACACAGCCCATCTGTCAGGATTGCAAATCTGTCCCAGTCGGCTCGTTTGTAATTCCAACGTGGGAGCGGTTTTGTTTCCTGTGGGCCTACTTCCATGTCAATGGTTAGCCTGATCGGCCTGTGGTCGCTACCTGCCAGTTGGTTTAGCACCTGGCGGTCTATTTTATAGTGTATGTCCTGTGTGGAGAAGGCCAAATCTGGAGTCGAGGTGGTATGCCATGTTCTTGAATAGAAGCTAGGGCTATCCTCCGGCCTATTGATTAGGGAGAGATTTGCATCTATCTCCCAATCTTCCACTTCGTCACCTCTGCTGTCTGTGTCAGAGTATCCCCATCTCTCCGAGTGGCTGTTGAAATCTCCAACCACTATGCAGTTGGAGTCTCTGACCTCCATACTCGAGAGCGATAGGTCTCTGTTTGGTGGTCCGTACAGATTGAAAATGCGGAGCTTCGTCTCTTGAGCCATTATGTCAACTCCTACAATTTCTGCTTGTCCGGTGTGATTGACAGGTACCGCGCTACTCGGTATGCTGTTTCTGGTCAGTATCAGGACCCCTCCTTTGTGGCCTTCTCTATCTAGACGGAAAGTCTGGTATCCTCTGATTGAGAATTTATGGTTATTGTTGAGGTGCGTTTCCTGGATACATGCCACGTCAATCTTACCTTCATGCAGGTGATGTGTTAGGGAAAGTTTTTTGTTAATGACTCCCTCCGCATTCCACTGTAATATTCTGAGGGTCTTGAAGTTTTGGCCAATAGTCGTTTCCCCATAGCCATGTGCCTTGACTCCACGACACATGGGTGGGTGACCACCAGTAGTCAAGGGTGGGCCCCTTCGAGGCGTGGGGCCCGGCGCTATCGCTGCCTGGCGGGTCTCCTCAGGATGAGCGCCATACGTTTTTCGAATAGGTTGTGCTGCCATCATACTGTGATTTACGTTGCACTGTTTTGTTAGGCTTGCGGCCCCGTGCATCCGATTTCAACAGGCGTTTCTGTAGGGATGCCCTCCTTAGCCTTTGGCTGTCCCCAGCCTATCTGCAAGGCAGCAGTTGTTTACGATCAGAGTTTTCTCTCCTATGGAAGTTGTCTTACCAGACTATCGAGTCTTCACTACTCGTGTCTATAGGGTGCAATGATGGTATGATATATGAGATGGACTGGTTTACCCGGAAGAGAGGCAGTCCAGTGTGTCTGTATCCCAGGATCGTCACGTCCTGCCAGAAACGTAGCATTTGCATGTGAGTGGGGTATCTCTTTTTCCCTTTATTTTCTTGGCTTCTATGCAGGGATGGTACGCCTAGCATTCCCCGCCACCTGGGGTGTTGACACAGTGGGGCAGGTGTGCAATGTCCGCTGGTCTGCATCTCTTCTGCGTCCAGCATGATAGTTATGGCTGATAACGTACAGAGGTAGATATCGTAACCGGAGTGCATTTAGCCAGAGGACAAGCCTGGTAATGTCACAGAGATGTTGATCGCCTGGTGTGCGGACAACTCTCATGGTCAGTGGTTGAGTCTTGACAGTTCACAGTGTGGTGGCTGCTCTACTGTTTTCGACACCCCGACCAGGTTCTAAGTCTTTGGTTGGTGTTTTTCGCACCCCATCGCCGTATAGGGTGAGTATCAAGCAGTTTTCCGCCCGCTTTGATTTGCGGGCGGCAAGGACCTCTTACTGTGGCTCTACCTGATAGGGTTGGGGCGCAAGCCCCAGGTCCCGAGCATGTAGGAGCCTCCCATTGCAGTGGTGCTGAGATTTTGGGCGGGATTGCGGCTTTCAAGGGTTCGGCCGTAATCCCCCACATGGTAGCCTCGCGCCCTTGGCTTATCAGCCTGGTACGTGAACCAAAGTGTCTGCGGCTCCTCTCGATTTGAGCTGGCTTTCCGTAGCAACGCCCTGTCATTTGTAGGGTAAAACTGACCTGTCTTCAGATCTATTTCCAGCACCCGTTCACTATTTGGTCAGACGAATTTATTGAGGGCTTTTGTTTGTCAATGACCAGGTATTTGAAATCTGCGGAGTTAAACACGATTTCCGTAGCGTTCTTTCATTTGAGCTGACTTGTCGTCCGTGAGTCTAATACCAGCGTACGTTCATTATTAGACCCAAACGGCAGTGCTCTCAATTTGTCAGTTGTTCTACAGTATTGGCGTGTTCAGTCAAATTAAGCCGCAGGTTCCACACCTGGTGGTGCCCTTCCGTCAATTCCCTTAGCGAGACAATCAAGTTTCTTAAAGGGTAGCCCCAAAGATTTTCGAGGGTCTAATTCCAGCACATGTTCTCTATTAGACCCCACTAAGGTGTACTTTTTGATAGTCATTCTGCAGTATTGGCGTGGTAAGTTAACTTAGGTCTCAGGCTCCACTCCTGATAGTGCTCTTCCGTCAATTCCTTTATCAAACACTGGATGCAGACAAAACCGAGCCACAGGGGACATAACCCCAGATTTCTGGGGGTCTAAGTCCAGCACCAGTTCCATATTAGACTCCAGAAGAGTGGTCTCGGCATGTCAATCATTTCAGTGTTGGCCGTGTTGAGTCAAATTAAGCCGCAGGCTCCACTCCTGGTGGTGCCCTTCCGTCAATTCCTTTAAGTTTCAGCTTTGCAACCATACTTCCCCCGGAACCCAAACACTTTGGTTTCCCGGAAGCTGCCCGCAGAGTCATCGAAGCAACTCCTGCGGATCGCTAGTCGGCATCGTTTATGGTCAGAACTACGACGGTATCTGATCGTCTTCGCGCCTCTGACTTTCGTTCTTGATTAATGAAAACATTCTTGACAAATGCTTTCGCAGTAGCTCGTCTTGCGGCGATCCAAGAATTTCACCTCTAACGCCGCAATACGAATGCCCCCGTTTGTCCCTGTTAATCATTACCTCCAGTTCCGAAAACCAACAAAATAGAACCGAGGTCCTATTCCATTATTCCATGCACCATTATTCAGGCAGCCGAGGCCTGCTTTGAACACTCTAATTTTTTCAAAGTAAACGCGCCGGCCACCCAGGACGCTCAGCGAAGAGCACCCGTGGGAGAGAGCCGGCAGACGGTAGGGCAGGAGACAACGGGCAGTGAACCGGCGCGAGCCGGACCGCCCGCCTGCGCCTGAGATCCAACTACGAGCTTTTTAACTGCAACAACTTTAATATACGCTATTGGAGCTGGAATTACCGCGGCTGCTGGCACCAGACTTGCCCTCCAATAGATCCTCGTTAAAGGGTTTAAAGTGTACTCATTCCAATTACGGGGCCTCGAAAGAGTCCCGTATTGTTATTTTTCGTCACTACCTCCCCGTGCCGGGAGTGGGTAAGTTGCGCGCCTGCTGCCTTCCTTGGATGTGGTAGCCGTTTCTCATGCTCCCTCTCCGGAATCGAACCCTGATTCCCCGTTACCCGTTACAAACATGGTAGGCATGTCACGTACCATCGACATTTGATAGGGCAGACATTTGAAAGATGCGTCGCCGGCACATGAGGCCATGCGATCAGCACAAAGTTATCCAGAGTCACCAGTGGGGACGCCGCAACCCCGCGAGGGGAAACGACGATTGGTTTTGAACTAATAAAAGCGCTCTTTCCGCGAGGGTCGGAGCTTGGTAAGCATGTATTAGCTCTAGAATTGCCACAGTTATCCAAGTAGGATCGTGTCATCTAAGGAACCTCGACTGATTTAATGAGCCATTCGCGGTTTCACCGTGAGACAGTGTGAACTTAGACATGCATGGCTTAATCTTTGAGACAAGCATATGACTACTGGCAGGATCAACCAGATATCTGTCGGAGACGTACGTACTGCGCACACCGGTCGGCGGAGGAAGGGTGTGTAAAAAGCCTCACTGGGACGGCCGCAGGGACCGACTGACGGGACGGACGGACGGTTGTTCCACCCGTCCCTCACTCCGTCGACCTAGGACCGCCTGACAGGGGCCTCCCACACGCACCAGACGACCGACCGGGCTCGCTCGAGGAGGGATGGCAGCGCTCTGTGCAGAACGGATCCCAACGACCTCGGCGACGAATTTCACTGGGACTAGAGACACAATTTGGCCTGCCCTTCTCCGTAGGGAGAGAACGCAGGGCCTCGAGGCAACGATTCCTGCTTTCCATTTGCCGGTCACAAGCTCTTTGCGAGAGTCGGACCACCAGCGAGACGTACTGTCGAGCTCTGCTATAAGCCTTAGATAAATCACCAGGGACGGACCACGTTTCCTGATACGGACCAGACTAGCGCACCTCGGTGGAGGAGCCACTACCACAAACCGCACCCAATTCGCACTACGGGGAAAGGCAGGCGAGCGTTTTCCGCAAGCCCGCGCTATCGCTCCGCCTGGCGGGACTGAGATCGCTTTACGAACACTGGATGAAATTGAGTCGCTGCGGCGAGACAACTACCCCAGATGTCGATCTATTTGAATGTTATAAGTTACATTTTGACAGTTATACTGAAATCGGATGTGTCTTTTCGAAAGGTGCAGATATTACAGTATCCGCTGTAATTACAACAGCGGCCTTTCAAGAAAAACGCCGAAGAGAAAGGCTCGCTTTGTATTGTTTTTGAGAAAATGTGGCCTGTTCTGCCAGGTGATCAAAACGTTTCAATACATACATGAGAAAAACATAGGTAAAATTAACAAAGTAATATAAATTCACAAAAATATGCTTTATAAAGTCACCATTACAACTTTCAATATTGTCGTCATCATCAATGCCCATCTCATAGGTCATTGACAACCCTCCTTCGGCAAGTTCGGTCTTGAGCTGCCCTCTCTGTCTCTATCCAGATAAGATCCAGGGAGGGTAGATTATTTTAACAGTCTCTTCTCCAGGTGTTTCTTCATTCACTTTTCTTCCTCTTCCCCAGTGGAGTCCATGTTAGGACCTGCAGCCCACGTTTGGTAGTGCTTTCCATAGCATGTGTCCTTTCCAATCCCATTTCCACCGTTTGATTTCTTGCTCTACTTGTTGTTGTTGACTCCTTTCCCGTATGTCTTCATTCCTCACCATGTCTTCATTCCTCACCATGTCTTCATTCCTCACCATGTCCTGCAAGTCAATACCCATTATTCTCCGTAAACATTTATTGACGATCGACTCGAATTTCCTCCGTATTGCCTTTACCGTTCTCCAAGTATCTGCTCCGTACAGGGGTCATTTGTTATTAGTCCTTATTTCCCTAGATTTCCATATATTATTTAGCAACAATAATGCTGTCCTTGCCTTTCCAATTAAAGCTCTCACACCTGCATCTGTGCCCCCTGAAGTATCAATGGTGCGGCCCACATATGTGAAGGTGTCCATCTCTTTCTGAGCCTCACCTCCAGGCATGACTGACTCTTTGCTCAAAGTTTTGTATTAGAAACTTTCTTTATGTGAATATGTAGTCCCAGTTTGACTGAACGCTCCCTAGCGTTATTTAGTTTCTCTTGCATCTGGTTATGACTATATCACAACAGTACCAAGTCGTCCGTATAGTCCAGATTCTCTAACTGTGACCACAATGACCATTGAATACCAATTATCTCCCCTGACGTTGTAAAGTAAAGTAATCCATAGCATTACTGCCGTAGGAGTGTGAGGTGTTAGTGATCTCACATTTCAAAGGCTCGGCTATACGAGGGCGGTAGCCATCCCTTCTCCCTCGCCACTTTTACTTCCCGGACTGAACCGGTAGCAATTTAAGGCTGGGTCGACCCGGGAGCCATTGCGGTCTGAAAAAACATTACCGCCTCAACTGGGGAATGAACCCAGGACCACTCAGATGCGAAGCCAAGCGCGAACCACTGCACTACGCGGCTCCCTGATGTTGACATCTTCATAATCTAGTCTGTCACCACCAGGAACAAGAGTGGTGACAATAGTCGTCCCTATCTCGCTCCCATTTTTACCTCGAAAATGTTATTCGGTACTCCTTTATATACCACTCTGCAAATTGTGCTGTCGTACGCATTTTGTATGAGCGATATTAACTTCTTCGGCATCCTAGTAAGTAACATGCATTTTACAGAACGTTGTTTCTTATAACCACCACCTATTTGGATGTTATAAGTTTCTTGGCAAGTGTGCAGTATGGTAGCTTACCATTACTTTCCGTACGTGGAGGAGAGAAAGAAAAATCCACGTCTGCCAAATTCGACACGAGTGGGATTTGAACTGGGTGCGTTGGAATTTGTGAAACGGAAGCTTCACCCCCAGGCCACGCATTCTCCATTGCCTTAGTAACAGCCATAAAATGCGTTGATCTACATTATCAAACACCTTATCATAGTCTATATAATGTGCGTATAGGGAATAATTCCACTCAATCGTTTGATCTATTATGATCTCCCATGACGAAGCCCCCCCTCCCCCGTTCTTCTCTGAGTTTCTTGTCCACTTCCTATTGTAGCCTGTCTGAAGATAATTTTATTGAATATTTTGCTAAGTACTGATAGCAATGTTTTTAGTCTGGCATGTCTCCGTTCTTTGACAGTTTAATCAGAAGGCCTTCCTTCTAGTCCGATTGGCACTCTATATTCTTCTTAAATCCTCTTGAATAACTGATATAGTACATTTGTTGTTTTTTACTGTATCTGCTAAATTGACATAAAAAACATCTCACACATAAAAATAAACCACCCGAGCTGTCCCAAACGTATGTCACGTAAAAACATAAACCACCCACTCTGTTCTAAACATCTGTAACATAAAAACATAAACCACTCACTCTGTCCTAAACATGTGTAACATAAAAAACATAAACCACCTACTCTGTCCTAAACATCTGTAACATAAAAACATAAACCACCTACTCTGTCCTAAACATCTGTAACATAAAAACATAAACCACCTACTCTGTCTCTGTCCTAAACATCGGTAACATAAAAACATAAACCACTCACTCTGTTATAAACATCTGTAACATAAAAAACATAAACCACCTACTCTGTCCTAAACATCTGTAACATAAAAACATAAACCACCCACTCTGTCCTAAACATCTGTAACATAAAAAACATAAACCACTGACTCTGTCCTAAACATCTCTAACACAGGAACAAACCATTGATTGCCTCGCTGTTATATAGAAAATCATCAAATGTGATTATTGCCCAGTTCACTATCACACAAACAAAAATCACCCACTTTGACACTTTTTCTCATAAATTAAACAAGTCTAGGGTGTCCTTCAGCAGACTTAACCGCTTGTCTGGAATGTAGTGTTAGAAACGTCATTGTACCAAGCTCAGCACGCACGAGAGGTCAGTTATCCATTCTGTTTACATATCACTCACATCAGCAACAAACGCCTATATTTTTTACAGCATTACTTCATGCCATCTTCCATATCTATTTTTTGTAAATATCGATTATGTTACCTCATCCTTCACGTGGGGAAACATCCGTATCGCTTCTTGACAATATATTATTCAAAAACAAAACATTGATTATGTTACAAATAGCCATCTACACGAGTAATTACATACGTCTCACTGTACCATGCATTCTTTCTTTATCAACAGAGATCTTGCAATCTGTCATCTAAAAATAAACTCATTCATTCTGTCACAATATTTCTCATATCCACAAAATGAGTTTACTTTTTCACAATATTTCTCGTATCTACCAAAATCATTTATTCTGTCACAATATTTCTCGTATCTACCAAAATCATTTATTCTGTCACAATATTTCTCGTATCTACCAAAATCATTTATTCTGTCACAATATTTCTCGTATCTACCAAAATCATTTATTCTGTCACAATATTTCTCGTATCTACCAAAATCATTTATTCTGTCACAATATTTTTCATATCCATTAAAAGGGATCAAGACGACGAGCAGCGCATGAGCTGCTAGCGTCAGGGCCAGCGAACCATAGCTGCCAAGACCCTTCTACTCCTCCTAGCGGTGATCCTGGATAACAGACTGGAACAGAGCAGACTGGCTATAGAGAAGGGATCAAAGAGGGAATGCTAACCCGGTACTCAAAAAATGATTGCTGAAGTCGGATATGTTGGACCGAAAGGTGCAAAAATCGCAGTCATGCTATAAACTACCACATAACGCATTCCGTTCTCTGGACTAAATTCTGCTACTTATGCTCATGTCAGGGTTTGGTAACGGAAGATTGAGAACGAACGAAGCCAAGCCATATCCATTAAAAGAGTTTATTCTGTCAAAATATTTCTCATATCCGCCAAAATCATTCATTCTGTTACAACATTTCATATCTTTAACACATCCGCATGAATAAATTTCCCTTTATCTGAAACTCATTTAAAACAAATTCTCTATTAATTTATACAATATCTCTCTCTCTCTCTCTCTCTCTCTCTCCCTCTCTCTCTCTCTCTCTCTCTCTCTCTCTCTATATATATATATATATATATATATATATATATATATATATATATATATACAATTTATCTATATTCAGTCCACTTATATTGTTAGATGTCATGTGGAGGTGTGATCTCCTTTGTTTAGATGTCATGTGGAAGTATGACCTCCTATGTTTCATATTTTATCGGCAGGTGAAAATGCATTTGGGGACTTGCCAGATCAATGCCAGCATCTGTTAGCCCCTGGAATATACGATCGCCTGTTTTTCGCACTAGTGGAGGTGGAAGCATAAATTAGATCAAGGTAGACCCGCAGCCTGTCAGGCACCATCTAAGCTGCTCCGCTGACTCCATAACCAAGACCTGAAGTTATAGCCACACAGTCCCATTTTTTTGCGACACATTCTTTGTGGAGCGAATATCCCTAGAATAATTTGAGTCGACTTTTAACTTGAATTTTGCCCGATCAGCGGTCGTTAGGCCTACTCTTTTCTACCTCTGCTAAGGTATTTTTAACGTGCGAGCCACTGCACACGGGTGTCTGATCTCACTACTCAGAAATCAAGGGAAATATTTACCGGATGTTCCACGTGAAAAAAATTCCGGTCTCCACCTTACCTGGAGACCACTGGGTCCCCAAATTATCAATTTACCTATTATAACAACAAAAAAATAAAATAAAACATTCTACACACTTCTAATTCAAACACAAATCACCCATTCTGTTACAGTATCATCAACAAAACGTTACATTTACCACAAGAACGGTAATCATTTATTCTTAATCATTTTCTCCTAAATAAATCAATATCATTAATTATTTCACGCAATATCTCATTCTGTTACTGTACGTCCCAAAATAACATGAATTATCTGCTCGTTTTCATACTTCACAACACGACACATGTATCCATCCAAACTGTGCCGTCTTGTTACAGATAACTCTCACCGAACTAGGATAATGAAAAGAGTAGATGGTACATTTCTTTCGACAAATTCAGTCCATCGATCTTTCTCTTCAAATTATCGAAATCCACATATTCCAGAACCGACCTGTTAGGTCCGAGGAAAACGAACGTGTTCCTGTCACTGGAAACATAAATGAATAATTAAGCAAAATTGTTGTCGTCTTCTTTATTGAAAACATTAGGCACATTGAAAAGGAAAGAAAATAAAAACATATAAATATTGTTTACAAACAAATTTTAATTAGAGAAGAGAAAGTTCATCTTCAGACTGAGAACTTGGCGCCAAACTCAAGGGTTATCTTTACAATACAATGAGGATTTGGATAGATGACAGGTGTTCATTTTGGGAGCATATCATGACAGCGCAACACATCTAACAAAGCTGCACCCTCACACGGGAAAAGAGAACAATACTGGTCCCGCGAGACAAAAGCTGTTCGGAGACAATGACACAGCTTCTTTACAAACAATGATGGCCGTTGCAAGAGAAACCAGGACCTTGATCTGAGGATGAACGAAGAAAAGGGAAAATAATAATAAGAAGAAGACGACAAATATACGGCTTTTATTTTGTTTGAATCGTCCAGTATTGCCGTCTTGAGCCACAGTCCGGATCACGAGGGACCAGTTGGGTATATATGCTTCTTTGGACTTTAAACGATATAATTATAGTGATCTGTAGTCTGCCCCAAATTCGGAAGTCTGTCTCCAGGGGACAGATCTCTGTTTGGTTTGATTTAAATAATTCTGGTCTTGGACTCCTAATTCTTGTCCCTGTAAAACTGTGCTGTGTTTGTGTAATAGCTTGTTATTATCGACTGTATGGTACTGTGTTTGAAAAGCAGTTTATCCCTGTCAACTACGCTGGTGTGTCTTTTGAACCCTCTAAAAGTATTAACAACGGGAACATATTCCAATAATTTCCGTGCAGAAGCAGAGGCACTGAAGGCCGCAGAAGAGCTTGTAACCAAAGATAAAGATTTCCACCAAGAAAACATAGTATTTCTGACTGATTCCGCATCAGCATTAGCAGCGCTAAAACAACACAAAGATGAAGATCTCGAGCAATGCATGTTCTCCCTGACACAGCTCTCAGCAGAACACCCAAGGTTGGTCATACAGTGGATCCCATCCCACTGGAATATTGAAGGCAATGAAGCTGCAGACAAACTAACAAAGTGTGGAGGAGCATCCCCACAAACAGACCTGAGTATCACATATAATGAGGCCAAGACCATCATTAAAGCCAACTTCAGGGTAGAATTGGTTGATCAACACCCCGACTTCCGAAAAGTAGACAGCTACTGTAACTTAACTAGAGAAGAGCAAGTCATCATCTTTAGACTGAGAACTGGGTATAACAGACTCAAGGGTAATCTTCACAACAAAATGAGGATTGGGACATATGACAGGTGCCTATGTGGGTAGCATATCATAACTGTGGAACACATCCTGTAAAGCTGCACGCTTACGCAGGAAAAGAGAGAACAATACTGACCTCGTGAGACAGACAGACAAAAGCTACATGGAGCCGAAACATCCTTACAAACAACGATGTCCTTTGTAAGAGAAACCGGTACCTTGATCTGAGGATGAACGAAGAAGAAAAAGAAGAACCCTCTAAAAGTAATCCAAGGGTAAAAATGTATACACCTTGCTTTTCTTATGTCGCTGACCAATAGCCGGCAAAGACTTCAGTGGCCATCTTGGTAACCCCAATAACGTCTTTAAGTGCAGTAACCTCCACTTTCCCCCGTCTGAGCCCATCCGTCGAGTTTCTCAACTGTAGTTCATGATTTTTATTTTGACTTGTGTGGTTCTACTCCAAGTTCTCTTAGGTACGTCTCTCTTGTCGCCTTCCGTCTGGGGTCCATACTGTCACGGGTCTAGAAAATGGCTTCAGGCTATCGTCTTAACCTTTTTCAATCCAGCCTAATTGATTAGATTTGTTTCTTAAGACACACATTTTATGACTTAGGCCGGACTGTACAACGTTAAGACACGAATCTAATCAATTAGAGCAGACTGTAAAGGGTTAAGACACGAATCTAATCAATTAGACCAGACTTAAAGGTTTAAGATACGAATCTAATTAATTAGACCTGACTGTAAAGGGTTAAGACACGAATATAATTAATTTAGGCAGGATTGTAAAAGGTTAAAAAATGGTTGAGCCAATTACAGCGTTGATCTGTCGTAATGGCTTGCATAACTTTTTGGTTGCTCTAGGGAAGTAGTTTACTGCTTGTGGTAGCGTTGGCGTGGCAAAATGGTTAGTATAATCCAAACTTGCATGTGTTCAGATTCCCGAACCAGCAAGATTGAACCAAATGAAAAGTTCCATTAAAAAATAATTCGTGTTTAAGTCTGATGCACTGCGCCGCAAAGCACAAAACACAGTACAACGTACTCCACTTTATGAAACAAGCGAAGACAAATTTAACATTTGCAACATAGTACTTAAAGTGAAAAAGAACGCAGAAAATATTGACAAAAGCATCGTTTAGACCAGTGCTCTTCAACCTAGACGAAATGACCCATCAGTGGCTGATTTTACCTTTCATGTGGGCGGTAGAAGAATAATGATTTGCAGTATTAAAATCACAACCGAAGTAAATTATCGCAGATTACCAGCAAACCAACAGAAGTGCACATTGTGAGGGCCTGTATTTTTCGGTGACAGCCTTTGCCTGGGAAACATGGACAGTTACCCAAAACTCGAGTCTTTCGAGCAGAAATGTTATAGAAAGGTCCTCTAAACACAGAGGGGGGGGGGGGGGGAGGGGCGATTAAAAAGTAAAATGAGGACAGTCGACAAGAATTGGTGGTATAGAGAAAAACTGGTTCATAAAGTTCATCATGAACAGAAAATTGAAATACTTTGGCCACATCAAAAGACACAAAAGTTGAGAGAGAACGGTAATGGAAGGTATGGTGCCGGAGAAGAAATGTAGAGGCAGACCAAGAAGGTGATGGCTCCAAGATGTCAAGGAATGTCTGGGCATGACTCTGAAGCAGGTTGGAGATTTGGCTAGAGATTTAGTTTCTTTAAGAAGGGCTGTGATGGGAGTTACTTTCTTGAAAGACTTTGCTACATTATAACAGATCATACAGGTAAGGTGAGTGAGCAAGTCCAGGTTATAACAGATCATACAGGTAAGGTGAGTGAGCAAGTCCAGGTTATAACAGATCATACAGGTAAGGTGAGTGAGCAAGTTAAGGTTGCAGTGAAAAAGGCAAATGCAATGTTAGGTATGATAAAAAGAAATATTAAACATAGGAGCAAGGAAGTGATCGTCAAACTGTATAAAGCTTTAGTTAGACCTAGATTGGAGTACTGTGTACAGGTGTGGAGTCCTTATCATAGAGGGGACATAAACATGCTAGAAAGAATACAAAAAGAGCGACACAGATGATAGTGGGATTCCAGAATTACAGTTATGAGGAACGACTCAGAAAAACCGGCCTACAGTGTCTCGAAGAGAGAAGAATTCATGGTGACTTAATACAGGCTTATAAGATGATCAGAGGAATAGATAAATTAGACTATAACAAGTTTTTTAAAATACAGCCACCTACAATAACACGAGGGCATAGCTACAAGCTGACTAAAGAGAGGTCCAGATTAGATATTAGGAAATATCTTTTTTAGTCAGAGAGTGGTGTCTGCTTGGAATGCATTGCCTGGGGAGGTAGTGGAGGCAGGGACAGTTAATGCATTTAAGAATAAACTGGATGCGCATAGCTTTTAGAGCAAGGTGATGTAAATGTAACTGGTTGTATACAGACTCTTTATATCGAAAAGCTACCCAAGCATGGACTGGACCCATGCATACACCGACGGTTCTGTAACAAACACTACACAGAACGGAGGGGCAGGAGCACTCCTGAACCTACCAAATGGCAGAAAAATAACACTGTCATTCGCTACTGGTAAGTACACAAGCAATTTCAGAGCGGAGGCAGAGGCACTGAGGGCGGCAGTGGAAGAAATGGTGACACACAGTGAAAATGAGAGCCATATAGTCCTGCTGACAGATGCTCTCGCCGTAGTCACAGCGCTAAAAAGCCAGAAAAACACTGAGCTTAATGACTTAAGAGCAGCACTCTGCAAACTGTGCCAGCAGTCCGCACCAAAAAGGGTAGTGGTACAGTGCGTCCCATCACACTGCAACATCCAAGGCAACGAGGAGGCAGACAGACTGGCAAAAGAAGGTGCAAGACTACCACAAACAGATACTAGTATGACGTACGAAGAGTCAAAACGGCTTATCAAAGCCAGATACATGACCAAATGGGAAACCGAACATACTGGTTACACCAAAAACGATACCTATTACCAGTTGAACCGAAGAGAGCAGGTCGTTGTCTTCAGACTTCGCACTGGCCACAATAGACTGAGGCCCCACCTATTCAACAAATTGAAGATAGGTGGTACCGACGAATGCCCGTGCGGTACTGGTAAAATGATGCTGAACATCTGCTGCAGAACTGCCCGACATACGAGGATCAGAGAGAGCAGATGTGGCCATCACCAGCGGAACTGCAAGACAAGCTCTATGGCAGCGGCGACAGCCTCAGGATGACCGCCGCTTTTTTCGAAAAAATAATAGTTACTGTCTGACTGCGTACGAAGAAGAAGTATACAGACTCTGCAGGGTCTTCTAAACCAGTATAAAAACGTTAAGTTAAGTTTATGACGATTACAAACTTTCAAAGAATATTCAGACGCAGTGGGCGATCGAGACATTTTCTTCAATTTAGATTTTAATTGACAGCAAGACAAATTTAACGTCACGAAAGTTTGAAAAGTTGGCGTCAGGTATAAAAAGGTTGAAGAATACTGGTTTAGACAGACAACTCATACAGAAAGTTGCACAACACACACATAAATCTCACAGACAAAAAGCTCATACAGAAAGTGACAAACACACACATAAAACTCACAGGTGGACAGAAAACTCACACATAAAGTGGCACCACACATAAATCTCACAGACAGACATAAAACTCGTATAGAAAGTGACAAACACACATATAAATCTCACAGGTAGACAGAAAACGCACACAGAAAGTGACAAACACACACATAAAACTCACAGGTGGACAGAAAACTCACACATAAAGTGGCACCACACATAAATCTCACAGACAGACATAAAACTCGTATAGAAAGTGACAAACACACATATAAATCTCACAGGTAGACAGAAAACTCCCACATAAAGTGGCACCTCATACATAAAACTCACAGGTAATCTAAGTAAGAAGTCCAAAATAGTCTGTCCGCAAAGGTACAGACTCCAATAAATGTCGTTTCATCCATCATTGTGTTCTTGTCTATAAAAAGCGCCGTACAAAGTATATTAAAGTTAGTTTCACTGAGAAACATGCCAAACATTGTGTTGAGGGCTGGGAACAGGTTCTGTAATAACGAGTGAAATTTCATTTTTAGTTAAACTGGTTTTGCGGGCAAGGTATTTGTAGAATAAATAATAGACATATAGTTTAGATAATGTAGCAAACATAATCAAAACTATACGTCCAGTTTAAGGAAATATAACAAGTATGACAGTATAAACTATATAGTTGGGTCGTGTATCAAACAGGAACTTGATACCACGTATTGTTAGTGCAATAAACATATATAGAAAGACATATATAGTTTAGGGCATGAGATAAACAAAGGCTAACAGTGATGATACATATAGCTTATGATATGAAACAAATCAAACATGTCAAGACATCTATTTTTGGTCAAATAGCAAGCCTGAACATGATAACACATTTAGTTTATGTCATGTTACGAACAATGAAGATAATCAAACAACAAATTTAGGTCATTTAACAAACATAAAGATAATCAAACAACAAATTTAGGTCATTTAACAAACATAAAGATGACCAAATAACAAGTTTAGGTCATTTAACAAACAAAGATAATCAAACAAGTTTTGGTCATTTAACAAGCATAAAGATAATCAAACAACAAGTTTAGGTCATTTAACAAACATAAAGATGACCAAATAACAAGTTTAGGTCATTTAACAAACAAAGATAATCAAACAAGTTTTGGTCATTTAACAAGCATAAAGATAATCAAACAACAAGTTTAGGTCATTTAACAAACATAAAGATGACCAAATAACAAGTTTAGGTCATTTAACAAACAAAGATAATCAAACAAGTTTTGGTCATTTAACAAGCATAAAGATAATCAAACAACAAGTTTAGGTCATTTAACAAACATAAAGATGACCAAATAACAAGTTTAGGTCATTTAACAAATAAAGATAATCAAACAAGTTTTGGTCATTTAACAAGCATAAAGATAATCAAACAACAAGTTTAGGTCATTTAACAAACATAAAGATGACCAAATAACAAGTTTAGGTCATTTAACAAACAAAGATAATCAAACAAGTTTTGGTCATTTAACAAGCATAAAGATAATCAAACAACAAGTTTAGGTCATTTAACAAACATAAAGATGACCGAACAACAAGTTTAGGTTATGTACCAAACATGAAGATGATCAAACAACAAGTTTAGGTCATGCAACAATCCAGAATTTAATGGTACATATAGGTTTGATGTAAAGGACATAAATATAATGAACTATATATTTGTGCTCACGTAACGAATCTGATCATATTATACGAAAGAAAGTCAGTAAATAGGTCCGACACTGATATGGGATAGCTGAAAAATGTGGTTGGTAGTTTCTAAAGGTTGCACTAGGTGGCAGCAAAATCCAACTTTGTGATTACTGTAGGCAGCAGACCTTATGTATCGCATACACGTGCGCAGCTCAGATTCAAAATGATTTCAATGCTCACATAGTGTATAGTCAAAGAACAGCGTGCTGTTGTGAGAATTTGGGGCATGTGGGGAGGAGGTGGCAGGACTTTCTGCAAAAGATTTTCATAAGAAATTGTTTTCTGTTCACGGAGAGAAATGTTTGTCGCTTAAAGCGTGACAAGAATGTTCTTAACGACGCTCAAAAATAGCTGATGAACCTATATCTGGTCGTCCTGTTAAAATTGCAACAGAAGCATGTGTGCGGCGGTGGGGGATGATTCGAGCTGGGTAACAAGACAAGTGACTGTAAAGTAACCCGTTTCATTACTGCCGTAGGGGTGTGAGGTGTTAGCAATCTCACATTTCAAAGGCTCGGCTATATGAGGACTGTAGCCATCTCCCCTCTTTTTCGCCGCTTTTACTTCCCGGACTGAACTGGTACCCATTTAAGGCTGGGTTGATCCGGGAGCCATTGCGGTCTGAAAAAACATTACCGCCTTAACTGGGGAATGAACTCAGACGCGAAGTCACCTCGCTAAGCACTGCGCTACGCGGCTCCATTACGAACACAAAATGAATCAACTTTGCATGTCCTGGTCGTTTATGAGTCTGTCTGTGGCTGTGCTATTCTATCTTAGATTTGCACATCCGTCCGCACTAGGGGCAGACGTAGACGACAATGGTAGCCGAGCTTTCCTGTGTGGCGACCTTTCGAGAGGCTGGCTTTATTTATCTCAGTGCATATGCAATTTTCTGCTCAGCCATGCGAGCACCCCGAATACCTGCGGAACATCAGGTAAAAAGGTCCGATGCAAGCGACTCCCATGAGACAAAATTAATATGCAGGCCTTTAGCGAATCTGTATATCTTGTCTCCCCTCCACCCTCCACCTGATGAGCGATTGCCTGTCTTGAGTGAGTTATAAAAGAGTTGCTTAGGTAGGCAATGATAAGGCGTTCCAGTGGATTGGTAACTTAACCTTCTGCAGAAGATCTTCTAGAGAAGAGCAAGTCATCATCTTCAGACTGGGAACTTGGCATAGCAGATTCACGGGTCATCTTTACAACAAAATGAGGATTTGGACAGATGACAGGCGCCCGTGTGGGGAGCATATGATGACCGTGGAACACATCCTGCAAAGCTGCACGCTCACGCAGGAAAAGAGAGAACAATACTGGCCTCGTGAGACAGATATGAGACAAAAGCTGTATGGAGATGAAACAGCTTTACAAACAACGGTGTCCATTGTAAGAGAAACCGGAACCTTGATCTGAGGATGAACGAAGACGTAGAAGAAGAAGAATGGATTGGTTTTGTTATAAGAAGAAACATCTGTTTGGCTCAAGTGACCATCAAATCATCCGATGGGATCTTATTGCAGGGAAAGAAGTGAACATAAACACGCGAACATATGACTACTCTAAGACAGATGTTAAGAGGATGAAAGAGGCAGCGAACCACATAATCTGGGAAGATATTGTCAGAGGAACAGATGTTGAACAGGAGTGGGAGAGTCTTAAAGCAGTTCTCGAAACTCTAAAAGAGGAATGTGTTCCATATAGGGAGGTGAAACCCAAGCGTAAAAAGTGGATCACTAAAATTGTAGTTAAATGTAGAAGAGCTAAAAATAAAGCATGGAAAAAATATATAGAGGCAGGTAAATCAAAAGAAACATATTTAAAATATTTGGACAAGCAATACATATCTCAGAAAGCGAATAAAACAGCAAAGATAGACTTGCTCATATGATCAAGACTGATAGTAAAAGCTTCTTCTCTTATGTTAGAAATAAACAAAGATCAAAGGACAAAGTATGCCCTCTCATAGACAGCACAGGAAAAAAAATAAGTGTAAATAGGGAGGCAGCAAATCTACTCAATCACTACTTTGGCACAGTGACTGCTCCAAGATCCCAGAGCCTGTAGATATTTTTCAAAGAGACACGTATACAGCATGATAGGGATCAATCTGTATTACAGAGGAAATGGTTTTTAAAAAATTGGAGGGGTTGAAAGTGGATAAATGTCCAGGTCAAGATGGTATTCATCCAAAATTGCTGTTTGAAATTAGAAACCAATTAGCAAAAACCATTGGCTATATTATGTTCTCAATCACTTGCACAAGGGATTGTTCCACGGGATTGGAAAGATGCGGGAGTGATCCCCTTATTAAAAAATGGCAAAAAATCAGATCCAGCAAACTATAGACATGTGAGCTTAACGAGCATAGTCTGTAAATTGTTAGAGTCAATTATCAAAGAAAACATTGTAATGTACTTAGATAAATTTAATCTAATTAGAAATAGTCAGCATGGGTTTACTTGAGGGAGATCATGCTTAACAAATCTATTAGAATTCATGGAAGAGGTTACCAAAATGTTAGATAAAGGGGAGCCAGTGGATGTTATTTATCTGGATTTTGCAAAGGCCTTTGATAGAGTACGTCATCAAAGATTATTTCGAAAATTAAAATCCCATGGAATAGGTGGGGAAGTTGCCAAATGGATTGAAAATTGGTTAACGGGAAGAAGGCAAAGGGTGGGTATAAATAAGGAGTACTCTGAGTGGTGTAAAGTGAAAAGTGGTGTGCCACAGGGCTCGGTTTTGGGACCAATTTTGTTCTTGATATATATAAATGATTTGGACATATGTATGGGATCCATTATTGCAAAATTTGCTGATGAGACAAAACTATGCAGTAGTGTCTCATCTAAAGCAGAAGTGGATATATTGATATCGGATTTAGATACAATTCGAGAATGGTCCGTAATCTGGCAAATGGAGTTTAATGTAGATAAATGTACAGTCATGCACATGGGTAGATCCAATATGAAACATAATTACAGAAGGGGAGAGAACAATATTAGAAAGATAGATAAAGAAAGGGACTTAGAGGTTATAAAAGATCATACATGTAAGGTGAGGGAGCAAGTTCAGGTAGCAGTAAAAAAGGCAAATGCAATGTTAGGGATGATAAAAAGAAATATTAAACATAGGAGCAAGGAAGTGATAGTCAAACTGTATAAAGCTTTAGTTAGATCTAGATTGGAGTACTGTGTACAGGTGTGGAGTCCTTATCAGAGAGGGGATATAGACATGCTGGAGAGAATACAAAAAAGGGCGACAAAGCCGATAGTGGGATTCCAGAATTACAGTTATGAAGAAAGATTAAAAAGAACTGGCCTACAGTGTCTAGAAGAGAGAAGAATTCGTGGTGACTTAATACAGGTGTATAAGATGATCAGAGGAATGGATAAAGTAGACTATAACAAGTTTTTTAAAGTACAACCACCAACAAGGACAAGAGGGCATAGCTACAAGTTGACTAAGGAGAGGTCCAGATTATATATTAGGAAGTATTTCTTTAGCCAGAGAGTTGTGAATGCTTGGAATGCATTGCCAAGTGAGGTGGTGGAGGCTGGGACGGTTAATGCATTTAAGAACAGATTGGATTCGTACAGCTTCTAGAGGAAAGTGATGTAAATGGAACTGGTTGTATACAGACTCTGCAGAATCTTTTAAACCAGTATAAAGACGTTAAGTATAAGTTTATCAATACCCTCACCAGACTATGGGCGCCAAAGAGAAGATGAAAGACAATTTTACATTTGAAAACATTGGGAGAAACCAAAGAAATGAAGTCGTGAATCATATCAGAATCATCATGCCAATGATGTCTGAAGACCACGTGGCAGTTCTGTGCTGCGTCTACGACACCATCAGATAGGATGTCACTGGCAATGCCAGTTATGGACAAACGAACTAAAATTAAGTAGAAAAAGATGCATGCAAGTTCGCAGCCAATCAATGTTTTTTCTTGGATTTTAAACAAAAGAGTTAACTCTGGTCTATCCGTACATTTCTCTTAACATGCAGCTGCCAATTGAACAACTGTCTAGAAAAACTTACTAGAAAATCGATGTGAGCTTGTTCTTTCGTCTTGTTATCGTTGAAGATACGCGAATAACGTCTTCTCTGCTCTCTGTACAAGCGGGTATACTTGGCGAGAAACTGCAGCGGACTGATACCTGGAATTTGTAGAAGCTAGTATGTATGCACGAGTCCCCTACTAGTGTATTCATCTAACAAATTCAAGACAGAAGTCAATTAGCTTAATAAAGCATCACTGATAAAGTCGTGAAAAACCTACGTTAACTTACCAGTTATAGTCTGACAGGAGTTACGAGCAGGGGATACCAGAGAGATTCTTGTTATAGCCTTATGATTAGAGACAATGTAGGTCAGACAAGTGTAGGTCAGGGTACGGCGTGGGCTAGTGGTTAAGTGACGCGGCTTACAACCAGAAGGTGCTGGGTTGGATCCCCATCACAGCACCGGCCGTTGCCCCGGGGAAGTAAACCTTTAGAAAATGCAGCAGGAAGCAGGCCCTTACATAAAATGCATGCTGAAGTCGGATGCACTGGGCCAACAGGCGCAAAATAAAAACCACAGTGCAACGCACACCGCCTTGGGGATTAGAGAAATAAGGCGAACGCAAAAAAAAAAATGTCTTTAACACCATAAAAAAATAAGTCAACTGTAACCTTCTAAACATGACGTAACAGGCAACTACAGTGGGTTGTACATGGGGCTAGCAACCTCAACATGTACAATTATTGGTATATAACTTGCCACTGCAAGTGCTCTGATGCATGCTCCTTGTAAATGGTCAAACTTTAGTGGTGAGCTCATGCTTCACACGGAGATAACAGACGAATCGTCATCATCATTATAACCATCTCGTAATTTTTCAAAACAGAAAGGTGTAAGGGAAGAGACAAAATATATTGAACAAGAGTGTCTGACCTCAAACAACTGCTGCCTTGCAGATAGGCCGGGGACAGCCAAATGCTAAGGAGGGCATCCCTACAAAAACGCCTGTTGAAATCGGATGCACTGGGCCACAGGCTTAACGAAACAGTGCAACGTATATCGTAGTATGATGACGTTACAACCTAACAGAAGAAAGTATGGTGCTCATCCTGTGGAGTCCCACCAGGCAGCGAGAGTGCCGGGCCCCACGCATCGAAGGGCCCACCCAATGCTACTGGTGGTCACCCACCCATATGCTGTGGAGTCAAGGCACAAGGTAATGGGGCAAAAACTATTGACCAAAAACCTAAGAACCTCAGAATACTACAGTGGAATGCGGAGGGAGTCATTAACAAAAAGCTTTCCCTAACACATCACTTGTATGAAGGTAAGATTGACGTGGCATGTATCCAAGAAACGCACTTCAACAACAACCACAAATTCTCAATCAGAAGATACCAGACTTTCCGTCTGGATAGAGAAGGTCACAAAAGAGGGGTTCTGACACGTAACTGCATACAGAGTAGCTGTCAATCACACTGCACAAGCAGAAATTGTAGGAGTCGACATAATGACACAAGAAACGAAGATCCGCATCTTCAACCTGTACGGCCCACCCAACAAAGACCTGTCGCTCTCGAGTATGGAAATCAAGGACTCCAGATGCCTAGTAGTTGGACACTACAGCAGCCACTCGGAGAGATGAGGATATTCGGACACAGACAACAGAGGTGATGAAATGGAAGACTGGGAGATAGACACAAATCTCTATCTTATCAATAGGCCGGAGGACAGCCCTAGCTTCTATTCTAGAACATGGCATACCACCTCTACTCCAGACTTGGCCTTTTCCACTTTGGATATTCACCACAAAATAGACCGCCAGATGCTCAACCAATTGGCAGGTAGCGACCACAGACCAATTAGACTATAAGTTGATATGGAAGTAGGACCACAGGAAATAAAACCGCTCCCACGTTGGAACAAAAACGAGCCGACTGGGACAGATTTGCAATGCTGACAGATGGGCTGTGTGAAACCATCAACACACAGAATAACAATATGAAACCTATGGGGGAAAGCCTAAGCAAAGCAATAATGCAAGCAGCCACCGAAACCATCCCAAGAGGGGAAAGGAAAAACTACAAGCCATATTGGAATGATGAATTGCAGAAAGCGGAAGACGAAGTCTCAAATGCTAGAACATGGCAGAGAGAGAACAATCTATGGAGGCAAATATCGCCATCAAGGCCATCACGGCGACATACAAAAGAACACTAAACCAAATAACAAGAGACAGCTGGAAAAACAAAACAGAAAGCCTCAATTTAGATAAAGAAGGGAACAAACTATGGAAGTTAGTCAGAGCCATGAATGACGAAACACCATCATATAAACAAATTACAATCAAGCAGGGCGACAACATGCTTACTGGAAAAAAAGCAGCAAACGCCTTTATAGAACATTATGCCAGAGCAAACCACATTGATGTACCTACAGACAGGCATACAGACATTAGTGAAGAACAAAAGAGCCACGACAACATCAATATGGCACCAGAGGAGCACATGATGGCAAAACTAACAATGGAAGAGGCCATGAGAAATTTAAAGAAAAAGAAATCGCCCGGAAAAGATGGGGTAACAAACGAAATGCTGATGGAGTTAGGCCAAACAGCAAAGAGGAAGTTACTATTAGTCCTGAACCAAAGCTGGAAAAGGGGAATTATACCGCATGCACGGAAAGACGCTGTACTTACACCAGTACCAAAACCAAAAAAAAGAAAAAGATAGAACAGATCCAAATGGATACAGGCCTATCAGTCTACTGAACTGTGTAGGAAAACTGATGGAGCGTATGATAAACACCAGACTGTGGCATCTGGAAGAAAAACACATACTAATTCCACAGCAAGCAGGCTTTAAACAGCACAGATCCACTGAGGACCAGATCACTCTCACAGCCCAGGAAATAGGGGATGCTTACCAGGAGAAAAAAACACACAGTAGTGGTTTGGGTGGATTTAGAGAATGCATTTGACAAGGTGTGAACACAGAGGGACCTAAAGTCAAGCTACGAAGAAGTGAAGTTTGTGGGAAAATGTACAGATGGATCAGCCACTACCTCGAAAACAGAACAGGCAGCGTTCAAGTACAAGGGCAGATGAGCAAAAAGGTGACACTTGAGCAGGGAGTACCCCAAGGAGGAGCACTGTCACCCAAACTTTTCCTGGTATATATAAATAACATCTCAGAGAATATACCAAGAAGAGTCCACAGCTCCATGTTTGCAGATGATCTGGCTATGTGGACCTCTGAAAAAATCTCACCGTAGCAAACAATCAGATGCAGTAGGCCCTAATATCGTTGGAGGAGTGGACGAACTCATGGCTGGTCAAAATAAACGAGGAAAAAACAACATGTACGATATTCTCGCTTTCAAATAAACCCCAGAACACCAAAATAAGTCTTAATGGCAAATACCTGCGGCCAAACGACAACCCAAACTACTTGGGAGTCACATTTGATCAGCGCATGACATGGAAAAGTCAGATCGAGAGAAACCGAATGAGAGCCAGAGAAAGAATGGCAATCATGAGGAAACATGCTGGCACAAGCTTGGGAGCAGACGAAAAATACTAAAGAAACTGTACACTGGAAGAGTGAGACCAGTTCTCGAGTATGGCATTGCGGCATGGACAACAGCAACAAAGGCGAACTTTGATAAAATTAGCAAACTTCAAAACCAAGCCATGAGAGTTAAAACAGGAGGCATGAAGTCGACGCCTATTGTAGAACTTGAAAAGATTACAAATCTGCAATCCATGACCGACAGAAGAGACTGCAGAGCCCAGCAGCAAGCAGAAAAACTCAGAAGACTGACAGACCATCCAATGCATCAGAGACTAAATAGATTTGGAAATAGGAAACTAAAGCGGAGAAACTTTGCAGAAATAGCCAAAGCAAAGATGAGCGAAGACCCTATGAACGCCGTAACAATACCAAAGCCCATCCCTACTGTACGCAAACCTACCTGGAAGCAGCATTTCATTCCGGAGGTGATAAACAATATACCAGGTATTGGAAACAAAAACAGCCAGACTGAAAAGAAAGAAGAGAAGGTACATAACGGAAAACTACCCAAGCATGGAATGGACCCATGCATACACCGACGGTTCTGTAACAAACACAACACAGAACGGAGGGGCAGGGATATTCCCGAGCCTACCAAATGGTAGAAAAATAACACTGTCAGTGGCAACTGGAAAATTCTCAAGCAATTTCAGAGCGGAGGCAGAGGCACTGAGAGCTGCGGTAGAAGCAATGCTGACAGGCGAAAGCAATGAAAGTCAGATAGTTCTGTTTACAGATGCCCTGGCCGTAGTCACAACACTAAAAAGCCAGAAAAATACTGAACTTAATGATTTAAGAGCAGTACTCTGTAAACTAGGCCAGCAGTCCACACCAAAAAGAATAGTGGTACAGTGGGTTCCATCTCACTGTAACATCCAAGACAACGAGGAGGCAGACAGACTGGCAAAAGAAGGTGCACGACTACCACAATCAGATTCTAGTGTGACCTACAAAGAGTCAAAAAGGCTTATTATGGCAAGATACATGGCCAAATGGGAAACAAATCATACTGGCTACACAAAAAAGCGATGCCTATTACCAGTTGAACAGAAGAGAGCAGGTGGTGGTCTTCAGACTCCGCACAGGCCACAAAAGACTGAGGTACCACCTACTCAATAAACTGAAGATAGGTGGCACTGACGAATGCACTTGTGGTACCGGGAAAATGACCGCTGAACATCTGCTGCAAAACTGCCCGACATACGAGGACCAGAGAAAGCACATGTGGCCATCACCAGTGGCAACACTAGACAAGCTCTATGGCAGTGTCGACTGCCTAAGGATGACGGCTGCTTTCTTTAAAAAAATACAGGTTGACGTTTGACAGCATACGCAGAAGAAGAAGTAGAAGAAGCCCCCTGTCCTTTACAGAACGTAGCTTTTTACAACCGCCATCTATTTGGCTGTTATAAGTTTCTTGGTAAGTGTGCAGTACGGTAGGTTGCCATTACTTTCCGTACGTGGAGGAGCATTCGCCCGAGCAAAAAACCCAGTGTCTGCCTAACAAGTGGGAATCGAATTCGGAACGTTGGATTTGTGAAAACCGAGGGAGTTTGACCCCTAGGCCACGCAGCCTCCTCCTCTATATATGAATATAGTTTAAAGTTGATGTACAAAACGTAATTTGTGTACAAACATTAGTTGTACAAAATGTGTACAATTCTAGTTACCAATACGATAGAATGCATGGTGAGACTTTTGGCGATATCACTGAAACAGTTAGTAAGCGGTTGTCATGCTCAGATGATCAATTGAATTATTGCGGAATGGGATCAAGATGCTGAGCAGTGCATGAGCCACAGTGGTCAGCGACCCATAGCTGATTGCTAGCGGTAGGGCCAGCGAACCAGAGCTGCCAAGACCCTTCTACATCTCCACTCGGTGATCCTGGATAACAGGCTGCAGCAGGGCAGACTGGCTAAGGAGAAGGGATCGAAGAGGGAATGCTAATCCGGTACTAAAAAAATGCGTTTGACCGAAAGGTGCAAATATAGCAGTCAAGCTGTAAACTACGACACAACGCATTTCGTTCTCTGGACTAAATTCTGCTAATTAAGCCCTTTCGGAGTTTGGTAGCGGGAGATTAGGAACGAATCAAACCAAGCCAAACCAAACCAAGCCAAACCAAGCCAAACCAAACCAAGCCAAACCAAACCAAGCCAAACCATATATCGGAATGTCTCATTGAACATTAACGACGGACAATTCACAATAATGCTCATGTTGTTGTGGCTATTGTTGTTGTTGATGTTATTATTGGTGTTGTTGTTGTTGATATTATTATTGTTACTGCTGTTATTATTTTGTTGTCGAGATGTTGTTACTGCTGCTGTTGTTATTGTTGTTAATGTTGTTGCTGTTGCTGGTTGTTAATGTTGCTGTTGTTGCTGATGTTATTGTTGCTGCTGCTGGTTGTTAATGTTGTTGCTGTTGCTGGTTGTTAATGTTGCTGTTGTTGCTGATGTTATTGTTGCTGTTGCTGGTTGTTAATGTTGTTGCTGGTTGTTAATGTTGTTGCTGTTGCTGGTTGTTAATGTTGCTGTGTTGCTGATGTTGTTGTTGTTGCTGGTTGTTGTTATTTCTGCTTTTGATGTTGCTTATATTGTTGTTGTTGTTATTGTTGTTGTTTTTATTGTTGTTGTTGCTGCTTCTATTACTGATTACTCTTCGCTACTGAACAATACAGTTAGATATGATGTCCCAACGGTCTATCCAGGCCCCGCTCACCGGCGTGGGTGGATGGACAACTGAAATGAGCTGAACACTGGCGTTCTTATAAGAAGAACACGAGTTCAAACCAAGGTAAGGACTTGCGTTTATATTTTTGCAGAGAAAATGAAAACCAAATCTGCAAACCTTTCGATGTCTGCATTTAGAACGCACGCTTAATTTCTCAATCTTATAAATGTCCCATAAGAAAAACAACAATGAGACAAACGGGTTAATACTATAATTCGTTTATAAATTCCTGTCCATTTGAACTAGAAAGCTAGCTTGCATAGTTTGATGAAAATTTATTATTGAAATATGTGCTACAAAAACGCTAATTGCCAGTTTGTGTGAACTCATATCTTAATGGGAAAAATATTGTTTATAGGTTATAAATGAAAAAACAAACTCGCAGCCTTCCATAAGAATCATTGTAATAGATTTACAATGAGATGTGGGGCATTTTTAACATAGCACATCTTGAATGTCGTTATTCGAGTGTTCTCTAATCTGTACTGTTTTTTTACAAATTGAATCTGGAAATTAGTTACGTTACGTTAGCGTGGTAACTTAATGCAGAGGTGCATACTACAAACTTATATGTTGTGTGAACTTCTGCAATGGCGTTGAAAATAAAATGTATTATTTAACTTAACTACTTAACTTCATTATACAGTCTCTACAACCAGTTCACTCCACCGATACTAAAAATAACTGTGATCATCCAATTTATTTATTACTGCATTAACTGACCCTGCACCCAACACATCTTGTGGCAATGCATTCCGAGCATATTTCCTAATATCTAATCTGGACCTGTTTTCAAACACTTTGAAACTGTGCCCTCATGTTCGTGTAACCGGTTGTACTTTGAGAAACGTGTTAAAATCTAATTTATCATTTTCATTGATTAATTTATCAACCTGTATTACGTCACCTCGAATTTTTCTCTGTTCTAGATACTATAGACCATTTTTCTGAGTCTTTCCTCGTAACTATAATTCTGGAATACAACGATCATTTTTGTAACACTTATTTGTATCCTTTCTAGCATGTCTATATCCACTCAATAATAAGGAACACAGTACTCCAATTTATGTCTCACAATAAGAAATATAAAATGAATTCCAAGGTAAGGAAAAAGTACTTGCGATCTTTGTAGATATGGCAAAAGCTTTTGACAAGGTATGGAGAGAAGGACTCCTCCTAAAACTATTAAAAAACAAAATAGAAGGGAGAATGTACAGCTGGATACAACACTTCCTCCGATACAGAACAGCAAGAATCAAATTAGATGGAACACTGAGCCATAGAGTAACTCTCTAACAAGGCGTACCCCAGGGAGGAGTCATCTCTCCTACCCTCTTTATCCTGTTCATAAACGACATAGCGGGAAAACTCCCAAAGAAAGTATCCAGTGCCCTACACGCTGAGGACTTCGCAATGTGGAGTGCTACAGAAAAACTACAAACAGCTGAAAATAGAATGCAGACAGCACTGGACACTGTTGGAAAATGGGTTACAAATTGGGGATTGCAGATTAACATCTCAAAAACATTTACAACATGCTTCTCACTGTCCAACACCAAGGAAGTAACAAAACTTATTCTAAATGGCAAAGAGCGTGTACAAGAAAATACACCTGTGTATCTCGGAGTTAAAATGGACAAGAGACTCACATGGAGGGAACACATACGGGAGATAGAACAAAAAGCAACCAGAAAACTATCCCTCATAAAGAAGCTGGCCGGAACAAGCTGGGGTGCAAATAGCAACATCCTCAAAAATGTGTACACTGGCACAGTCAGGCCAGTACTTGAATACGGCATGACAGCCTGGACCACAGCATCAAAAACAAATACGGAACGCCTAACCAAAATTCAAAATTCAGGCTTAAGGATAATAACAGGAGGAATGAAGACTACACCAATCCAGAAAATGGAAACATATACAAATATAAGACCCCTAAATACTAGACGAGAGGAAAGAGTGCTGACACATAGTGAAAAGATGCTACGCTTGCCTGATCATCCGTTACATATCAAACTAAAACACCCAGTTAAAAATAGCCTCAAGAGAACCAGCCTCATTCATATATCAAACCACCTACACCAAAAATATGCAGAACTAATTCTCAACCAACCTACAGAAATAGAAATGCGTATTAACTATGAAGAGCCAATATGCAACATAAACAACATCGAAAAAAGTACAGAGATCCCAGGAATAATAAGAAAAGACCAACACAGTGTCCACGAGCTGAAAATTTTAGCACAAACAGTGATTGAGGAGAAATATAATACCAAGGAATGGACACAGATGGTTCAGCAGAGGGGGCAGGCCGAAACGGAGGAGGAGGCATATTCATAAGACACAAAAGTGTAAATATAACAGAAGAGCCCCCCCCCCCTCCCCACCCAACAGGAAAGTTGTCCACAAACCTTAGAGCAGAATCGATGGCCCTCATACGAGCACTGAGGATACTTCAAACAGAAAGGACAACTCCAACAAAAATAGCTGTATTCACGTACTGCAGAGAACTATTAGAGATAATGCAAAAAACACACAACAAACCACTGTTATCGGAGATCAGAGAACTGGGAAAACTCCAGAGATCCTCAACAATAGCGCTCCAGTGGCTACCCTCCCAATGCGGAATTACGGGAAACGAGAGAGCTGATGCTCTGGCAAAAGATGGCAGCAGAAAGTCACAATTTAATCATCGAGTACCATACAGAGAAATCAAGAACATCATCAGAAATCAGTATATACACCAATGGAGAGAAGACAGAAACATAAGCAGTACACCAGACCAAATTCACTATCTCAAACGAAATCAACAAACTACCTTATTTCGCCTGAGAACTGAACACTGCAGACTACTAGAACATCTATACCGACTGAAGATCTCACACACCGATGAGTGCCCATGTGGAACAGGATGCCAGAACCCTGAGCATATTCTACAAGAATGCCCAATCTATAGGGACATGAGATGGCAGACCTGGCCAGAGGGTGCGGAGCTGAGACAAAAGCTGTGGGGCAGCCGCTCCGACCTAGTGAAGACTACAGACTTCATCATGGCGACTGGCCTGCAGATATAGCATGACCAAAAGATCATGAACGCAAAGAAGAAGAAGAAGAAGAAGAAGAAGGAGGTCTCACAATAATTTAAAAGTTTCACCATCTCTTCCTTGCTCCTATGTTATTTATTACCCGTAAAATATATCCTACAGAAACGTAATAAAATAGTTATCAAAAGCGCGGACCGCTGCATTCTTTTCCATGAAACCTTAAGAAACGAACAGTGCACAGCTTTTATGTAAGTAGCAGGTCGTTTTTACGTGGTTTCAGATCATGACTTTTCGTTTGCAAGCAACACCAAAAATAAAAAGAAGGCAAGGAAGGAAAAAGGGAAAATAGATAGTTTCACAATGAAATTATTAAACATGAATTACATAAAATGTTGGACTGCAAATAAGCGTTGACTTTAAGGAAATTGCAAGAACCCGTGAGTAGAAACAACAAAATTTACGTCTTTATATTAACTGTTTTGTGAAACTGAACGCAGAGCTGACTTGGCATTTATAAAATATACAGGAGGTAGAAATACAATATGTGAGAAGCCCTCACCTTGTTGTAGAAGCCGGTATCTACGTGATGTACCAGATTGTGTGCTGCAAATTACGACATAGTTTATATTGATGAAACATGGACAGATGCCCACCATACTGATGATAAGAAGTGATGGTCAGTAGATGGAATAATAACATGGTTTGTTCTATGTAGCAGCAACGGTTTGAGTTCAACGTTTGAGGAGATTAGAGGAGAGGAGTGAAGAGGAAATGAGAGGAGAGGAGAGGAGAGGAGAATACCTTCTTCTCAGGCACAACATACTGATCAGATGTTAGTCAGGGTCAGGCAAAATATACCGCTCAGATGTTAGTCAGGGTCAGGCAAAATATACCGCTCAGATGTTAGTCAGGATCAGGCAAAATATACTGCTCAGATGATAGTCAGGGTCAGGCAAAATATACCGCTCAGATGTTAGTCAGGGTCAGGTAAAATATACTGCTCAGATGTTAGTCAGGATCAGGCAAAATATACTGCTCAGATGTTAGTCATGGTCAGGCAAAATATACTGCTCAGATGTTAGTCAGGGTCAGGCAAAATATACTGCTCAGATGTTAGTCAGGGTCAGACAAAATATACTGCTCAGATGTTAGACAGGGTCAGGCAAAATATACTGCTCAGATGTTAGTCAGGGTCAGGCAAAATATACTGATCAAAACCCCCAACCTCACTTTCACGTAGGTCACCATGGAAACAGTCTATTTAATGGAAGTCTGGCTAATGAGGTGGGGGACCGACGTGATCCCCATAGTAGTGGGTGAAACGCAGATGAAAACATGCAGTGCACAATCGCCTGGAAACCCCGGTCCACCTTTATCAACACGCACGGGATGTGAGGATAGCTACTGCAACCAGCTACTTAACGTCCTTTTCAGGGCGCATAAAAGAGTAACCTACTCATTATGGGTACTCGACAACAGCAATATAATAGACCATGTAGGCAGGAGGCCTAAAGGTTTAGTGAAGAAATTAGAACTAGTTTTCTAATCAAGCAGATGACATCGACGGGTTGGCGGGTTGGTTCAGAAGCAGAACTCCAGGAACGGGTCAGAAGGCTCGATGAAACAGCTCTTGACTATGGTATGAAGATAAACGCTGGAAAGACAAATTTAATGACGAACAACGCCGAGGCCTTCAGCAGCAGGATAAAAGCTAATGGTCAGGAACTCAAAGTGGTTGACCGTTTTAAATATCTTGGGTCGATTGTCGGTGATGAAGGATCAAAATGTGAAGTGTTGTCCAGAATAGCACAGACAATAGCGGCGCTTGCACGGCTTAACAAAATCTGGCAAGATAAACGGTTAGCATTTTGCACGAAAATCAGATTAATGCGTACGCTGGTCCTGTCAATGTTCCTCTATGCTTGTGAGATATGGACAGTTACAGCTGACCTTCAGCGAAGGATACAGGCCTTGGAGATGAGATGTTTCAGAAGACGTCTAAACATCCCGTACACAGATCGAGTTACAAATGAGGAAATACGAGATAGAATTACAACAGCAATAGGGCCTTTAGAAGACCTCTTGGCAACTAGTAAAAGAATGAAACTCGCTTGGTACGGTCACATATCGAAATCAAATGGTCTTGCAAATACGATTCTTCATGAAAAGGTGCAAGGCAGGCGACGAAGAGGCCGGCCAAAAAAGAGGTGGGAAGACAACTTAAAAGAATGGACCAATCTCAGACCAGAAGAGGCCCAGGCCGCTGACAGAGAAGAGTGGCGTGGTATTGGGAGGATGTCTTCATGTGTGCCCCAACGACCTCACCGGTTACGAGATGACCTGATCTAGTGGTTTGTTAAGAATAGCTATAGATGGCGCATAACTGGCTGCGGGTCTACTTAGCTCTAATGTTTGAGTCTATTAAGATGGACTCGCACATCGGTAAAAACCACCCTCCATGAAACTGGTTGTATACAGACTCTGTAGAGTCTTCTAAACAAATATAACGACGTTAAGTAAGACCTTAGCCAATCTTCAGGAAACATACAATAGGTGCGACATGCTGGAGGCAAATAGGCAAGACAGTCCATATCATTGAATACTGGATGCACAGTGTATGACGTGGTGCTTGGACAAGGAAAGTAAGTGAGCTAAAAGAGTGCATTGTCTTTTCTTTAATTTGACCTGACCTTTCTAATGAAAATCAACTAACAAGTATGACTCTTATAAACCGCCAAGTTTTCAGAAATTGTGTTGAGAAATCATTACTTGACTCTTTAGATCCAGGCGAGACCAGGTGATAATTCTCCGGCTACGCACAGGTCACAACAGACTTAGATGCCATCTGTACAACAAGTTCAAGATTGGCACTATAGACCATTGTGCCTGCAGCACAGCTCCCATGAAGGCAGATATATTTTGCAGTCCTGTCCACTGTATACCGACAAAAGAAGTAGCATTTGGCAACAGCCAGTGTCCTTCCACGAGAAGCTGTACGGAAGCGTAGAGAACCTTGAGTCGACCGCTGCATTCGTTAGAGTCATTGGTTGAGGTCTGAAGATGATCGAGGAAGAAGAAGAAGATAGACCCTCATGTCTGATAATGGACAATGTTTGTTACTATAATGTAGTACCACTCGAAGACCATGATCAGACTTTCTCAAGTAGTACGAATGAAATTAAGTCGTGACTTACAAATGAAAACATTAATTTCAGTGAAACATGCTTAACATTGAACTTCTGACTTTTGTAATACAAAGCAAAGGCAAAGGCCGCCGTCCATTGTAGTAAAAATATTTTTAGTAAGGATTAACTGCGCTACTTTTTATTCTCACTCTCTCGTCTCGTGCCGCCCGACCCCAAGGCCAAGACGACTATGGGGCGATTACGAGATGTAGGGGACTCCGCATCAAGCACTCGTTAAAAAGACGGCGGCGGAGTCCGGAGTCGAACCCACACCATCTGATCACGAGGTCGACAGCTTAACCACTTCGCCACGGAATCCACCAAGAATAATATGTTTGTAAAGAATACACACAAGAAGAAAATCTGCCATATTGGCAAAATAGTATAAGATCATGAGCAAATCTGCCATCTTACCATTCTCTTTAAAATACCGTTTCTTAAAATATGTGAAATTAAGAAACAAACACACAAAGCCCTATCAAACATAAACGAAGACTACTGGATTTAATGTGATGATGATGTATTACAAGAGGAATAGGAGGCTTGACAGAAGAATGTTTTAAGAGTCATTCAACCTGTTACACCCATTGACCTATCGGTGTCGTCTGATTATGTTTAGGGGGAGGACTTGCCTTATGGAAACGTCAAATAATGTGGACCTTAACAACTGGATTGCTTGGTTTCGTTCGTTCTCAATCCCCCGCTACCAAACCCTGAAAGGGCTTAAGTAGCAGAATGTAGTCCAGAGAACGAAATGCGTTGTGCCGTAGTTTAAAGCTTGACTACGATATTTGCACCTTTCGGTCCAACACATCCGACTTCAGCAAGCATGTTTTGAGTACCGGGTTAGCATTCCCTCTTCGATCCCTTCTCCTTAGCCAGTCTGCCCTGCTGCAGCCTGTTATCCAGAATCACTTTGTGGAGGTGTAGAAGGGTCTTGGCAGCTCTGGTTCGCTGGCCCTGACGCTAGCAATCAGCTCTGGTTCGCTGGTCCTGACGCTAGCAGTCAGCTCTGGTTCGCTGGCCCTGACGCTAGCAATCAGCTCTGGTTCGCTGGCACTGACGCTAGCAATCAGCTCTGGTTCGCTGGCCCTGACGCTAGCAGACAGCTATGGGTCGCTGATCACTGCAGCTCATGCGCTGCTCAGCATCTTGATCCCCGACTGGATTGATTCAATGCACAGTTGTTGTTTTTGTGTGGTCACGTTACCGTTGGAAGTCCTACCATTATATTTATAAAGATACACCTTGTAATTGAGGGGGGGGGGGGGTGTTGTAATTACTGTAATGTGTGATGTGAGTGAAGAAGAAAAAAAAAAGTTCTTGCCTATCATGAAGTGATGACGGCCACAACATTAGGCGGTTTTGTCTTAATAATGTGATGTGCGCTGTATTTGGATTACAGTGAGGAAGAATATGCGCTGGTCATCAATCTCACTCTTATCCCAAGTTACCTTGGATCAGTGGCAAGACTAGAGGTAACTCAGGAGACTAGGGGTCGCTTGAAAGTTGCGGACTCGACCGCCCACCGTTTCCGTTCATCACTATGAGAGGATAGTGCATTAACCTCTTGACTACAGCGACCTACAAAATGTGTTGTGCGTATACAGATTATCTGTCAAACACAGTACAATAGGGCAGAAATCGTCCATCCTGATCCTCCTCTGACATCATTACCTTGTAGCATGTCCTTTGCAGAACGTCGCTCTTGTGACAGCCTGTCTATTGGAAACTCTATCTTCCGCCGGTCTGCTCCAATGTCAAATCCAGCGTCTCCATAATGTCCTGAATCCATCGTCTTCTCGGTCAGCCCCTGCCTCGCTTTCCAGTGCCCATGCCCTACACAACCCCTTTCTCCAGTCAGTTGTGTCGTTTGACGTGTCCAAAAAAAAACCTCAGTTTTCAGGTCATCACATCATTTATGAGCCAATTCTCCCCCACATTCAGGTCTTGGATTTGTTGGTTTCTTTCTTTGTCCAATTCATTTTCAGGACTCTTCTTTTTCACTGTGTCTCAAAAGTACCGACTTTGGCTCTTACTGCTTTTGTAATTCTCCCTGACATTATTATTAACACATTTGAATATCACAATTTTTTTTCATTATAGAACCGAGTGCAAACAAACTGTGCTTGACACATACAAGAACTATTGAGATATTTTTAAAAAAAACTAAACGTCTGCGGTAATTTCTAAACGTGCTAAGGTGACTCCGCACCTGATGGCTTTTGTGAGAGCTGGTTTTGATAAACATACTCACTTTCCAAGATTGACTTGTCAAGGGGGGGTTCAAATCTGGCGGATCTGC